>JAQISU010000219.1:4987500-5587500 GCA_029339505.1 Unio delphinus
GCATTATCCACCTTGCTCTAATTTATTACACATATAAAGTAAAGGACAGGTTAAAAGATTTGAATATATAGTGAAGCAAATACTGTATTTAACTGATTTTTAATATATATATATATATATATATATATATATATATATATATATATATATATATATATATATATATATATATATATATATATATATTGGTGCAACATCTATCATTTTGAAGAATTTTGTGAAGTTGATACAATTAGCGACAGGATGTTTAAGGTTTATCGTTGTTTTTCAGGTTTAATATCCCCTGGTGTTTCCGTACCAATCCAAGTTCCGGGCGGAGGACACCAAGACTTAGGTGCGCATCACATGGGCTCAATGTCTTCACAATATTGGCCAAGAATTCAATGAGTGCGGACTGAAATTAATCACGGGCTAAGAAAAGTAGTTCCACCAATCGTGTCAGAATGATTAAACGCGGCAGGTACAATAACACTTTGGTCAATTCCTTATGGAACCAAAACAAAACTTGCCCATCATCTAGACCGTGCACATGATGTCTGTGTGATAAGAGCTTCTGCACAGCTGTAAGCGATGAATGGAAGCGCATGAATTCCACAGTGTTGTATTTTTACGTGGAACAGAGTGTCGTTATAATTGCAAAGTCAAGAAATGTACGAATAAGAGGTACTTGGTGTATAGATCCTTGAAATCCATAGAAGAAATCCATCTGAACTTCAATTGCAAAGAAATTTGCTATACTTGACTCTAGAAGTCCATTTTAAGGACTAGTGCTTGACATGATTGTGATGTGCTATTTGAATGGACGAAAATACATATGAAAGCAAGCGTTATTTTGCTGAATTTTCTCCCCTTTTAAAATGTACAATATATTTACCTGCCGGGGCACCGTGCTCATCGCCCTACTGACTGCAAAATTCTTTATGGTTAAGTCCAGCTCGCTTAATACCTAATTTTGTCAAGAAAAGTCAAAATTAGTTGCATTATGCACAAGAAGAGTGGACAACAAATTAACTGGGAACATAGAGGACTCTTTAAAACGAGCGGTACACAATAATTTATGTATAAACCACGTGCAAGTCTTATATAAGATGTTCAGGTGAATATGATCGTTCTATCTACGATTTCTCAGGTAAATAAATAAATAAATTCATTCGTTCTTCGTCGATATACTAATCAGTGTCATAATAAGTCTTTATTTACATGGAACGTACGTAACCTGCTCATCCCAATACTTAGCAGAGATGTCTATTTCATGATCAGTTTTATTGTAGTACATTCAAGCAGTCTTTATTATAATGTTATTGATTCTGTAATAACTATTTTTTCAATTCCAAAATAAGGGAAATTCACTATTGTTTTCAAAGATCTCCTTCTTCGTACACATTGCATGGAAGAAAAACTTATTGGTTCGATTGAACTGTCTTGGCATGCTACTTTTGTCTATTTTCAAATTTAGATTTTTGGAAGAAAAATCAGACGATTTTTGCCTTAAAATTTAATGAAGTAATGAGCTACTATTGTTGATTTAAATATGGACAGATGCCATTGTTTGAAAACCCAAATTGACGCTCATTTTTCTAGTGCGCTATTCAGTAACTGTATAGTGTTAGTTACATTACACTCGTGAAAGCCAACTCCCTTGCAAAAGTTTATAATTGTCATTACTATACTTTTCAAAATTAAAAAAATCTGAAAAGAATATAATTGTTGTATAAAATGTAGAAATATTATAATCAAATAGATTTACTTCCACTGCCAAATATACATTTTTTGTGGTGTCTTGAAATGTGAAGCTCTTAGTGAAGATTATAATTTCATATATGTTAAAAGTAAAATTAGAATACGTTCTTTGAATGATTTAAATATGAAAAAAAGGATAAAATCCTCGCAAAGTACCATGTTTATTTGTTGACAGGGTATATTCTTCGTTACTAAGAGTTACGAAACATTTAACGATTTTATGAACAAAATGCGATAATATTGATAAACAATGGACACTAACATTACTGGATAATTGTATGTCTCCAGTTATCAAATTTATTATTAACATAAAACTTGCGTGGGATTTTAGGAAATGATAAGATATATTTTTTAAGTTCTTGTGAAACATATGCCTTACTGCTATCCTAACTCGAGCTGCTTGTAAAAGTATTGATGACGCCTATTTTACATATTTCACTTCATGTACATGATACAATTTGAGACATTATTTCAAATACTGGAGGCCGCGTTGTCATTTATTTTGAGGTTAATAATGCGGTTATATAGATGATGATATTTGAAATCATGCATTTTTATCCTAACTCGAGCTACTTGTAAAGTATTGATGACGCCTATTTTACATTTTGAACTTCATGTACATGATACAATTTGAGACATTATTTCAAATATTGGAGGCCGCGTTGTCTAAAAAAATGCAGTTATCATAGATGATAATAGTTGAAATCATGCATTTTTTACTGATGAAAGATAGATTAAATATTCTATAAAAAAAATTTCGTAATTAAAATATTTGAATTAAAAATTAACAAAATAGAAATTTAATTAAAACGTCAATTTTGTATATCTTCTCTGCCATTTACATTTAGGGTATTTTAGTTTTTATTCAATTGTCAATGAACAACAAACTAAAGTTTAATAAATACCTCAAACGAGGCTTCAGATATTGGAGTTTTTAAAGAATGTTTGTACATGTGCGCCAGACTTGATATTAGGATTACATCTATATGTACGTGCTGGTCGTCTTTTTATGAATTAGTACAGTGAAGAATTTGTTTTAGAAAGGTACAAATATACTATAACTGGGTGAATTATATTTATTTATTTTACATGGGGAAAAGTGCTAGAATGATAAAGAAAAAGGTTTAGATGCACGTGCATTCTTCACGAGATTAAATTCATAAATTCTTATGGCAACGCTAGAGATAAAATACATTTAAGACTTTTCAGTCCACGTAATCTCTGTAAATGCAACTGATGGTGCGTAACTTCAAATCATTCTTATATATTGTAATTCTGAAGCCTTTAGTTATATGTGCTAAATATTTCTTTATTATAATGTCTGTAGATCAGCTGTGCTTCAACAAGGGATTCTGTCGTACGCGAAATATTTAATGTGCATAATTTTAAATAATTTGCCGCATGTAAACAGCAACATTGTTAGTTAGTCACATAAGATTTTTAATTTAACTGGGCTTTTCTGTTCTTTGTTATATCTATTGTGGACATTTACATGAAACAAAAACAAACTAAACTAGCGTATTCAGCGTGAACGAACTCATTTGCAGTTTGCAAAAAGTACTCAATTTATTTTAGTGCTCTATTCCAATATGTGTATGTGTTGCCTGAAGTCGTTAGGGGTCGAAACATTTGGGTAAATTTATGCTTCAACAGCAGTGGGCAAGCAATATGCAGAAGAAAAAAAATAATATTTCTTAAACTTCTGTAGATTTCGTTTAGATTTGTTTAATGTTGCCAATAATCGGGCCAGTTCTATTCAGTCTTGTTATTGATTCACCTCAATTGATGTTTTTGTGTTCACCGAAATTGTGTGTAAATGGTCTTTTTGTCATTCCATTTTATGGTTGTCCAACAGCCGTTTTCCGTATCTCCATTGTATACCATTTTAAAATACATTTTGTTCCTTTATATTTTTCTCTATGTCATCTCACTGACGCTATGATATGAAAATAAATTTAGTCAGCGATAACAAGTATCCAGTAGTCTTTGTTCTGAATAACATTTGAATATATTATAGATGTTTTTTATTATCTTACAAATGATTTTTGTATTACATACAATTTGTAGATAAACAAAAGCTTACATGCATGCATATATACATACATACATACATACATACATACATACATACATACATACATACATACATACATACATACATACATACATACATACATACATACATACATACTTACATAACAAAATTGCAGTTAAAGCTTTCTTTGCAAAAAAGTACGTCGGGTACATGTATATGGACTTCAAGGGTTTAAAGCTTTATTATTCGGCCGTTTGATATCCGTACGCTTTCCGAACATGACGAAGATGAAAACACATATGTAAGACTTTTTTGTTTTAAATCGTTGGATATTACGTCTTTTCATATCGATATCTCACTAGCAACGCGCACTCTTGCACCTGTTCAATCGTCTGAAAAGTTGCATGTATTCTACTTATTCGTCAAACTGTAGGTGCAAAAGAAATGTTTGCCATCCTCGTTAAAGAAAGTTTATTATTATTATTAGACATAGTGGTCAGACATAAAATGTCCATCTTATAGTTCTAAATAGATGAAGTGGTTCGCATCCTTTTGATGTTTTCTTACAAGGCACACAATTCAATGTTTCTGTTTATACAATTGTTTATACAATTGTGAGACCTTTGTTTGTAATAGAAACAACAATGATTTTACAAACAACAATGATAATACAAACAACACTGGTAATACAAACAACAATGACAATACAAACAACACTGGTAATACAAACAACAAAGATAATGCAAACAACACTGGTAATACAAACAACACTGGTAATGCAAACAACACTGGTAATACAAACAACAATGACAATACAAACAACACTGGTAATACAAACAACAATGATAATACAAACAACACTGGTAATACAAACAACAATGATAATACAAACAACACTGGTAATACAAACAACAAAGATAATACAAACAACACTGGTAATACAAACAACACTGGTAATGCAAACAACACTGGTAATACAAACAACAATGACAATACAAACAACACTGGTAATACAAACAACAATGATAATGCAAACAACACTGGTAATACAAACAACAATGACAATACAAACAACACTGGTAATACAAACAACAAAGATAATACAAAAAACACTGGTAATGCAAACAACACTGGTAATACAAACAACAATGATAATGCAAACAACAATAATACGAGGAACACGGATCGATAAAAGAAATTACCATGTACACATCATCAGTTTGAAAAGAAGAAAAAAAAACCGGAAATATCTTAAGCTGTTATTTGCGACTAGGCATTTTTAATTTTCTAAGATGTTCAAGCCTAGCAATATCTAGGAATTAAGATTCTTTTCACAGAAGTTAACAGAAGAATTAGATGCAAAACATTAAAATGTATCAAACAATGCCAATTGAAAGAGGTATAGAAATTTAATGTTCGTCAGAGTCTTTCTTATCTGTTGAAAATTACATTTGTAAATGGTTGAAACAGTTTTAATCTTTAATTTAAAGTACACACTCAGTTCAACACTAATGTAAACCTTCAAATAAAAAACAAACGACCCAGCAACCCCAACGTCATGGTATCCTACATTCACCTAATGTGCGCCATCTATAATTAAAATGTTGATGAGAACAGAGCAAGAAGACTTATTGTAACTTTGTATTATTTAGGTATTCTTTCTTATCTAATTACCAATTATATACCAAATTAACAATCGGAATACAGAAATGCAAAACACGATAGGCAAGAGTGTCAAAATTTCCAATGAAATTAAGTAGCACAATCTGTTTGTACGTAATTAAAAAATAAAATTAAAAAATGAATAAATAAATAAAGAAAGAAATTAATAATAATAATAATAATAATAATAATAATAATAATAATAATAATAATAATAATAATAATAATAATAATAACAATTGAGAAATCGGAACATTTTAAAATAAGATATAAATTCTTTGTCAGGAAATACATAGAAAGGTACTTTATTCTCTTATAAGACGATTACAACTACAGACTGCACAGACCCAGGTCTTCCGTCGCATTATACGCCGGCATATCTGGATCTGTGCAGTTTATTAAGAGTAATCATTAGAACAAACATCATTGACTCTGATATGCAAGCGCATTGTACTACGGCATATCAGGGTCTTTGTTGTTTGCAGTTGGGCTAGTTTTATAAGTGAGTACATACAATATGTATATATATATATATATATATATATATATATATATATATATATATATATATATATATATATATATATATATATATATATATATATATATATATATATCTGCACTGATCCCAATAAAAATGTCTGGTTTAAATTAAACATTTTTAAAGAGGCAATTTTGATGTTAAAGGATGCAGTACAGGTATGGGAAAAGCCACTGCTGTTCCGATCTTACCATACATATAAATTTAAAACGAGCACTTGTATTCAAATATCCCATAATTCCATATTCCATAATTGCATATACCGTAACCTTTCCATGAAGACATATTATTTTGAAAAAGAATTTTTGAAATCTAAAGAAAAAAAACGAATTTCAGCTCATGTGCATGTACAATGTACTAGTTCTTAGAACACTGACTCAGGTTAATAAAGAAACGTACCTAAAGTCCAATTTTAAGAATCTTTAATTGCTTGAACAATAATTTCACATGACTGTGTTTTATGTCTTCTTTTCTTTTCCGTACTTGTTTAGTTTTACACTTGCTCTTATTATGTGACTTTGTGTTCAATCTCTATAAATCTAAAAGGTATGCACTTACAAAACAAAACGTATAAGTACAACATGCCAATTTACGGTGACTATTCAATATTTATACTAACCGTTTATACTCGATTGTAAGTCGATTCAAACTGCAAATAAAAATCCTGATCTACCATAGCAAAAGGCGCCTGCAGATCAGTCTGAATTGTTTGTTCTACTGATTATTTCTAACAAACTGCACATACCCAGATATGCCGGCGCAATATGCACTACAGATCTCCGTAAGTGAAGTTTGCAGTTGCACTGTCTTATAGGTGAGTACAGATGGTATCTCGTAAATCATAACAAATTATCAATAATATCAACAGCTTTATGAGGCACTGAAAGGGAATCCTTATTCTGAGTTAACAATCGATCTACAGTACTGCACTATGAGCTGGTCCATTCTCTTTGTGCTCGGTTCCGCCATCAAAGTAAACAACACCACGTAATTAGTAACCAACCAACCGCATACAAGCTGTTCACGAAATGGATTGTTTTGGTTATCGAGTGCAAACATTAAGGTCATTTATAATAGTCTTAATGTTACCTATAAGCAGGTTAGGTCACGTGATACAAATGGTGGCTGTCATTATTAGAAAATGTGAAAAGACCATTTTACGTACTCTGAATCAGTTTTAATTCTGAAGATGCTCTTTAGAGTTATATTTCTTTCTTTATTCAGTAACGTCATACCTTATATGTTTTGTGTGTATTTAATCAATTGCAATTATAAACATGCGCAATGCTTTATGTTCGTAAAACTCAATAAAATCCGCTCATAATGTTATGCAAAATCGTATCCACATAAAGACATATCGATATCAAACTTAAAGCTGAGAATAACTTCTTGGCCTTCACAATCCATATTACATGACACAATACAATCCGAGTTCTTGCATCACGTGACCGTCGTATTCTATATACATATGAGACAATCTTGATTTGTTTCGTCTTAGCCTGGTGGCATAAACTGGTCATTGAGCATGGGGTAAACTGGACTGTGAGTGTGGCATGGAATAAACTGGACTTTGAGTATGAAATAATCTGTTTTGGAGTATGGAAAAACATAAACTTTAGAGTTTGACTTATGTGTTATCCACCTTTTTGCACTCATCAAATGGACAGACAAATTATGAGAAAACATATTGTGTACGTTCACAAGTTCTATAATATATTGATTGTGAGAGTTACGGCCATCAAGGTAGACTATTTACTACTACTACTACTACTACTACTACTACTACTACTAGTTCGTATGCACTGATTATTATATAGTAAATAGTATTGAACACGTATAACTGCAGTGGCAGCGCGAGTGTAGATGGGTGGTAGAGACAACTCTCCTAGACGTATGCCAAGCATAAGGGGAGAGTTTTTATCTTTTGGCTCGGGGTGGGTGGTTGCAGTTGACATTTTCATAATATTTCACTTTCACCTCAGTGTAACAGGGGCATCACAAAACTTACATTTAGGAGGAAGAGTGAGGCAACTGACTTTTAAAAAAGACAATTTTTTTGCAACAAAGTCGTGGCGTTACTAAAATACATCGTCCCCGGTCGCCTTGAACCTTCGCCTTGCATACGTTATGGTGCTCAAAGTTTTAAGTAAACAAAGAATGGGAGATAATAACAGAAAGATGAAGTATTGATTCCAGTCGTATTAATTGCATAGTTCACTGATAATTCTCAAGTTTGTGGAAGGCCGTATTAAAACCAAAAAGAAACAACCACCATTGTAGTCAAGAAATACATGGAAAGCAACGCTATTTCTGGATTTCGTTGAGTCAATACATTCCAAAACTAGCAAGACATTCATAGGTTGAATTGTATTGTACTTGTTATATTAAAAGTCGTGTTCACAAGTAAAGGGAATGAAATTGATAAGTGATAATCCATCAACATATCAAAGAACTTAAACATCCACGGGAAGTTTTAAGTAGTAAAAACCATATAGACCTCTCACTTTAGACACGAAGAAAACAAATATAGGTTCCTAGTGAATTGTTCCGCGATATCATTCCTTGCTGCTGTTGTTGTTGATAAGATTGTTCCTATAGTGTATGGCACGTGGACTTTATTCTTTTTTCGAGCAAGTCTGATATAAACAAATATTTTATGTACTTTAAATTCTGCTAATTTACAGTCTGTTTGTCATGTAGTATTTCTTGTTTTTTTTTATCTTCGTTTTAACATGGTAACTACATCGTAACACTGTTCATTATCGTTCTTTGTTTGTAGCCACGGGTAAGCTAGCTGTAATAAATAACTTCATAGCAACGAACCTCATAGCCACAGGCTAGCTAGCTGCAATTAATAACTTCATAGCAACGAGCATCATAGCCACGGGCAAGCTAGCCGTAATGAATGACTTCATAGCAACGAGCATCATAGCCACGGGCAAGCTAGCCGTAACGAATAACTTCATAGCAACGAGCCTCATAGCCACAGGCGAGCTAGATGTAACGAATAACTTCATAGAAATGAGATTCATAGCCATAGGCAAGTTAGATGTAACAAATAACGTCATGGAAATGAGCCTCAACTCATCAGTTTCTTATTTTGTACAAGGTTAAGCTTTAACGAAAAAGCTAGTATCGACATTTTTGCCATTTGCAATCATGAAATATATAATGACGAATGCTAACGTTGCCTGAAATCAGTTTCAGTCAAACAACGAATACTTTCCAGATATTGAGGGTATCTACATTCAAGCAATGAATTGTCACTACCCTACTTATATAATGAGTGTGTCTAAATTTTAAGCAAAGAATACGTACCATAGCATTCGAAATCCAAACTATATGCTCAGAATGAATATTAAAAACAAATATGGGTACCAAATGTTTGAGACGAAATAAAAAAAAAGTTTAGACAGACAGATTTTCTGAAGCTTTTCTTTTAGAGAAAGGTAAATTAACATATTTTGTAAATACGAGTGTAAGAAAATTATATTTATCAAAACAGGAAAAGTGCATATAGTATGAATTTCACGTATTTTAGACATATGCTTCCATGTTCAGAAGCTGTGTTGAAACTGACACAGAATTTCAGCTTGAGATGGAAATAAGTCTTCATATTTGGTAGTTTTCACAGCGAATAGTTAAACTCAAGCAGACGACATTTAGTGAAAACTGTAGAGCGTAACCTAAAGCGATAATGCAGTATTTACGTTATCCCAAGATATGTAGCAAGCATGAATTTGTCACCAGCTAGCATTAATGACGTAACATTATTCGTGTTTTGAATGTTAATTCTATCATGTCTAAACTTTTGCTAAAAATAGCTCCTGCGTTATAACGTCACTAAATTATTGCTGCCGTATACAAAGAACTTCAGAGTAATTATGCTTTACTTTGTCGACATTGCATTTGTATGGAACATTATAAAACAAGATAACTAACCTACGACCACCAATAAACGAGTTCTGATAAAATTATACGTTTCCCCAAAATATAGCTAGCATGTCCAACGCTAAAGTTAAAAATGTGTCGTGTCGTCGTAGAAAGTCACGTGGTTATAAAAGACCACTCGCATGGACCTGTCGTCTAATCTAGATTGGAAAGAAAGTCATTGTCTTTGTCATTGTCGAGTACATTATCTGCATAACTTCACTGGTGTAGCTATTTTAAATTTCATTCATTAAAAGAACTTATCACAATATATTAGATGCCAAGTATGTGTTTAGTTTTAAATTAATAATGTGTTTACCGCAGAGAACCAGTTTTCCAAAACAGAAAGCCGTCATCCAATCCAAACTAGGGAAAAGTTCTAAACCCTAACTCTTCGTTATCACAAATATTTTCATCTATAGTCTGCAGGTGATGTACAGAAAATAAGCATGTTGTATCGGATTGCCTGGGCGTTTGCCCGCCGTCTCCGCCTCATTGGAGGAACTAACGAAACCATCGCTTGTAAACATCTTTCAAGCAAGGACACACACCCAGCATACAAGAAGAAAATACATTGTTATTAGTTAGAGCAATAATAGATCATGAACCGAGACAAACCCTACTCTTTAGCCCTATTCTCATAAATTTCACAGTCCCCTTGATTCGAAAAGTCAGTTTAAACTATTACGTGGGAAAACATCTAGATTTGTAACATAAAATGAAGAGGACATCGAGTACAATGTTGCTTAGAGAATAATTTTCTGGCGTGCTCTTTAGTCCAATATTAGTGACTGTGTATCACGAAATTAATGGCTGATAAAGTTAAACTGTCAACAAACCAAAAATGACATTAACACACCACTAATTAAACAATGCAGACGAACGATAGAACCTTGACGAACTGCTGTGTTACGTATTGTAGTCTTATCATGTTAGACGTATGAATGCCATTTCAAAGAACGATCTTTGTTCGTTCATAGACCATGAATATTTACTTCTCTTCAATATTTGTTTAGAAGTAATTTATTTGATTCTTTGATAAACTGCCTTGTTGACTATACATGAAATTATAAACGATTGTTTTCGTGTGGCCCTGATTTTAATACCGTGGATAAGGAAAAGAATTAAGGTGAGTGGGCAAGTTTGCCATAAAAAATATAGTCAGATGATATTTGCATGTACAATATCTTTATGTTCTTCACTATATTTTCATTACCTCTTTAAGTCTAATATATCAAAACTGGATTTTCACTATTATTGTATCTATTTGTTAAATACAGCAAGAATAATGAAGTTTGTGGCTATCCGTTGATATCGTAAAAAAATATGTATAATACAGCACAAATAATCCAAATTTTTATTTTAAAGCCTTCCATACAAACTTTAGAAAAAATCAAAACGACTTAGAAGTTTTAATAACGGAAGTGAATAAAATGTTCCTTATCAAATTCATTTCTTTTACTGGTTACTTTTATTTAAAAATCAGTTAATTTACTTTACCTTAAAATATCACTCTGTTAGTGCCATAAGAGGTTCGAATTTAGGTTGTTTTAAATGATCGATTTGAACAAACGTTCAATGTTGTTGAATAGGTTGATATAAAAAAACAAGTTCACTGCATACAAGTATTTACATTTTCATCAGAGATTATTTTTACAATCTGGCATCTAACTTTTTAATCACAAGATCTAGAATATATGCCTCCAATTTAGCCATACTGACATATTCTTTCAAAAGAGCTTATATTTGAAAACATTTCCGTTTTATTAGAATCTTGTTTAAATTTCTCAAATATTTTATTTATTTCATTAATCTATAAGCATCTAATTGAATTATTTAATATCGTGTTTTTTCTGTGTACATTTGAAGAACACCGAGAATATTTAGTAATTTTAAATTCTTTTTACGATTTGAGCAACAATTAAAAAAAACCTGTAGACAGTATAGATAATTTTCACAACTTAAATCAGTAATCTTTAATTAAGAAAATGTTAAATATTTCAGGAATGAAGGCACTAATTTCATTTTAATACTATTTTGTTATGCAGCTTATCTCAATATGGTATCATAAACAAGGGAGATCAAATAGAGTTTTCGGGAGATCGGAACTTCGCAACTTAATTTCGAATGACAGAATTGCTTCTTACTGAATTATTATATCATACAATTTAGCAAACGTATATATATATATATATATATATATATATATATATATATATATATATATATATATATATATATATATATATATATATATATATATATATATATATATGGATAATAGTTGTAAATGTATTTGCCAAAGCAGCAGTACAAAATGACAAGCAACAGGTGAAAATGTATATCTGCAGCAGTGTCAATTAGTCAATTGAAATATCTACTCACTAATTGTTTATATTTAAATGAAAACAATTTTTATTTATCTGCTTTCGCCATGTCTAGCTTTAAATATGTTATTATTGACCCTCGTTTTTCTGTAATCTCGACATCTGCTTCCAAAGTTATGATAATGGAAAACATATTAGACATGAAAAATTTATCTCTCTAAAGACTTAACAAGATTTGAACTGGAAATAAATTTGTTACATAAAATATATTGTTCTAGGTTGACATTGTAAGTTAGGGAACGTATTGGCAATACAGTACTTCTATAGGTTCTCAGTCAAACTAATAGTTTAATGTGTCTCCTCAATGAGTCATTTAAACAAAAAATCACTGACTTAATTGTATACTTCTTAAGAAGTAAAACTCACCGACTTAATTGTATGCTTCTTAAGAAGTCTTCCGGTATACTGATTCAGATGTCGATTTTTTTTTGTTGATGCTACATTATTATGAAGAAAATAGAATGCATATTGTATGAATGTGGAAAGGTGAGAATGAAAACAAGTAGAATTGACATGGCTTAACGGATTAGGATTAACATATTACAAATATGTGTGTTAATATTAATATGTTATAAAATATCCATAAACACTCTGATGGAAGTGAAAGAATGTTTGCAAGGCTTAATAAATTCTACGTTGACAGTTGGGAATATAAATACAAATATAAGTTTCATTTCTTAATTGGAAGCTGTTTTATAAAGCTATACCCCACAGACGAAATAAAAGTACACTCCATAAATTATTTGCAAGGCTTTTTTTTTTCATATGAAATTAAAAGTATTAAAAACATTACGTTCAGTTAAAGGAGTAGGTAATGTTTGTTTGGTGCTGATGATTTAAAAGAAATATATATATTTTACTTACTAGTACAATATTTTTTTTTATATTTTACAAATTTTAAAATAACTTATATTAGCGTTTTTCAAGTGATCACTTTAAGACTTGTGTCTAGATAGTGACAGTTTAATGAAATATTCAGCCTTGTTGGTCGAATTGTAATAAATGTCTAGTTGACTTATTTCCACTCATTTCCATTTCACAATCTGTATAACAACATGTCATTCATCTGAAGTATCTAATTTATCAAATAAAGTCTGCTTTAACATGAATATATAGCGACATATTTTCTTCATCTCTCCAATGTCATTCGTTTGCGAAACTAAAGTTTAGTTTTAGCACGTAGAGCGAACAGAGTTTCTCTATTTGTTAGAGATCAAACACTGTTTGTTTAAGTTCTTGTGGTCAACTTCATACGTGTTAAAACATATTTTATTTGCATAATATTGTATTAAAAATATGTTGCAACTCGTCAGACATGGAAGACAAGGAAAGGAATCTCAGGTTATGCATACCCTTTTTCGGTCTTTTTATAATGATAATTTCTAGATAAATTCGACTTACTTTTAAAAACATTGAATTTGTAATTTCATACATATACTGAACTTATTGAAGTTTCTATATTTCGTCAAATTCAGAATAAATAACGGTAAAACAATGTAATCCATATATAGATGACCGACATTGTCGCAAATCGCTTATGTTTTTCAACTTAGAGAATCATACTTTTAAAAGTATAAATCGCCAAAACGATAGAGTTTTATTAGATCTATACTTGTCCAAATAGAAATAGCTGAAGAAAAAGTACACAACAAAAATGTAAATAATTTATCCTTTGTTCATTTTTATTACGTGAATGTAATTTGCGTTGTAAAAAATTCTTTTCGAAATTATTCAGACTGTGTTAGTTTTGCATGTATAGGTCAAAGCAAAATGTTAATTTATGTTAAGATTGAAAGCGTATATTTGTGAATTGATAGGAAAAATATCAAGTTCAAATAAATCAAAACCATAATTTTTTTTTAACTCATTCATTATTAATTGCTTAACTCCTGCAAAATTATTCATAGTTTCTCATTGTCACAAGATAGACAGAGTCGGGACTGGATTAGTGAAGACACGGAACACAACTGCGTTAATAAGATGTTTATTTTATAAACGCAATTTTAAAAATCAACTCTGACACCAATATTTTACAAAATATAAGAAAAATCTATTTAAATAAATGTTCCTAACATGGAACTCTGAATTTCAGTAACGTAATGACAAAAAAGAAGTATGTGAATGAATTTACAAATATGAATATATATAAAAGGCTCGTATAACGAGATAGATGCAAATATGAAAAGAATGCGTCGTCAATATGACGAGACTAGAATGAAGATATTAAATAATTAATACGTCGTCCATATGACGAGACATATGCAATTGTGAACCCTAAATTCTGAAGCTCTCGTTCATGGAACGAGAGTTGTGTAGAATGAAATTATGCAGGTGTCGTTCATATAACGAGACTGCAAAGAAGATATTAAATATCCAACAAAATTATGCAGGTGTCGTTCATATAACGAGACTGCAAAGAAAATATTTAAATAAATATTACGTCGTCCATATGACGAGATATATGCAATGGTGAAACCTAAATTCTGAAGCTCTCGTTCATGGAACGAGATTTGTGTAGAATGAAATTATGCAGGTGTCGTTCATATAACGAGACTGCAAAGAAGATATTAAATAAATAATAAAATTATGCAGGTGTCGTTCATATAACGAGACTGCAAAAAAGTTACTAAATAAATAATACAATTATGCAGGTGTCGTTCATATAACGAGACTGCAAAGAAGTGTTTAAATAATATGTCGTCCATATGACGAGATATATGCAATGGTGAAACCTAAATTCTGAAGCTCTCGTTCATGGAACGAGATTTGTGTAGAATGAAATTATGCAGGTGTCATTCATATAACGAGACTGCAAAGAAGATATTAAATAAATAACACAATTATGCAGGTGTCGTTCATATAACGAGACTGCAAAGAAGTGTTTAAATAATATGTCGTCCATATGACGAGATATATGCAATGGTGAAACCTAAATTCTGAAGCTCTCGTTCATGGAACGAGATTTGTGTAGAATGAAATTATGCAGGTGTCATTCATATAACGAGACTGCAAAGAAGATATTAAATAAATAATAAAATTATGCAGGTGTCGTTCATATAACGAGACTGCAAAGAAGATATTAAATAAATAACACAATTATGCAGGTGTCGTTCATATAACGAGACTGCAAAGAAATGTTTAAACAAATATTACGTCGTCCATATGACGAGATATATGCAGCATACGTAAGCACCATACACAGGCACCACACACGGGCATTACACGGTCAGCATAGACAAGCCCACACACGTACTCACCACAACATGGCACCACACACGCAGTTACCACAACACTGCACCACTTCAGCACAACACGTCACCACACACGCAGTTACCACAACACTGCACCACTTCAGCACAACACGTCACCACACTACGTCACAACACTTCAGCACAATATGGCACCACACCACTTCAGTTACCACACCACGTCAGCTACGGTCACCCCACGGACACCACAACATGGCACCGCACCCGGGCACCAACAGGCCCCACTCAGCTCCGGACCACAGTCACCCACGGTCACCCCACGGACACCACAACATGGCACCGCACCCGGGCACCAACAGGCCCCACTCAGCTCCGGACCACAGTCACCTACGGTCACCCCACGGACACCACAACATGGCACCGCACCCGGGCACCAACAGGCCCCACTCAGCTCTTTTAGCTGATAGATTGCTCCGTTTAGGATGGAAGCGTTTCCGACAAGACTGGATCGTAATGTGATGTGTCTTATAATTTCGTCCTTATATACCCCTAGCTGTGACATATGCGCAGCTAGGTACTTTAAACTGCAGGCATTTTCGCACGTGCAGCATGAGCTGAGTGTTCGCTCATTATGTCGAAATAACTAAAAATACCCCAAAAATAATAAACTACTCTCGGTAAGGCTGTACGCAGTAACGAAATAGAGACTAGATTTTTGACCACATATACATATTGAACATAGTCGTATACAATTCCGTGACACTCATCTACTCACACTAACTAGTTATATAATTATTCATAGTTTCTCATCTACTCACACTAACTAGTTATATAATTATTCATGGACAAATTCACACAAATGATAAAGGAACTGTGGTACAAATATGTTGTTTGTAGATGTAAGATGAAAACAGAAGCCGGTGCGACCTTTTGTGTATTTATTACACAGTACCTCCAAATAATATGTCAACAATAAAATAATTTCAATAAAAAAGGAATTATTTTCTGTTCACAATAAAAGACAAAAACAATTCATCACTGTTTATATATAACGTAAAAGGTTATTTTCTTTATCCACATTTGAAGGTTTGCAACTTGAGTATTATCTGTTATTAAACGTTTGTGATGTTAAAAGTGATAATTTTTGGGAAACATTGCTAATCAATTCTTATATTTCTTATGGAATCATCAGACAGCAATGAAGCACAATATTATTAAAACGCACAACAGTGTGGCGATAATAATACTTACAACTTTGTGGCGATAAAGAAAAACGATACTTTTGACAGTCTAAACTTAAAATTTCTTTTTCTTTGTTAAAAATAAGGCCATACAAAATGATTCCTGAAAATTTAAATCCATCTAAGCTTCACTGTAATATCTGAATGCAATATATGAGCTATAGGAAACTAAACAAAAATTGTATGGCTTCTTGAAATAATATAGTTTTTCGGTTATATGTTTTATTCTCGTATTGCCGACACACTCCTTTTTTCATTATGTTGACCTTTGTTTGCCAAGGTTGTTTTAATACGACCTGCCTCGGTTCTTTCCATTCTTTGTAAAATGTTTGTAATTATTGAATATATTTGAGTCAAACACAAAGAAATGTAACCTATACATATTTTGCATAATGGCTCAAAAAGCAAGTTTCACTACTTGCCTTCAAAAAGAACTTAATAAATTCTATTTTTTGGTTGCTTACATTGACAAACATAATTATTTATTGATATGTTTCCAGTCGTGCTACAGAAAGGAATCCGCATTAGAAAACTATATTTGTTTTGAAGGCTTTAAAACGTGAAATGCTTTATATATATATATATATATATATATATATATATATATATATATATATATATATATATATATATATATATATATATATATATATATATATATATATATATATATATATATATATATATATATATATATATATATATATATATATATATACACACACACACAACAGATTAATGTACTAAGTTTAAATTGATATAAAACAGACGATCGTATATTATTCCTAGAGATGTATTGTAAAGAAAATGTAAGTTTAGTCTCAAAAATATCAACCACGTTATATGTTTATTGTCATGTTGAAAGATATAATCCGGACGAGCGTATATCGATGCATCGATCTATTTGTTTATCAATCTACCTGCCTATCAAACTCGAGTACCGAAGAACCACAGTCTCTTATGTGAACATCATCATCGAACTTGTATCTCAAAGCAGTTTTAGGGTGACAACGTTACCAGCGACCTTTCCCATTAGTCACATATGTAGCTGAAATTTAACTAATTTCAAACAATGCAATAATATACTTCTTTGACATAAATATTTCGATATCGGCTTTGGAACACATTTAAAGAACTTGACTGATTATTGCATTAATTTCAAAGCATTAGTATTTAGTGTTTTCCCTCCATCCGCTGTAAGTCAGTTCATCAACCACATTGTAGGTAATGTTCTCACCAATGCCAAAATGAAACAAAAAATTGTCGTATAGCAATGTTCCATCTGGACACAGTACAAAAGTAGAAGCAAATAATATATTAGTGCCAAAGATTTACAATTTTAGAACTCTTATTGTCTGCATCTCTCCATTCATTTACGTTAAAAAATGATGTATTTCGTGCAATAAACTCAGGTATATAATTCATGTAAATAATTCAGCACTTTGGTATAATGATCATAGATAGGTACAAGAAACCATCAACATTAAACATTGGTAAACCAATATGATTCTGTTCTTACTTGCCGATCATGAAGCAATGATTTAACGCAACCATGATAATCTGAGAATATATCTTAAGGAAACGTAGAAGTTGAACATAATAACATAAGTTTCATTTACAGAATACTACTTGTAACACTGATGCTAAATATCGTGAAATTTTAAAATTGGAATACACAAAAAAATGAATGAAAATAAAATTATGTAGATAGAACGTAGCTTTGATAATGGAAACTACATTACGCGGCACCACGAGTAACATTGTTTGCTGCATCATCTTAGATCGGTCACACGGAAAATATCTACGTTCTTCGTCTATGTGATATCTTTTCTCATACTAAAAATAGTTCGAATAAAAAACACAGAAGTGTTCGGAATAGTCTAAATTAGTGTCCATTTTGAACTGTATCGGACACAATTATCACTTCATTCACATCACGAGGACTCGATGACATGCTATGAATACCTTCAATAAAAATGTAAAAATTAATTAAAAGCTTTCAAAACCAAACGATTTCTTCAATTTTTCTTTTGTAAAGCATCGATGGAAGCGCAATGCAAATTTAAAGTGCAGATCCTTCATATATAGCTGAAACGTTTCGGAGTCTTCCTTGTTTATTATAAGGAATACATTTTGGCACATATGATCGAATTTTCATCGGCCAAACTTTTACAGTTTGGATGTATTATTACAATGACTTATGTGTCTCTTTCAGAGACCACGTTATTAGACTTACATGTGAATGAGACCAGGAATATATTATATTATGGACAAAAACCTAATAAACTGTTTAATATACCTAAAACTATTTATATCACAATTGAATAATATAAATAGAGATATATTATATTATATGTAGGTACATATTCTATAAACTGGATTCCTTGTCTTACACGTTGGCTTTAAAAGACCAGACCAGAATAAGTTAGCATTATTCTGTCAATTTTTATGTCTCGTTTAAGCAAGGCATATACTATCATTTCAGCGTATGCAGTTATTAGCCAAAACAAATATTGTGTTTTGTTTATCTTAATTTGCTTTAAATTTCTTGGCATTCCAATTAATATTTTAATACAGTGTTTCCTCTCGAAACATGTATCTACCATTGCATGAACCTCACTCTTGGAATTTCTGAAATGCCGTGTTTTACTCCTAACGTAAATTGTGCCATCTTCTACAAAAATACATATGTAGATGTAAGTGCCCATAAAACTCCCTTAGTTTACGTAATTTTTACTAATAATTGTATACATGTAAGTGCCCATAAAACTCCCTTATTTTAAGTAATTTTTACTAATAATTGTATACATGTAAGTGCCCATAACACGCCCTTATTTTACGTAATTTTTACTAATAATTGTATACATGTAAGTGCCCATAAAACTCCCTTATTTTAAGTAATTTTTACTAATAATTGTATACATGTAAGTGCCCATAACACGCCCTTATTTTACGTAATTTTTACTAATAATTGTATACATGTAAGTGCCCATAAAACTCCCTTATTTTAAGTAATTTTTACTAATAATTGTATACATGTAAGTGCCCATAACACTCCCTTATTTTACGTAATTTTTACTAATAATTGTATACATGTAAGTGCCCGTAAATCTCCCTTATTTTACGTAAATTTACTAATAATTGTATAGATGCAAGTGCCCATAACACTCCCCATAAAATCGCAGTTTACGAAGAGTTTCAAGATTTTTTTTAATGCGGTACCATTTGTATTGCCTCATTGTTTGCTGATTTTCGCGGTCTTATAGAGTCAGTAATGTTAACCAAATATTGATAGCGACTCTATGATAGCCCATATAGTATTCTAGTATCGAACAGTTTCAATCAAATTGTAATAAATCTTTGAGCAGACTGAATGTTTTGCTGTAATATCGTAATAAAGAAAGGTCTCCCCGTTCTCGTCATCCAATCTTTTTGTCTTCCATGATTTGCTATTTCACAAATGTCTATAAGTTTGACATGATTTTAGCTATATTTTGTCTGAAAATAATCTAAAAATGGTATCGGTGATCATTTGGTTTCAAATTGAATTGATAAAATTGTCTTCCTTGGATCCAAAGAAATATGTATAAATGCTGATTTTTAGATGTTGCTTATAAACAGCATATTAGAACAGCGAAATGACGTCATATTTGCAGAAGTATCAACAAGAAACACTCCTTGTGAGTTATCCCTGAGTTTACCATGTTTGTATTTTTTAGTTTAAATTTTATTTTTGTGCTGTATATTTTAGAAATAGCAAATAGAAAATACAGTCAGGATTGGGACACAAAACCCATTGAGCTTACATAAGCCAGTGTCTTATACAAGATTAGAAAGACACATACGATTTATTATACTTAGAAGTTAAATAAATGTCAGACAGTAGTTCGAATTATATAGAATTGCTTTGTGATACTTATAAAAGTGGACAAAGTTATTCAATACTTTCCTACGCAATCTCAGATTTTGTCTGGAAAAGAAATAGGTTTTACGTGAGCTATATTCAAGGCAGAGTGGTAAATCTGACCTGTTTCATTAACCTGTTTTATAACAAACAAGAATATTAGATGACTGGTCATGCTACAAATATTTTAATTGAACAATTAATTTTGTAGGTCATTTAATATGTATCGTGGATAATTCGAATATTTCAAAATCATTTCAATAAAAAATAGTTCTCAGCATAGGAACATCAATTATTATCAGAATTCTAGAAAATATCTTTAATGGTAATTTTTATAAGATTTCAGATACTATTACTATATTTGTTTGTTAAAAACTATTGAATTGAATGTTTGAGTTGTCTATCAACTTGTTATCTTGTTAATAAACAGGTGGAAGTTATTTTATGGTTTTACAATAATCTTTCTTAAGAAAGCCGTAAAGATTTGTGCTTCTAATTAAAAAGTTAGCTCTAAACGTTGTATGCATATCTCTTCAAGGATTAAAATGTCCCGTTATCATTATCTTTTTAGCAACTACGTAAACTAAAACTAACATCGCATAAGTGTAATATACTTGATAATTATCTTCATTCAGCATAAGTGTAATATACTTGATAATTATCTTCATTCAGCATAAATGTAATGTTGTCAATATATGACTTTATTGACGTAGCCAGTTGTTTAAGGGATTGATCAAGAGTTATCCCCTTGAATTCAACAATCCGGAAGTTGGGAATGTTACCATATTTTATCCAGACTGGTTCCTGCAAATCTTTGTTTAAATTGTGTCCGTTTTTTTAAGTAATGTTGTTTGCTTAAGAAATTACTCATTCTTACTTAACATTTGAAGCAGAATCAATCTTATTGCTGTTTTCAGTTTTATTTGGGTGGATTAACTAATTCAAATTATTATTCACTCAAATTACAAAGTGCTCACTAATTTTCATGGACTGGACCATTAATGTATACGTATAGTGAATTTCAGATAACCACCATTTTGGATTATAATATGATACATCAAAATACTGATCCTATCATCACAAAGCATGTCACTGGCACATTAACACATTTAATATCGGAATTTATTTAGATACAGCTAGAATTATATTTGATGTTCTTACATTTCAATACATTTGAGCTTTTGAAAGAATTTGAAGGACCATTTGGAATTCAATTCACAATACTGTAAGTTCATTTTTGAATTTTCACTTTGTATTCTAGGGAAATAACTTCTTGGTTTTCTCTCTTTTCTCGTACTTAATTTAAGACCATTGAATCGTAACACATCATATTTAAAAAAAAAAAAAAACAATATAAAACATTATATGGATATTTTGAAGGATTATATGTGTGGACACTTCACAAAATTGTAATACAAAAGGGTTTAATTGTAAATTTCAATCTAAACTAACACCTGAACTTTTAACATGCTTATGAACGTAAAAGATAAATAGGTTTTTATATGACCTATTGAAGGCTTTGTCAAGTGCACGTGAAACGGGCAAATGGAATACGCAAGAAAGTGTTTGTGAATAGTATAAGGGGACCTTACTGCCACACAAAAAGTATATTATGTTACCCTGATTTGTGATTACATTCGGATTGTTGATGGTATAGCCACAATGACACTTCAGCATTTATAAAGTCGACAGAACGACAGAATTAGCATTGGTGGACGATATGGGAAAACATCCATGAATTAAACAGTGGGATGGCACTTTCGAGCGTAACCAATGGTGGTGACTATTGTTGCTACTGATATTGATGCTGTTGCTGCAGATTCCTCTGCTGTAAAGGCTGCAACGGCTCTTCAAAGAGTTTCTGTTCGTCTCTCTTCTCCGTGTAAGCTGTTGTTAGCAGCTCTTTCATGGTCTCCCGTTCCCTTCATATCTCTTTTCGTTTCTTTTTATGACATCCATTACTAGTTGTTATGCATTGCTAAAATGAAAGTTTGTGGTCTTTACTAGTCTCGTATTTCCTGGAAGTACTTCCGGTTCATCTACCCGGTCTAAGTGATGCTTGGAATGTTGTTGTCTCATTTATGGTGCATGACAATACAGTCGAATGCGTTGCTTTGCATGCCAGAGAAAACATCCCAAGGTTTAGTACAAAATAAAGGTTAATACCCCTAAAATATCAAGGAAGGAGAGAGAGAGAGAGAGAGAGAGAGAGAGAGAGAGAGAGAGAGAGAGAGAGAGAGAGAGAGAGAGAGAGAGAGAGAGAGAGAGAGAGAGAGAGAGAGAGAGAGATCCCATAAGTTAACTATTAGGTACACATCCTCAAATACAAATAATCTCTTGATAAAGCCATACAAATACTTCCAGGAATCAAGTACTACCTCAATTCCGATGTAATCCACGTCGGTTTCACAACAGCGCGTGGTCAGTGAAAACCAAAGAGAGCATCCCAAGATCGGATAAAATCGGCTTAGGGTGATAACAAGATATTAATGAATTTGACAGATAAATAGGGATCTTGTTTAACACCCTACTGGGACTACTTTAATATAGTGTACCCTATCCACTTAAGATGCTGGGAAGACATCTCACTTTTTAATTCAGCCGACAGAAGATTTCAAGTTAGCGGGAATATAATTGTTTGAGAGAGAGAGAGAGAGAGAGAGAGAGAGAGAGAGAGAGAGAGAGAGAGAGAGAGAGAGAGAGAGAGAGAGAGAGAGAGAGAGAAGATTCACCATTTTGTATTAAATCAATAATTTCTGATAAGTCATGTTTAACTGTTTAATCTAGCATCAACAGAATGATGATATAATATTAGGGCCTCCTGTAAACTTCATGTACAATATTTTAAATCCTAGAATTTGTAAATAAAATGTGAAAATGGAGCCTATAAACGTTCTGTGACGATCTTGAAAACGTTGCTTAGCGAGACCTGGATTCTGTCGGTCTAGGATGGACTTAATTTGCAATCGATTGACACTAGGTTTTTGAGATAAATAAAAGAGATGAAGAAAATACATATTATCCATAAATCCTCGAATTAGTAAATACTTAGGTGTAAAGAGCATTTCATCTCATAGAGCATGTGATATCGATGCGGTTGTTGGGGAACGTTTGGCGGAGACGGAGTTAGGGATTGGGTGGTGTAAGCCACACAAATATGTTCAACATTTTTGTCGTTAAAGAAGTAATTAGCCACCTAAAGAGGTCCTGTTCAATGACTGGCGTCAATGTCGATGACATAAGCTCGAATGTCTTTAGGTTTCGATGAGAAAGTTTGTCTTTGGCATAGACCACTGGATTCCAGGGAACTTAGTACGCGCTGTGTGCTAGGAGGTAATGAAATTCCTCACGGGTGATTGTGTATAACAATGTCTCACTTGACTTGCTTTAATTGGTTCTTTGGATAGGCACGGGGGTAGAATGGATTCGGGAATGCACGGGGGTAGAAAGTCTCTGCGCTCTTCCTTAGATCTTCGCTTTTCATTTATGTTTTGAGGTTTGTTTTATTGCTGCAAAAATGTTTAACTTCTAAAACAAGGTCAACAAACAAATTTTAAAGTTTAAAAAAATTAAAAACGGAAATAAAATTTAAACCAAATATACGCAACTTAAAAAATAACACTTATTTGAAAAGCAAATAATTGTAAGAAATTATTTACAAGAAAGTCATTTTAACTTTTGAAATTGAAGTAAATTCAAAATATGAAATTGAAACGTTCAAAGAACATAAAACTATACAACAAAAATATTTTGCTTTATAAAACAGTTTGCCATAGCATATTTAAAATATACTCAGGACAAAATAAGAACAATACCTGTTTACTAAAGCAAAATTCGAATCAAATTATTTTTTAATAGTGAGATGGAATGTATAACAAAAATTTAAAAAAAATTAAATAATATAATACGAAATGTATAAAATGTTAAGAATTTATTTAGAAAATAATTTCAATTATAAAATGAAACAAGTTTAAACCATTACAACATGGTACTACGTTTTGAAGATTTATAACAAAAATGAAAACTAAAATTATGGAAAAATTTATCGAATTTAAACGAAATTATTGGAAAAGCTAACTGATATAAATAGTTAGGTCTTGGTTGTCAGAGAAAACATATTTATAAAGGTATGATTTTAATAGAACTCCCCCTGACCAAAAATATTTAATAATAATAATTTTTTAAAAAAAAAAACCTAATAAAATACTTTTTGCTGGTACAATAGTGTATTTTAAAATATTTTAAAGAAAAATAAACCCTGAATAATCCACCTATAAAATAAACTATGAAAAGGGTCAGGTTAGGTAATAACATTTACGAAAATATTTAAATTTATGTAATACACATTTAGGTGATCACTTTCATAAACATCGCATTTAGTTTTTAAATTAAATCGAAAATTTGTCATCACTTGAATTATAGCATATTTGGCTGCTTAAATGTCACAAATGTCAAGAATGTGAAATCTGTTGTCACGATTTACGTGTACTGAAAAACATCTTATTAAATACTTATTAGTTATTCTTATTCGTGATTTTTTATTGACGTTTGATTTCAATGTAAAAAGTGAAAAGAGGTTTTGTTGTTTATGAAATCAATATATTCAAATCGAATTATTTTGTATTGTTATAACATAAAGGTTTCCTTTTATTCGTCTAACATAGGTTACATATACCCAGGGCCGGACTGTCCATTAAACACGCTAAACACATGCTTAGGGCAAACGCCAAACAGGGGCACCAGGCAAAAATTAAACTAATTATTGATGATAACATTTAAGGAATTATATATGGCAAGTTCTAGAGAAATTAAACAAGGACAAAAATAAATACTTTTGTACAAAACAAGAACTGAAAAAGAGAGAGTGAGAGATGAAAACCATCATAATAGTAAGTCTGGTACAAGAAGGGTTACTTCAGAAACCTTGATTCTAGTAACGGCAGTCCTGGTAGAACTGAAACATCTGCTAATATCAAATGGTATATAATTGTATGTATTTGTGTGTTTGTACTAATTTGTGTGAATGTGTGTGTGAGTATGTGTGTGTGAGTGTGTGTCCTTGATTCTAGTAACGGCAGTCCTGGTAGAACTGAAACATCTGCTAATATCAAATGGTATATAATTGTATGTATTTGTGTGTTTGTACTAATTTGTGTGAATGTGTGTGTGTGAGTGTATGTGTGTGAGTGAGTGTCTTTGTACGTATTCGTGTGTTATTGTAAGCTTATGTGTGTGTGTGTGTGTCATTCATTATACGTATTACGTGTGTCATTGTACGTATTTGTGAATGTGAGTGTCACTGCACTATTCGTGTGTGTCATTGTAGATATGTGTGTCATTGTACTTATTTGTGTGTCATTGTACATACTTGTAAAGTATTTGGCATTGTACATATTGTCGAGTGTGTCAATGTAAATATTTGTGTGAATGTCATTGTATTTATTTGCGTGTATGTCTTTGTACATTTTGTGTGTGTAAGTATTTGTTTGTGTATTATTGTTATATTTGTCTGTATGTCATTGTATGTACTTGTGTCTGTGTCATAGTACGGTTTGTATGTGTGTGTCATTGTATGTACTTGTGTCTGTGTCATAGTACGGTTTGTATGTATGTGTAATTTGTACGTATTTGCGGAATGTAATTGTACATATATGTGTGTGCAATAGTACGTATTTGTGCGTGTGTGTCTTTGTACTTATGTATATGTGTGTTTCATAATACGTATATGTGTTTGTGCCAACGTACATATTTGTGTCTTCATTTGTCATTGTACGTATATGTGTATTCAGTTGTAAATATGTGTGTGTGTGTGTGTCATTGTACCTATTTGTGTTTGTGTCATTGTGCGTATTTGTGACTATATTTGTCATTGTACGTATTTGTGTGTGTCATTGTATGTATGTATGTATGTATGTATGTATGTATGTATGTATGTATGTATGTATGTATGTATGTATGTATGTATGTATGTATGTATGTATGTATGTATGTATGTATGTATGTATGTATGTATGTATGTATATATGTATGTATGTATGAATGCAGGCATGTTGGTAGGTAGGTAGGTAGGTAGAAAGGTATGTAGGTAGGTAGATAGATTGGTATGTAGGTGGGTAGGTAGGTAGATAGGTAGTTAGATATAATGATAGGTAGGTAGGTTTATATGTATGTGGGCGTGAGTGATCGTCGTCTACACCCGTATCACTCATCTGCTTTGTTGTTGAGAAAGGATGTTGATTTGGTTGAATTGTTGTTATTCGGTGTATTTGTAACCATGACCTAACTCCATTTTCCATCATTTTATTTTATTTGTATGTGACTAATGCTGAATACTAAATCGGTTTGTTGGCGAGCATTGTTTATCACCTGCATTCCGTTTTGTTTATACGAGTCAGGGTTGAACCTTAATTATGTTAGTTACCAACACATAGCTCCTATTTTCCACCAGCATGTGGCATATAAAGTTGGTATCGGACAGTAAATCTGAAGGTTTTCTGCTTTTATGGATGTTAGTGACTATTACGTAACTCCACATTTTGTCATCCGTTTGTTTCTTTGTGTTGTCGTTTTTCTTTAGAAATGAGATGGGCCTATAGGAATAACTGTTAGTCCTAATACATAACTATATTCGTTACATCACCCTTCTACAAAACTTTGTATGCATTTGTATGAGTGTTAATAAGACTTTGTATTGGTTAGTAAGGATATGTATTTGCCAGAAAGGATATATGTTAGTCAGTAATAATGTTGGTCAATAAGGAAGAGTGCTGGCCAATAAGGGGTTTTGTCTTAAACAAAACATTCATTCCATTCTCAATATCCATCCATCCATCCATCCGTCCGTCCGTCCGTCCGTCCGTCCGTCCGTCCATCCATCCATCCATCCATCCATCCATCCATCCATCCATCCATCCATCTATATATCTATCTATCTATCTATCTATCTATCTATCTATCTATCTATCTATCTATCTATCTATCTATCTATCTATCTATCTATCTATCTGTCTGTCTGTCTGTCTGTCTCTGTCTTTCATCCCTCCAACTTTTTAAATCATCACGAGTACCCAGTCAAGACTGTACAGAGGAACTGGAAGATAATGGAAACATAGACACAGCTTCCACTTTGGAATGTCAAGACAGTGGATGCCATACACGAATAAAGGGATAAGGAAAATAAGGAAACTGGAGATCATAAAAGAACTGAAGTACAACAACAGCTAGAACAGCAGCAGAGACAACAATAGCACAGCAGCGTTCAAAGTTAATACGCTTGAGAACAGTGAATTACGTTCAAAGTTAATACGCTTGAGAACAATGAATTACGTTTAAAGTTAATACGTTTGAGAACAGTGTCATTAGTTCAAAGGTTATACATTTGAGAACAGTGTCATTACGTTCAAAGGTTATACATTTGAGAACAGTGTCATTACGTTCAAAGTTAATACATTTGAGAACAGTGTCGTTACGTTCAAAGGTTATATATCTGAGAACAGTGTCATTACGTTCAAAGGTTATACATTTGAGAACAGTGCAATTTCTTTCAGAAGTAATACATTTGAGAACAGTGTAATTGCGTTCAAAGTTAATACATTTGAGAACAGTATCATTACGTTCAAAGGTTATATATTTGAGAACATTGTCATTACGTTCAAAGGTAATACATTTGATAACAGTGTCATTACGTTCAAAGGTAATACGTTTGAGAACAGTGAATTACGTTCAAAGTTAATACGTTTGAGAACAATGTCATTGCGTTCAAAGGTTATACATTTGAGAACAATGCCATTACGTTCAAAGGTAATACGTTTGAGAACAGTGTCATTGCGTTCAAAGGTTATACATTTGAGAACAATGCCATTACGTTCAAAGGTAATACGTTTGAGAAAAGTGAATTACGTTCAAAGTTAATACGTTTGAGAACAGTGTCATTGCGTTCAAAGGTTATAGATTTGAGAACAGTGTCATTACGTTCAAAGGTAATACGTTTCAGAACAGTGAATTACGTTCAAAGTTAATTCATATAAGAAGAGTGTCATTAGTTCAAAGGTTATATATTTTAGAATTGTGAATTACGTTCAAAGGTAATACATTTGAGAACAGTGTCATTGCGTTCAAAGGTTATATATTTGAGAACAGTGTCATTACGTTCAAAGGTTATATATTTGAGAACAGTGTCATTACGTTCAAAGTTAATACGCTTGAGAACAGTGAATTACGTTCAAAGTTAATACGTTTGAGAACAGTGAATTACGTTCAAAGTTCACTCGATACTAGTATCATTATGTTAAAAGAAATACATCTGAGATCAGTGTCATTATGTTCAAAGGTAATAAAATTTAGAACAGTATCATTACGTTGAAAGGTTATACATTTGAGAACTGTCTCATTACCTTCAAAGGTAATACATTTGAGAACTTTGTCATTATGTTTAAAGTTAATACATTTGATAATGATGTCATAACGTTCAAAGGTTATACATTGGAGAACAGTGCAATTTCTTTCAAAAGTAATACATTTGCGAACACTGTCATTACGTTAAAAGGGTATACGATTTAGATCAGTGTCATTTCGTTCAAAGGTTATACGATTCAAAACACTGTCATGCCTTTAAAAGTAATACATTTGTGAACAGTGTCATTTCGTTTAAAAGTAATACATTTGTGAACAGTGTCATTTCGTTCAAAGGTTATACGATTGAGAACAGTGTCATTTCGTTTAAACGTAATACGTTTGTGAACAGTGTCATTTCGTTCAAAGGTTATACGATTGAGAACTGTCATTGTCTTTAAAAGTAATACATTTGTGAACAATGTCATTACATTCTAAGGTAATAAATTTGAGAACAGTGCCATTAAGATCAAAGGTAATACATTTGTGAACAATGTCATTACATTCTAAGGTAATAAATTTGAGAACAGTGCCATTAAGATCAAGGGTAATACATTTGTGAACAGTGTCATTACATTCAAAGGTAATAAATTTGAGAACAGTGCCATTAAGATCAAGGGTAATACATTTGTGAACAGTATCATTACATTCAAAGGTAATAAATTTGAGAACAGTGCCATTAAGATCAAAGGTAATACATTTGTGAACAGTGTCATTACATTCAAAGGTAATAAATTTGAGAGCAGTGCCATTAAGATCAAGGGTAATACATTTGTGAACATTATCATTACGTTCAAATGTTAAACATTTAAGGAAGTATCACTACGTTATAGGGTTAGAAAATGGTCGCAAATATATTTTAAATAATTGTATGTTTTTCTTGTATGGAATACAATCAAAGCTAAATCGCCATTTTTCTCTAGCATAAGGGTATTATAATTGAATTATCTATGCAAAATAGTTTAAACATTATATTTTTGAATGTTACAATACAATACAATACAATACAATACAATACAATACAATACAATGCAATACAATACAATACAATACAATACAATACAATACAATACAATATAATACCCGGGGCCAAGAATGGCCGAGTGGTCTAAAGCGCTCTCCGTTACGGATCATTGCTTTCACATTTTTGTCTGGGCGGTTTCGAGAATAAAAATGCCGTGGTTAAAGAGCACATGTTTAGGCGGCAATGTATTGCGATGGTGAGATGGATCTCATCATAATATGTCCTATAAATATTCACATGAAGTATTTATTATACGCATGTAGACCCCTGTATCGTAATATGTTTCACTTCCCGACGAAATGCATGCAATCGAGACTATTTTGTGTGTAATAATTATTGTATAGTGACATTATTGGCGACACACAACTCATATGACAAAAATAATGAAATACTCGGGTTAAAGTAAAAAGGCAGTTTGTTTCACGAGAGTGTTTGCTTCCATTCGCTGACATTACTGACTTTTGACTGTGTGTAACCTGTACCAATAGTACCTATTAAAACACTTTAAAATATAATGTTTGGGATTTACTAATGCACATGTAAATTGAAAGATTCTATCTTCATTTGCAATAGTCACAATGTACTGCCTGGCAATAGTCACAATATACTGCCTGGCAATAGTCACAATCTACTGCCTGGCAATAGTCACAATGTACTGCCTAGCAATAGTCACAATCTACTGCCTGGCAATAGTCACAATCTAATGCCTGACAATAGTTACAATCTACTGCCTGGCAATAGTCACAATCTACTGCCTGGCAATAGTCACAATATACTGCCTGGCAATGGTCACAATCTACTGCCTGGCAATATTCACAATCTGCTGCCTGGCAATAGTCACAATCTACTGCCTGGCAATAGTCACAATCTACTGCCTGGCAATAGTCTTAATCAACTGCCTGCCAATAGTCACAATCAACTGCCTGGCAATAGTTAGTCTTTTGCCTGGCAAAGAAGACAGTTTGATTTTTCTATCCAATAGCAGTGGCAGATTGGCTGGTGGGTTGGGAGGGTAGGATTGTCACATCTTCGGCCGCAGAATAGCGCGCTTAACAACCACAACATTTCATAGAGTAAGTATTCTTTACACTTTAATTAGATGGTTAAAAGCAGTTCCTTTAAAACCCTCCTGACTTGTTTACGCACCTCCCCACCCCTTCAATATTGCCGGATCCGTCACTGCGCAGAGTATTTCACATGTGTCACCATTGTTGTACTGTCTACTATGAAGCAAAAACCTGCCGTAAATATTAAACGCTAATTCAAATGAATTATAGATACAATACCTCTATGAATGTATCATATTGACAGACAAAATGGTGGTACACTGTCGTTAATGACTTTAGCAATATGTTGTTTGAAGTAAAAAGTGTCGCAGGTTCACAAACTATAATAAATGACATACCCAGCTCAAAAGTTAACATCATCTTCAAGTCCAAAAAAATCCTATTTAAATTTGATTAATTGGAAAATGGTGTTATTTCAAATGACAGACCTCATCCGTTAGACTATCGACCAGTATCTATATGTAATGTTGTCGGGGGAGTCCCACATTCTCATTAAGACGTGGCCAGTTTGGGTGAGAAGAGGAATTCATGATTAAGTTTTGCCGGGTGTTGGTGGGGTCCTGCTAAACCACTGAAAATACGTGAACATAAGTAGTCTTCTGTGATTTCCAAAGTATTTGATAAAGCCTGGCATAGAAACCAGATAAATCAATAGACACAGTCTGGCATAGCGACCTGAAGTACCCATTCATGGAGTCTGTCATATAGGCCTAATACACCTATTTGTAGATTCTGGCATATTGGCCTGATAAGTCCATTGATAGAGTCTGATATAGAGGACTGGTGCACTCATTCATAGAGTCTGTCATAAAGGCCTACTGATCCATTGATAGTCTAGCCTAAAATTTTAATCCATCCATTGATAGAGTCTTGCACAGAGGACTGATGAATCAACTGTGAGTCTGACACAAAGGCCCAATGCATGCATGAAATGATAGTATGGCACAGAGGCCTGATGCATGAAATGATAGTTTGGCACAGAGGCCCGATGCATGAAATGATAGTTTGGCACAGAGGCCTGATGCATCATTGATAGTCTGGCATATACACATGGTGCACTCAATGAGAGTCAAGCATAGCGGCTGATACACTCTGACAGTCTGGGATGCACCATTAAAAGAGTCTGGTTGAAGGCTTGTATTCACAACTTCCTGCCATAAGAAGCACATTACTCGGTCCATTAATATATTCCAGACAGACAACATTCGCTTGCAATAGCATTGAACTTTCACAAAATAAGTTCGACTAATGTTTGTGTTCGTCAACTGCAACAATGGTCATCAAACTGCAACAATTGTCATCAAGCTGGTTTTTAAATCGTCATCTTGAGAACACTACTTTCATGTTTCTGGGTATGTTTTTTTAAAAAGTTTTTGTTTTGTTTACATCATTCATTTTTTAATAGTCGCTTAACTTCTAGTTTGACGTTGAATAAAATCTTTATGAATTTAGTGGAGTACTACCTGTATATTGCCATAACTCGATGATCAATGGACAGCGAATATATGCATATAAACAATCTTACAGGTACTGCAAAATTTCAAATGATTCGAAATTTTTAATATATCTTTTCAAGATTAACTTTAAACAAATTTAGTTGACATTCTTTACACTGGTGCTTGAATCTAACAGTAAAGTGAGACATGTTTCAGTGACTATTTATGTGTAGGTAAAAGCTGAAATATGTTTCAATGACCATTTATGTGTAGGTAAAAGTTGAAATAGGTTTCAATGACCATTTCTGTGTAGGTAAAAGTTGAAATAGGTTTCAATGACCATTTATGTGTAGGTAAAAGCTGAACTATGTTTCAATGAACATTTATGTGTAAGTAAACGCTGAAATATCATCAATCATCCAATCACCATCAACGACCAGCCTCTGCAAGAACTAGACGATTTCACTTACCTGGGCAGTAAGGTCGCCATGGATGGAGATAGCACAAGGGAAGTCGTCACAAGAATCGGCAAGGCCAACCAGACCTTCGCAATGCTGAAGCCCATATGGAGGACAAGAAACCTCAGCGTCCACACGAAGATCCGTATCTTCAAGAGCAACGCGTTGAGCGTCCTTTTGTACGACTCAGAGTGTTGGAAGTCCACTGCGAACATAGAACACAAGCTCGAAGTGTTTCAAACCAAATGCCTGCGACGCATCATGAGGATCTTCTGGCCAAACACGATCTCAAATGAGGAACTTCGGCACAGAGCGGGTGCAAGCACCATCTCTGAGATCATTTCAACTCGGCGATGGAGATGGCTCGGCCATGTCTGCAGAATGCCCCCTGACTCACTACCAAGGGTGGCACTGAGATGGACCCCACAGGGGAAAAGGAACCGTGGCAGACCTAAAGAGACCTGGCGACGAACAGTGGAGAGAGACCTTAAGACCAGAAGCCTCACCTATCAGACCGCCCCAGCAATAGCTGCCGACAGACGGAAATGGTGCTCCCTTGCTGTTTCCTCAAGCACCAGACGGCGCAGAGAGGATTGATTGATTGATTGAAACGCTGAAATAGGTTTCAATGACCATTTCTATGTTTGTAAAAGCTCAAATAGGTTTCAATGGTCATTTATGTGTATATAAAAGCTCAGATATGTTTCAATGACCATTTATGTGTATGTAAAAGCTGAAAAAGGTTTCAGTGAATATTTCTATGTTGGTAAGGGCCGAAATAGGTTTCAATGACTGATCCATGTATCCATGTATATAAAAGCAGATCTAAGTTATGATGACTGTATGCAGAGCTGAGTTAAATGGCCATTCATTCCTCTTACGAAAGAGTTACCAATATTAAAAATGCGTATACCCAATTATATATAATTTTATTGAAAAACGAGCAATTAGACGGATGTGATTTGAATATCAAAGCTGACAAATGTTTTCAAGAAGAAATTGAGATGGTGATATGTTTTATTTCTCAAGCAATATAATTACCCTTCAATAAACATGCTGTTTTTCAATGTTGATTTCAAAATAAAAAATAATAATAATACTAAACTTTATATTTTCCGCTTTGAAATAATTTGTAAGTAACGACATGTAAGACAGACTATCAATCCTTTTTTCATAAAGTAATCAACCAGCCTACAAGTTAGGAATGAGAGTAATCAACCAGCTTACAAGTTAGGAATGAGAGTGATCAACCAGTCTACAAGTTAGAGATGAAAGTAATCAACCAGTCTACAAGTTAGAGATGAAAGAAATCAACCAGTCTAAAAGTTAGGAATGAGAGTAATCAACCAGCCTAAAAGTTAGGAATGAAAGTAATCAACCAGCCTACAAGTTAGGAATGAGAGTAATCAACCAGCCTACAAGTTAGGAATGAGAGTAATCAACCAGTCTACAATTTAGAGATGAAAGAAATGAGCCAGTCTAAAAGTTAGGAATGACAGTTTTCACGGAATTGTATAAATCTTTTTTTCATTATATACATGTATTCCAGTTTCATTTTGTGTACAACGATATCGGAGGGTTATTAATATATATTGTGTTTCATTTCGAAATAGCGAGTTCGGTCCATCATAGGAAGCACGTGCGATGTTCTTATGATGGAAAGAACCGAATTCTTCCAGTGCACAGACGATATCAAGCTGATATTATTGACAGTGAGCAGGTCTACTATAAGGACTTGCACATCTTCAGCTGTAGAGGTATATAAGTTTATTAATTTCTTGTAGATAAGATATAACTATTGTACTACCACGCTTATTTTTTTACGTTTTGTAGCTTTGGTTTACGCAGATTAATGCACATATTTCTATTCTTGTTTGCGGGATAGCAAAGGATTTATATTTTGTAATATAAGACTACATTTGTAACAAATGCTTAGTACAGTAGGATTCTAATCTAAGCTACATTTTTAAGAAAATCTTTAGTGCAGTAGGATTCTTATCGAGCAGGGTTAGGTTTACTTCTGAACTCGATGTTTTGTAATTATTCCCGTGTATAACGTTATTACGGTTTTATGTCCGTGTCATGTATAGTACACGGTGTTGATTATGATCTCAGTTGTCTGGTGTGTGTAGAGCTGTGTAGAGACTGTGTAGAGCTGTTCAGAGTGTCTGGAGTGGCTAGAGTGATCAGAGCGTTCAAAGTTATCGGAGTGATTGAGGTCAACGTGGTGCAAGCTGTAAAGTCAACCACGGGAATACATCGTAGCAGGTGTGAGGCTGTAATGTAGCAACCGTGGAGCTGAAATAAAGCGTGCTGGTGACGGAGTTGATCTCCTTACATATACTCTTGTAGCCGTGGGCTAATTTTGGGTTCGTTAAACCCGTGGTATCTTTCGGGTCTGTAAAGATAAGTTGTATATGTCCCTTTTTATATGCATAACTTCACTATCTTAGTAACTTTCTATTAGTACACGAGTAAATTTCCACATTGTTTACTAGCTGAGTAAACTATATCCATCTTTGAGTAAACTATATCCATCTTTTCATTAGGTAAACTGTGAATCATTCACCCGTTGTCTTTGCATTTGAAGAGTAATTTATTGGTATTTTTCATTATTTAATTTTTGCGTTCCTGTGTTAAATAATCCAATATGTGGATTATGTATACACACACGTTATCATAATGAATTGCTCGTTACGATCATTCATTAATAAACATTGTATTTATAACATCGTCAAAAGTGTTCTGTTGTGAATCCAGAAATCCCACTCGGTTATCTTGTTATAACAGTAATCAGCCAGTCAACAATTTATGAATGATAGTGGAGGCTTTAATCAATTGATTACACTTTATTTAATTAAAAACGTTAGTTTCTGTAAGAAATTCGATTACAAGGAAATAAATGGGTTTGAAAAAAATAAAATGTCAACGAGTCCAAATCTGGCAAGAATGTATTCATTTTAATTGTACAAATATTTTATGAGATTCGTGTCAGCTTGACCTCGAAAGCTAAGTCAATTCAATGTCATGCGCATTACATCAATTATTTGTATTATGGGTTTTAAAAAAACCTTACTATCATTTCACATTCTCTACTTTTGCGAGACAGTTTCATTCCGGTGCAATATAATGGAGCCTACCTATCCCTTACTGCTTTTGTGAACGACAAATGTTGACAGAGAAATTATAACCCCCAGGTGTTCTGAAACGCCAAGGACATTCTAACTAGATGGATGGTCTGTACCTTGATGTATGTTGTATCCCCATATGTTCGTTGAAAACGCAACATCGTGTCTTTATTTCGAGCATTCGATAAGGTCAGTGTCAGTGTATCTACTGGCAAACGAAAGGCTCATCGCTGGAAACTGACAGGAAATACACACTCTCCTGGAAATCAGATAGTGTCATTATCTAGGCATCACTACCGAGGCGGAGGAATGTTTTCAATGATTAAATGGAATTCCTGCAAAGTATCTACTGCATAGTACCTAACTGACCCCATCACGTCTAATGTTATGTGAAATTGAGCAGTATATATTACTGGGATGTTTTCCACTGCAATTGTAATAGATCTCTCTCTCTCTCTCTCTCTCTCTCTCTCTCTCTCTCTCTCTCTCTCTCTCTCTCTCTCTCTCTCTCTCTCTCTTATGGAGTGAATCTCTCTCTTTATGTAGTGAAAGCTGTAATTTACTCGGACACATTTACATTATGATTATCGTAATTTCATACTAATCACTGAAAATGACCTTCTTAAACAATCAAGACAAAGGTTAGTACGTGTGTGATGCCTAAAAATTGAAAATTAATTATGATACCGCACAATTTTATTTTTACAATGTTATAAAATTATAATAAGGTTTTATATTAATAAAGCACATGGAATTTCAGAAGCCCTATAGATGACTGAAATAGCGAGAAAATCGTAGATGTACAATAACACAGACGGCGATTAATGGTGGCCTAAATTTTATTCACGTTTATCAGGAATTTCTGTAAATGGACTCAAGGTCATTCCGATTTAATACCCTGTTATAATGGATGTATCATGCGGTATTCTTTTGCGCGCATATACAGTTTGTTAGTACAATAATGGAAGTTCCAACGGAGACAATGAGTGGTTTCGATAGTTGTCAAGTTGCCCGCAGACAATGCTCTTTAGCGGCATCCCTACTAAGGCAACGTAGAAGGTGCGAGTAGAAGAAGTACTTTTGTGACTCGCAAACTTTGCTTTAGAGAACATTTCTGTAAGTTGTCAGCCTTTCCCTCTCTTCTCCTAAATATGTTTCTTTTTAAAATAATTACCGCCATTTCACTTAGGTGAAATTGAAATACCTTAAGAATCTCAGCTACAGAGAAGCTCCAGATGTCGCCCCCTTCGCTGGAGCCTGGGGTGAGGTTGGGTTACCTTCTTAAACCCACACCCCTTCAAATGGAGCCGCCACTTGAGACAAAATCATTGTCAAAGATACAATGTGCTTGTTCAAATGCAATTAGTATCAAAACTCGAAAACATGTCACAAACAAGTTTTCTGTATTGTGGATGAGCAATGAAAGCACTTGTCTTGTTTTGCATGGGCATATCATTCGGAACTCACAGAAGGCAGTTTATGATATATTATTTGTAGGACTTGACAAAAAAAAAACACTGATACCACCAAAGTAAATTTACACCCACTGGACTCTTTAGGCGCCATGTGGCTCCTGTGCGTCTGTAGTTTCAAGAAAGCATTATTCTGCACCAGTGTTTTAATTCTAATCGCAATATTATGGTTATGGTTCATCATAATCACCACGTGTGGTTATGTTTAATTCTAATCACATGGTGTGACTGTTTCATTCTGATCTTACTGGTTGGTTATGTTCTATTCTAATCACGCTGTGTAGTTATGTTTCTTTCTAACTGCACTGTGTTTATTTATGTTTTATTCTAATCTGTGTGTTTGTTTCATTCGAATCGCCACTATATGGTTTGTTTTATTCTAATCACACTTGTGTAGTTAGGCTTCATTTTCATCTATATAATGCAGTACATAAAACAATCTCGGATTCACCACTTCACTTTATTTATTTTGTCGTCTTAATCTTCTATCGATGTTTATCGTTAATTGTGAGCGTTACAAATACAGTATGTGGTCTTAATGTAAAAAAAAAAGAGCGAAAGACAAGTCTTATAAATCAAGCAAATTTATTTCCCTTGAATACAAAACAAACATTTAAAACGAACTTACGAGATTAGGAATTAAATCCCAAATAGTCAAAAACAAGTGATATGACAAGTCCAAATGAATAAAGTTGTAATTAAATGTTGGTGGTATTCCAAATATAATCAAAAGCTGATTGTGTTTATGTTTATGAAATATCTAATGTGGTATTGTACCAACAGCCTGGGTTTTGATGATGTACAAACAGTTTTTTGATGTATGACAATAATATAGTCCAAAAACATTCGTGTCTGAATCCACTATAATTACAAACTAACCTTTCTGACCTAGAATATTACAGATGAGAACTATTTCCAGTGAAAATTAACTTAAGACTGGTTCTACCTCAGATGTTAAAAGAAAGAAAGAATAATTTCTTAAGGAAACAAGATTATAAAGCACTCTATGTCACACGGTCGCAATTAAAATTTTCTGAAAATATTCTCACTTTTTGAAATTGTCAATTTTAGAACATTATAGGTTGTCAATAATATACATTTTTATACTAAACGTACAATAAGGAATATAGCAAACATCAGGTGAACCTTTCTAATGACTATTTTACTTTTCGTAATGTTCAGTGATGTGACAGAATGTTCAATGCATCTTATTCAGCGTCAACATGTCCATTTGTCAAATGGAGATCTCACTGTACCGTTTCTCTTCATTTTGCTAATAGCCTGCTGTTTCTAAAGGAATATATGAAAATAAAAGTTAAATCACTCAGTGTGTTAAGAGTGGATCAGGAACATAGCTTCTTTAATATCCGGTCAAAGAATTCGAGGCCTGGGCTGCATCGTTTTACTTGCCTGAGACTATATTTCTATGCGCAGGAGTAAAAATTGGTCCTGACACCCAGACAACTTTAGGTCTTTGTTGGATCAGGAAAATCATATTTCTGCACATGGGGATATAGAAGTTAGTATGTTTGTATAGAATGTGTGTAGCCTCTCTCACTCTGTAAAAAGTACGCTAACTGAAATGCACAATAAATTTCTAAAATGTTGAATTTTTTATATTTGCCAAATTTATTATTATTATTATTATATTATTATTATTATTATTATTATTATTATTATTATTATTATTATTATTATTATTATTATTATTATACTTATTATTATTATTATTAGCAGTAGTAGTAGTAGTAGTAGTAGTAGTATCAGTAATAGAATTAGTAATATTAATAGTGGTAGTATTGGTACTAGCAACAGTAGTAGTAATGATTGTTTAATATTATTAGTTGCAGTAACAACACCAATGCATGTTTAGCATTATAATTATTATTATTTGTGGAAGTTTTACAAACATTAAAACATTCATTAATATTAGTAGAAGTAGTTGTTGTAGTAGCAGTATTAGTTATAAATTATCATCGTCGTCATCATCAACATCAACAACAACAAACGAGATGCTGCTGATGATGATAATGATGAAGAAAAAATTTGCATAAAGTTTCATTAACACAGATTTATCTCTTTCAATCCTTTTGTCTTTTCCTCTTTTCATATTCCTGTTCATCCTCATCTAGGTGACTATTTTGTATTAGTGTGACAAACAATATATTAATACTAATTATTTAAAGAATACGTCACCAGGCTGTCCTTTTTTCCACATTAAAAGTCATTTTTTAAAAATCTCATGATTGATACTTGCCAGCCTATTTGGTTTAATTACATAATACTATTCCATACAAAATTTGTTTTCCGTCCTATCATCATACTCATCTATTAAGAAAGTGGTTAGATGGTTCCGGTTAGACTTTGGATTTATCTAACATTCTCGAAAATCCATAAATATCCAGAATATATTAGTAAATAAATGTAGCATAAATTTGAATACAACTTATTTTATAATACATTCTTTATTTATAACACCAAAAACTCAAAGGAAATTATGAAATTTACAATTGATGTCAGCTGAGAATAAATAAATAAATAAATAAATAAATAAATAAATAAATAAATAAATAAATAAATAAATAAATAAATAAATAAATGTATCTATCGTAGTCATTAGTTGGTGGTTATAATAATTATAATGAAAATATAATTTATATACTAATTTGAATGATAATTAATTAATTTCACAAAAGTCACAGATTCTTTCCTAAGCTAGTTTTAATATATGTATGAATTAGAAAAACTCAACAAAGTTTAAGTTTGGTAGAGTTATAACTAAATTTGTACATATGAAGACTATATAGAGTAGGTAGCGACAAGTCAGCCCTCACATTCTAATTATACATGTTTCTCTATGGAAAATAAAGTTCTTGAAAAAAAAAAAGGTTAATTAAGGTGGGTTACATTGAACGATAAATGAGAATTCACATAATTTTCAGTATTTTATCCTCGCCAAACTTCTTTTAAAACTATGCATGTGTATTGAAATGACAGTATTAGATCAGTGTTACATAAATATGTATTTAAATGACAGTATTAGATAAGTGTTACATAAATCTGTATTTAAATGAGTATTATTAACGCCGATGATCAGTGTTACATAAATATGTTTTTAAATGACAGTATTATTAACACCGATGATCAGTGTTACATAAATATGTATTTAAATGACAGTATTATTAACACCGATGATCAGTGTTACATAAATATGTATTTAAATGACAGTATTATTAACACCGATGATCAGTGTTACATAAATATGTATTTAAATGACAGTATTATTAACACCGATGATCAGTGTTACATAAATATGTTTTTAAATGACAGTATTATTAACACCGATGATCAGTGTTACATAAATATGTATTTAAATGACAGTATTATTAACACCGATGATCAGTGTTACATAAATATGTTTTTAAATGACAGTATTATTAACACCGATGATCAGTGATACATAAATATGTTTTTAAATGACAGTATTATTAACGCCGATGATCAGTGTTACTTTAATTATATATTGGAAGCTAGCAACAATTATAACTTTTAGAACGGTACCTACCAATTTTTAACAAATTGAAATCACTTATTTCAAATGGTCTTCTAAACATAAAGTACTTATGTTTCATTTAAAGAATGACAACTTATTGAAACTTTCATTACAATAAGAATAAATGACGTGACATTTCATTTAAAAGTTGACAATTTCGTGTCAACAATTAATATCATGATATTTAATTTAAAAGTTGACAATTTCGTGTCAACAATTAATATCATGATATTTAATTTAAAAGTTGACAATTTCGTGTCAACAATTAATATCATGATATTTAATTTAAATGTTGAAACTTTCAATACGGTAAGAATAAATGACGTGACATTTCATTTAAAAGTTGACAATTTCGTGTCAACAATTAATATCATGATATTTAATTTAAAAGTTGACAATTTCGTGTCAACAATTAATATATCATGATATTTAATTTAAAAGTTGAAATTTTTCAACAAATTAGAATAAATACTTTAACATTGTACTCAGATCCTTGAGATGTTTAAACGTGTTCATTAACATTTTCAGTCTACGTGTTTTTAAATGAGAAGAATTTATTTTTTTATATTTTGTCCAGTAAAAAGGGATTTAAAAGCATATATATAAATCAACTCTCTAAAGAAATGATTAGTGTTTATCAGCTTCCCAATTAATTTAATACTGATATACCATTTTATAATATTTTTATACCATTTTATAATATTTTTATACTATTTTATAATATTTTTTTACCATTTTATAATATTTTTATACCATTTATATAATTGGGAAGCATCGATACGTTCGAATATTTTCAAAAGCAAAGTGACATGTCTAAAATAATCATTATTTTATTCTAACGATAGCCATTCATGAAGTCGAGCACTTAAGTTGTCATTGATATGACCACTTCTACAAAAACACGTATGCCTATATATACATACATGCATAGAGACAGGCATATATGCATGTAATGTACTTAGGGAAAATATTTTGACAATAATAAAGTTGAAACAAACGTTTGTTTTCCGTTTTTTCTTTCATTCTTTCCAAATGCTGTTTTTTCTCTTATCAAAAGATGAACAATCTATGAAATAAAAAACTTAGAGAATATTTGCTCTAAAGATTTTTTTACATTTTCACTGGAAAGGTTATTTCAATCAGAAAATACAATCGATTAAAATTACTTTCTTTCAGTGATCTGATTATATATGGCTATTGTCTCTCTCTCTCTCTCTCTCTCTCTCTCTCTCTCTCTCTCTCTCTCTCTCTCTCTCTCTCTCTCTCTCTCTCTCTGATCTTGTTCAAGAATATAGTATTAGCTTAATATTTGTCACAGGTACTAGAGAGTCGGAAAATGAATGAAATCTGTACTCTGCGAAAATTATTGGTATAAATAGTATGGAATGTTCCTCATGGAACGTCTCAATTTTACGAATTCCAAATAGCATGTCCTCGCATACTGAAAACAGGATTTCAACAGTAAAATTGTTATACTTACACAGAAATCCGTATCTTTCATGACACAGATCCTTGTTGTCGAGTATGTCAAGTTTACTTTAAAGCTATACCTAATGTTTCCTAAGCATGTCATCTAACACACATACCTTACTTACCTTATTATCGAGTATGTCAAGTTTACTTTAAAGCCATACCTAATGTTTCCTAATCATGTCATCTAACACGTACCTTACTTAGATCGACTCTAATGCATATAAGAAACTCTTCCTCGTTTACGTAGTTTCGACTCATAAATCATGTCATATTAACATGTCGTCGGAAGATTGTTTGATTTTCTACATTTCAGCCATAATTATCAAGTGACTGGTATCGTGCACATTTTTTTCTATAGACCACACAAATGACTTTGTTTTAAATTGCCACCAGAACCCATTACGTTATGCTTTAAGAGTTGAGCGTCTCGAGCAGAAACATGATGCAACGCAAAATAATGGAAGTCTTTGCGCCAATTGCCCTTCCTACATTAATTGTGCTAAGTACATTGAAAGCAATGGACAGCATGTGGAAACACGTCTCGACGTAAGAAAGAAGCACGAAAAAACAAGAAAGAAAAAGATAAATAAAGATGTGTGGTTGACTCAGAGCCGGAAAAGGCTTTGTTGTGGCGCGCGTGTGGCCCGGTGAACTTTAAGATGGGGGCACTTATACATCTACAAATTACTAAGAACACACCTTAAAGTGTCCTTAATATAGCTATATTAGGCTAAATATTAGATGGTTTAAACAAAAATGTGTTTTCTTTACAGACATGTAATTTTATCCTTGTCTATTGGGGTTGGAGACAAGGAGAGGCCAGGGGCACGTGCCCTTTGACCTTTGCTCTTAACTTAATCCGGCCTTGACATGAATAAAGAGGAGTTAGAAAGGATGGGGTAATAAATAAAGAAAAGAAAAGACGTATGTAGATGAAGATATTTAAATAACGATAAAAGAATCAGAGTATCGATCAGTTAAATGAACTTGTTTATATAACTTACTCCGGAATTGTCCATCTTGTGCACTAAATTTACTCTGGAGTTTTACTTTCTGTTTACATAATTTAACTGGGAATTGTACTTCTTGTGCACTAAATTTACTCTGGAGTTGTACTTTCTGTTTACATAATTTGACTGGGAATTGTATGTCTTGTGCACTAAATTTACTCTGGAGTTGTACTTTCTGTTTACATAATTTGACTGGGAATTGTCCATCTTGTGCACTAAATTTACTCTGGAGTTGTACTTTCTGTTTACATAATTTGACTGGGAATTGTCCATCTTGTGCACTAAATTTACTCTGGAGTTGTACTTTCTGTTTACATAATTTAACTGGGAATTGTACTTCTTGTGCACTAAATTTGCTCTGGAGTTGTACTTTCTGTTTACATAATTTGACTGGGAATTGTATGTCTTGTGCACTAAATTTACTCTGGAGTTGTACTTTCTGTTTACATAATTTAACTGGGAATTGTCCATCTTGTGCACTAAATTTACTCTGGAGTTGTACTTTCTGTTTACATAATTTAACTGGGAATTGTACTTCTTGTGCACTAAATTTGCTCTGGAGTTGTACTTTCTGTTTACATAATTTGACTGGGAATTGTACTTCTTGTGCACTAAATTTACTCTGGAGTTGTACTTTCTGTTTACATAATTTAACTGGGAATTGTACTTCTTGTGCACTAAATTTACTCTGGAGTTGCACTTTCGGGTTACATAATTTACTCCGGAATTGTACTTCCTCTTGTCAAATTACAATCTACATACCCAAATGAGAAGGTGGTTCTAGTATGCATTGGGTTAGATTATTTAAAGGAACAAAATTTCCTGGCTTTTCCTAACTGGTTATACTTGCCATTTATAAAATGATCTTGAATATATTTGTTTTTTTTTTAAAATGACTTTTAATTTCCTTTTCTTTTAATGTATGATTGATGAGTGTAATTGGGTTATAGAGCATAGAACCTGGGTTTACTTCAGATGTGCATCTATCAACAACAACAAAAAACATTTCTAGCTCTGCTTGGTCATTTTCACTTCCTGGACTTCGGAGGTAAATTGTAATAAAAAGCTGACAATTGTTTTTAGACCTTTTTCTTTTTTACAATTTATACATTATACCAGAAGCTGGTATTGTCTAGGCGGGCAATATTCATTTTTTCTATTGTAATAACTCCTAAAGATAATGTGCTTCATTCTTATTCAAACTGATTTTCTTGAGCCCATGTGGTGTTTTCTTGTGTTGCTAGTTGAGCCCATGTGGTGTTTTCTTGTGTTGCTAGTTGTGTGTTTAGATCATGCACAATTTCTTCAAGTACCACATAGGTACGACAACAGTCCCTCCACTATGCACATATAAATAACTTCACTCATATTTTTGTTACTCTCTCAGAAGTTGATATCTTAATAGAGCACTCATATATATTTAGTGATATAAAAGACTGTACATAAGTGATATAGATAATATACAGTCTTATACTACCAGTCATATAGATAATATACATTCTTATACTACCAGTCATATAGATAATATACATTCTTATACTACCAGTCATATAGATAATATACAGTCTTATACAACCAGTCATATAGATAATATACATTCTTATACTACCAGTCATATAGATAATATACAGTCTTATACTACCAGTCATATAATAATATACAGTCTTATACTATTAGTCATATAGATAATATACAGTCTTATACTACCAGTCATATAGATAATATACATTCTTATACTACCAGTCATATAGATAATATACATTCTTATACTACCAGTCATATAGATAATATACATTCTTATACTACCAGTCATATAGATAATATACATTCTTATACTACCAGTCATATAGATAATATACAGTCTTATACTATCAGTCATATAGACAATATACAGTCTTATACTATCAGTCATATAGATAATATACAGTCTTATACTATTAGTCATATAATAATATACAGTCTTATACTATTAGTCATATAGATAATATACAGTCTTATACTACCAGTCATATAGATAATATACAGTCTTATACTATCAGTCATATAGATAATATACAGTCTTATACTGCCAGTCATATAGATAATATACATTCTTATACTATTAGTCATATAATAATATACAGTCTTATACTACCAGTCATATAGATAATATACATTCTTATACTACCAGTCATATAGATAATATACATTCTTATACTACCAGTCATATAGATAATATACAGTCTTATACTACCAGTCATATAGACAATATACAGTCTTATACTACGAGTCATATAGATAATATACAGTCTTATACTATTTGTCATAATAATATACAGTCTTATACTATTAGTCATATAATAATATACAGTCTTATACTACCAGTCATATAGATAATATACATTCTTATGCTACCAGTCATATAGATAATATACAGTCTTATACTACCAGTCATATAGATAATATACAGTCTTATACTACCAGTCATATAGATAATATACAGTCTTATACTATTTGTCATAATAATATACAGTCTTATACTATTAGTCATATAGATAATATACAGTCTTATACTACCAGTCATATAGATAATATACAGTCTTATACTATCAGTCATATAGATAATATACAGTCTTATACTATCAGTCATATAGATAATATGCATTCTTATACTACCAGTCATATAGACAATATACAGTCTTATACTACCAGTCATATAGATAATATACAGTCTTATACTACCAGTCATATAGATAATATACAGTCTTATACTACCAGTCATATAGATAATATACAGTCTTATACTACCAGTCATATAGATAATATGCATTCTTATACTACCAGTCATATAGATAATATACAGTCTTATACTACCAGTCATATAGATAATATACAGTCTTATACTACCAGTCATATAGATAATATACAGTCTTATACTATCAGTCATATAGACAATATACAGTCTTATACTATCAGTCATATAGATAATATACAGTCTTATACTATTAGTCATATAATAATATACAGTCTTATACTATTAGTCATATAGATAATATACAGTCTTATACTACCAGTCATATAGATAATATACAGTCTTATACTATCAGTCATATAGATAATATACAGTCTTATACTACCAGTCATATAGATAATATAGTCTTATACTACCAGTCATATAGACAAAATACAGTCTTATACTATCAGTCATATAGATAATATACAGTCTTATACTACCAGTCATATAGATAATATACAGTCTTATACTACCAGTCATATAGACAATATACAGTCTTATACTATCAGTCATATAGATAATATGCATTCTTATACTATTAGTCATATAGATAATATACAGTCTTATACTACCAGTCATATAGATAATATACAGTCTTATACTACCAGTCATATAGGTAATATACAGTCTTATACTATTAGTCATATAATAATATACAGTCTTATACTATTAGTCATATAGATAATATACAGTCTTATACTACCAGTCATATAGATAATATACAGTCTTATACTATCAGTCATATAGATAATATGCAGTCTTATACTACCAGTCATATAGACAATATACAGTCTTATACTACCAGTCATATAGATAATATACAGTCTTATACTACCAGTCATATAGATAATATACAGTCTTATACTACCAGTCATATAGATAATATACAGTCTTATACTACCAGTCATATAGATAATATACAGTCTTATACTACCAGTCATATAGATAATATGCATTCTTATACTACCAGTCATATAGATAATATACAGTCTTATACTACCAGTCATATAGATAATATACAGTCTTATACTACCAGTCATATAGATAATATACAGTCTTATGCTATCAGTCATATAGACAATATACAGTCTTATACTATCAGTCATATAGATAATATACAGTCTTATACTATTAGTCATATAATAATATACAGTCTTATACTATTAGTCATATAGATAATATACAGTCTTATACTATTAGTCATATAGATAATATACAGTCTTATACTACCAGTCATATAGATAATATAGTCTTATACTATCAGTCATATAGATAATATACAGTCTTATACTACCAGTCATATAGATAATATACAGTCTTATACTACCAGTCATATAGACAAAATACAGTCTTATACTATCAGTCATATAGATAATATACAGTCTTATACTACCAGTCATATAGATAATATACAGTCTTATACTACCAGTCATATAGACAATATACAGTCTTATACTATCAGTCATATAGATAATATGCATTCTTATACTACCAGTCATATAGATAATATACATTCTTATACTATTAGTCATATAGATAATATACATTCTTATACTACCTGTCATATAGATAATATACAGTCTTATACTACCAGTCATATAGTAATATATCAAATAAAAGCATATACTACCAGGTATATAGGTAATTAAAACCTATACTACCAATGATAAAGGTAATATTAAATCATATGCTACCAGTGATAAAAGTAATATAAAAAAATATACTACGAGTGACATAGGTACTATACAATGTATGACTTTGCATCTAAATAATAACACTATTACAATTAAGAAAGTTCTGATGATGATGACGATTAACTGAACCACCAAAAATAACAAAGCCTCCAAAACCGTACACAGCGCCACCACAATATCATTGTAATAGTCATTGTAGTCATTATTAGTCTCTGAACAAACTGATTTTTATTATGTATCACTTTTAGCTATGTTCAGATGTAAGCTGAGATTAATCATTTATTCGAATTATTAATTAGAACTGGCTGTCTGGGTTAAATCACTTTTGTTTGTGTGAAATCATTCAAACACTTCTGGATACATGAATAATATGACACGTCAAGATAGTAAAGATTCTTGGTACATCAGCATGTTCCATATTGGAAGCCATTCGGAACTTTTGGCCATTTGATAGAACTTCCAGGAATATTTGTGATCTAATTTACAAAACCTTAAGTTCTTTATTAAATTTATTTTGTAACTTAGAAAAATACATTTATTTGTCGATTTTACTAAACGTGGCTTTGATTGTTTTTGTTACGAAGCTTAAGATCATAGTGTCGTCATATTGTTTTCCAATATCAGGCGAGAAAATATATAAATAAATAAATGAAAATGCAAAGGAATAAAATTATGTTTAATTGTTGTTGTTTTGTGTTTTTTTCTTCTCAATTCGATATTCAACGTTGATCGCATTTGCCGACGCAATTCCTGCTGTCTTGCGATATCAAGAATGCTAACTATACATTTACAATATGTTGTACAATTATATACATTTACAAACTTTCATTAAAAGTGTGATCTTGTTGAACTTCAATACACATCGGGTTCTCTATTTCATTGAAAACAGATGATTTGATCATAATCAGTTTAATTCGCTGTCCTTTTCTTGCATATAAGAGTTGCATTTTTTATATATCCTTTTGACTTTCACATTTGAATCTTTAAGTACACTCTTTTACACCTATGAATTGTATAATTAAATTCATGAAAAAATATACAGACTATAATGCATGTATGTACTATTCGTTTTCTAATCATGAACTCCCTTTTAAAATGTAAGCATGCGTGATTACAATTCAAAGCTCTATTGGAGTCAAGACTGACAACTTCCGCCAGAATTCCATTGTGACCTTAGACACATAAAGAGCGATATACATCCATTTTTATGATATATCCTCTGCATTGCCGAAAAGGTTCACTCGTCTGTTTCATGATCGCGACCAAAAGCAACATGTCATAGTTCTTCCATTGTATACCAGAAAAAGTCCTTTCTTAAGAAAAACAAGCACGCTGTTCTCTATTCGGAAAATACGAAGTTCTGCTGAAATAATCAGAGCATGCGCGTTAGAACCATATAGACTATGGGAGGTGATTGTCGTGTTTATTCATCAGAGCTAATCTATGAGCCGAATGCAAATTACGTCACTATTTCTTAATTTCTCAGTTTGGGAATAACGATTATTATACACACTCAATATTCCCATTTTTATTTAGGACCGTTGACAAGTACATCCAACATAAATGGTGTTTACAAAAAAATACGATGAATATATAATCAACTTCGTAGTTTTAATTACACGTCGAGAAGAAATTAAATTGTCTAAACGATCATGTTAGGTTTAAGTGGTCTTTATGACCATTTCTTTAAAAGATGAAAATACCACTTTACATGGAAAACATGAATTGAAAAAACAAATAATGGCGTTAACCTGCAAGAAGGGCACTTTATTTCATATATGAACGTACACATGAACTAGCCTCAAGAAAAGACGCTTTTGAAAAAAAAATAATTGAGAAATCTTTGTTTTCTCTTTGTTTGTTCATGACTGTCCATAAAAGAGGCTATTCGTTGTTCAGATGCAGCATGGCGGAACCTTGAGACGGACGCAACTAATGGAAATGCCCTTAGTGACTCTAATGGTATTCGAAATACCTCAAGTCTAGATCAAAGAAATGCTTGGAAATACGGCGTCCATGCATGACATGCTTGCTGCTCTATTGGCCGATTTATTTAAGATGGGATTCAATAGCGAATAAAATAAAAACAAAACTGTGTGTGCAATATGGGCTAGACTATCAGTCGAACTTTCATCGATGGTCCACAACACAGCACATTCATTAGGACTAGCAATTACATTTTTTAATAATTCTTCGAAAGAAATACTTTATTTTTCCCGAATGTGCCAATACACAAGTTCTTATTTGCTGTTATTTCTGCGTGCATTGATTCATCACCTAGATGTAAATTTACTTTATCATGTGTTGCCATGTGGTACTTTTAGGGTCTTTTGAAACTGAATAAATAAATAAATAAATAAATAAATAAATAAATAAATAAATAAATAAATAAATTTTGATTTATGCCTGACATTTGAATTTTCACATTTTATTTAGAATGTGTGTATTTCTTTTGTGCAAAAATAAACTTTTCTTTCCACTGACTAATCCATATGCATAGAAGATATCGACTAAATATAGCAGGAGGCTTCTTTTCAACCTTTTTTGCTTATGAGACCAAAACGTTGTATGAATTACGCAGCGTTTTTTTCTTTCTTCTCAAGGCAGACTTTTAAGTTTGAGGTGAGTTTCCAATGCCTGGTCAGGTCAAGTGTTGGGGGGTGGGGGGGGGGAGGGTCAAAAAGTTCAAAGGTACCTTGAATTTTTTGGAATGAGCACCAAAGTCTTTATATCTATTTACTCAAAGTGTGTACAATACCCATTAAACGCACGGAAGAATAAAACGATGGTAAAATTTCAAGTGATCAGATGTTTTTTGTATGCGTTTTTTTTTTCTTCCTTCTTTTGACTGATGGAGCGAGGGGCGGAAACACAGGACACCCATCCCCGGCCGATCTGGCCTGGTTTGATTAAAAGTTTCTATGGTTTTGACATAGAAGTAAACAAGTAAATGACTGTTGTGTACACGAGGTAAAAAAAAAATTTATTCATTTATTATATGATTTGTGCACAAAAACAAATGCGCGTTGAATTTTATTTGTATTGGAAATAATTCATGCGAAAACGATTCCGTTCGAATGTTTAAATACGTTGTTTAAGTATGTTGATGCAAACTTGAGCCATTAAGTGAAGAAATGAATCAAGAGTAATTTAAAATTTTCACCGTAATGTGCTATATTTCTATTTTTAATTTTTAATATTGATATAAAATACCGTGCTTGTTTTGCCTGAACTCGTGGCTTGCAGAATAGAGTCTCTTTCTAATAATCTCACTGGACCATAGAAAGTTCTTTAACCAATAATCTCATAAAACCCTCACTGTATTCGCATAACACAGCTATGATCAAAGCATTTCAGAAATAACATCCTAAATTAATTTCGCTTTGCTTTTCGATCAATATGTTCGCTGAAGTGCTTCCCACTACAAAAAATTCCAAAATCATCTCGAGAGAGCGCGCCGTAATATGAATTTGATTTTGATTGATACCGCAGACTTATTTACCTTTAACGTTAAATTTCAAATATCTTTTCGCACGTGTACAAAGTAGATCTGAAGAATTTTCTTAAGTCCCCCATTACATGGTTTCGCATTTACTGGGCGTAAACCGCATACATTAAGACATGTATATTTCAATATCATTGACCCCTACACGCTGAACCTTTTGGGGCCGCTTAAATTTAATTTGTACGGATTTTTTTATTTCTCTCAACTTAACGTTGCCGAGACCTGAAAAGGGAAATATCTCAATATTGGTACTTTAATTTGATATATATATAAACATGTTTTTTTTTCTTCATAATCAGCAATTTTTATAAAGCAATTAAGAAATAATTATGACAACGACTAGTAAAATCATTTTAAGAAATAAAAAGGTAAATGCTTAAATTATAATTCCCAAAAAGGAGACATGAAAATAAACAAAGCAAAAAACAACTTCGTTTTAATCTATACCATATGACGAATCTATCAGAGAGAGAGAGAGAGAGAGAGAGAGAGAGAGAGAGAGAGAGAGAGAGAGAGAGAGAGAGAGAGAGAGAGAGAGAGAGTTGGATAGATAGATAGATAGATAGATAGATAGATAGATAGATAGATAGATAGATCATGCTATTTCGAAACCACTCAATCAGTTCCAACCGACTTATACCAGACATTAATTTTGTAACTTTAAATTTCTTTTCTTATCCCTTCAAGAAAACATTTCTGTTCTGGAAACTCATGTTTGTTTTGTTTTGTTGATAGTTTGTTTGTTTTTCTTAAAAAAAATGAACGAAACAAAACAAAATGCACTCGTCTCGAAGCCACTGGAGCAAAGAATGGACTGTTGCGTTTTTGTACAGTCTTTTCTGCTCTATAAATTTTCGTAACTATAACATTTCTAGAAAAATCTTATTTGTTTTTAATAGAAACATACATCAAAGCCACCATATTGATATTTCATAATGATATTTCATATTGATATTTCAGCAGTGGACCACTTATAATCTAGTGTAAATACAATTTCTAGAAGAAGCAATAATTCTTGATTTGTTTTGCATTTCTGGACTATTTTAATTATTTGAGACTAATTTGAATGTGTTGTACACACCAGAAGTATTGTCACAGATGTACAATATATTAAATTCAGCAATGTTCGGAGATGTGATATAAATACTGTCTCCAAATATGCAAGCGATTAAAAAGATGTGGTCAAAAGCTAGGTGTGTTTCAAAACAATTCAGGAAAATATTGATTATTTATTTCAGACATAAACTGTGATGAATGAAGTACAGTGTCTTAGACAAGACGTCATTCGATGATTACAATGTAAGAGGAATACCCTTCCCTAGGGGACCTGAACGTACTTTTATAATGAGAAGAGGATATAGTTGTGTTTGAAAGGATGAGTTTATGTGTGTTTCGAGGGTGGGGATGGTTAGTTCATCAACATAGAGTCCACAACAATTTAGTAATCTTTAATCGACTGACCCTAAAAAAAACAAATAAATAAATAAATGAAAGCTAAAAGAACTCATTAAATGGAATTATATTATAGTCTGATGGATTTCAGAAGAATGGAAGCTACCATATGTGGTGGGAGACAACTGTTCCAATCCAATTTGGAATAAAGTTAATCTTCCTGCTTATTTGACATTTTGTTACTTGTTTAAACTCAGAATATACTAACTTTGCTTTTAGCTCCTCAATAATTTCGAGTCATAAGTTGCGTAGTCATCGATTTTTAACCTCGTCCACAGGTACTACATGACGCAGTTCAACTAATTGCCGAATACCTGGAAAACTATATAACCAGTCAGTACTTGTATGTTGCGTGCCATGTGCTGCATTGTGAACAATACAATTTGTATGGTATACGATGTTAACATTTTAATTACATAATATATACAACAATAAGTATGAACTCAGTTTGTGAACTGATAGTAAATGACGCAAATTTCGATCCATATCATGATTTGCTTACATGTTTACAATATTCTAACCATTCTATGCAAATATTAAATTAATTAATTTTCAGTACAGTACTATCAACTGAGAGACTAAAGAGCTAGACTGAAGAGTCTCCAGATACTAAAATTTCTCAATCCAAAATAAAATGGCTGATTCATGATTATGACTAAATGTTACATAACTTACTTACAGTAATTGCACGTGTAGAATGAAAGCAAAACTATTACGCTGTGAAAACTCTACAATTGCTAAACGAAGTTGTACCTCGATGATAGTTTAGACATGTAACGATCATTTGAAGGATACTCTAATGGTTACAATTTGCCTGAAATTAGATATCAAAAATAATTATAATTGCTATGTTTGGTAAGTGAAAGATCGTAATTCATATTCATTTAAATGTACAGTATTTATTAAAATATAAGACATATAAGCAAAAGATTGAAACTTGCATTGGAGTCATTGTACACCAAAAACAATCGTAAGAACATCGAAATAATGCACATAACCCATGATAAAAAGATGGTAACATCAGTACGGTTTGAAGAAGGAATAAAATACGTATTCCAAGTCATAACTTTGCATTTAGCAAGTTTTACAGCACATTTTGAAGGTTACATAACTTGTAATGGGTCAAATATCTACGATATTCTAGCAATAGGTATAGAATTTATGTGCACCAAAGGTTATATTTAAAACACGGTGACTTATCGTATGAAATAGTTACATAGAGTCATGCATACGAAATACAAAATGTGACGTAAATCTGAAATCATTAATATGTATGTTAGGATTGAACAGGATGTTCCACATTGCTTACAATTAAAGTATTCTTATGAAGTTATTCCACATTGCTTACAGTTAAAGTATTCTTATGAAGTTATTCCACATTGCTTACAATTAAAGTATTCTTATGAAGTTATTCCACATTGCTTACAATTAAAGCATTCTTATGAAGTTATTCCACATTGCTTACAATTAAAGTATTCTTATGAAGTTATTACACATTGCTTACAATTAAAGTATTCTTATGAAGTTATTCCACATTGCTTACAATTAAAGTATTCTTATGAAGTTATTACACATTGCTTACAATTAAAGTATTCTTATGAAGTTATTCCACATTGCTTACAATTAAAGTATTCTTATGAAGTTATTCCACATTGCTTACAATTAAAGTATTCTTATGAAGTTATTCCACATTGCTTACAATTAAAGTATTCTTATGAAGTTATTCCACATTGCTTACAATTAAAGTATTCTTATGAAGTTATTCCACATTGCTTACAATTAAAGTATTCTTATGAAGTTATTCATGTTATCCTTTTGATAACTCCTAATGGAATGTATTAGACGTAAATGAATGACAAAGAACAGCATTTAAAACTTATTTCGCAGAATCTTGAAAGCCATGTTGCTGACATAAATATGTGAAACAAATTAAACAAAGACATAATGAAATACTCTGAATCGAAATAATTGTTAACCGAATTCTTGACCTACGCATTACACAAGAACGAGATAAATAGTCCATTCTAAAGAGTTCCAAGTTACCTTGATTGCCAATGTCAAGCAAACATTGTTAATATGCAAGCAGACGAAAATAGAACAACGGATACAACTCCTCTTGAAAATGAATAGTTCTTTACAAATACACCTGGGATGAAAACGTGAAGAAGAAAAAACGGAGAGTGGAACATACAATGTTTTTAAAGAACATTGTAAATGTTAATAGTGTAAGCTTAAAAAAGTGAGGTTAACGAGGGAAACTATTATTCGATTAGGAAAGTAAAGGATAAGCAAAAAGGCCAAACACTTTTAAATTGATTAAAACAAAAAGTGAATGCAATTGAAATGAATTTAATGAAACCATGAAAACTTGATTGTGGAAGTATTTCGCTAATCAGAAAATGAGTAAACATTTAACAAAAACTAATTAAGGTATACAGTAAATCCCATCACCGATCAGAATATATCTCTATAATTGAAGCTTATAGGGAATAAAGATCATATATATACATTTATCTATTCACTTATTTGCCAACTGTTATGTTTCGAACGCCAGATTAACGATAACGGAACCATCCAAATTTCGAAACACACCAGAATTTTTAAAAGGGTACAGAAGAACTGTTCCAAATCAAGCAAGCACGGTTAAAGTGGAAGAGAGGAGAAGAGATGATATGGAAATAATGCTTAACGAACTGGTGTTAAACGACAAAGAAGATGACATGTACAAAGTTGAAAAGATGACGAAGACCAAAATAATGAACTGTACAAAATCTCAAATTGAAACGGGCATGACGAATCTTTTACCAGCTGATAACCAGCTCTAAATATATCAACATCGACCTAAATGACGGATAAGCGCATCGATATATTAAATAGAACGAGAATGAAAATTTCGATCGTTAAAGGAAAAATAGAATATGTTTTTGTATGTGATACATGCAGGCAAAAACAAAAACATTAGAGAAAGACGAAACTTACTCATGCACGATATGTAAACTTGTTGTTATGTGTATGCGTTTTTTAATAAAATGAAAAAAGAAGAAAATCACTTAAATTTTGAATCAATGCGAAGATATTTAAGTTCAAAGAACGTACACTATTAATGATAAATACAACATTAACTGCGCGTTTGTGCTGAACAAAATGTTTATCATGTAAAATGTAGGCACATCTATTTAATCTTCTATTACAGAAGTGTGACAACAAATTGTCCAAAATCAGTTTTGCGCCACGTGGATGAAGTTAGATCCAATATATGTTAACGATGTGTAAATATATGGATTCTGAAGACAACGATTTGTTTTCAAAACTTTAGCTATTCAATTTAAAAATGCTCATTTAAATATAGAAATCAGACATAGTTAACGAAATACAATATATTACAATGAAACTATATTTATCCGCAAGTAAGCCATTTTTCATACCTGCACTTTAAATATTGTCAGAGACGTCACTGAATAAAGATGTAGTTCACATTTTATCGTGAATTTCTGAAGAAACAAAACTGAAGTGCACTTTGTTGATAGCAATATTTGGAATTTGGATTTCGATAATATATTTGATAGATAAATAAATGTTCCGGACTTATTTAAATTAGTATACAAAATTTTATGTTTTATATTTCCAAATGCGAAATCGGCTGTTTGAATGTAAAATACTGTAATAAATTTGGAGTATGCGTATTTGATAGCGCATATTGCACGCACGGTTTTAAGCAATTCTTAGATTTGTGTGATTATTGGGATTCGGCGCCATGGAAATATTCTTAGCCCGAAATAATTAGCCAATCATTAGGAGCAAACGTCACGTAGTCGAGTGTTAGTGAGTTTGAATGATGCCATGGTTTGCTAATAGTGAGTTCAAGTCCAAACCAAATGACTGACCCTATAGTAAGATAGTCCATATTAAACTCTAGTGGTGTACAATAGTGGTGTGGCTGAGGTGGCACTATTTACGGTAGGAAACCGGTAAATTACACAATGGAATCAATAAGAAGGGGCTTCCATAGTGGTAAATGGGTGCAGTTATATTGGCGTAATGTGCCTGTAAAAGCGTACACTGACTGGCCTAATACCACTGTGCGTGTAAAAATACATACCCGATGCTGATGACTGCAAATAGAAATCTGCTGTTTGAATGTAAAATACATATACCCTATGCTGAATACTGAAAATATTATAATAACAGCATGAATCAGAGACAGTTTAATTAAATACGCGATAGAATTTTTTTTATTTTATCGTGTAAATTTCTACGCGCTTTTAAATCTATTCAAGTTCTTAAGCTAAGGTATGAGAAAAGCGTAAACTGTTAGATATGTAAGAAATATCCAACTATATTTGTGTTTTATGTTGAGTCGGCGTATAAAGAAACTCATTTCATTCGCCTAGGGATAGTGACTCAGATCAAAATTTATGTAGATTTATTACTTTGCCATTTATACTTACATGGTTGAATTTTTGTGTTTTATTAGGAATTCAATTTGTATAGCCGCAATGGACACCCAGATAAAACATGCAAGTTATGTTGTATTAAATATGAAGTAAAACGAGCATGCGTGTTTTGTTCCAAGCAGGGTACAAAAACTCGTTTGATGAAGCGTATCAACATGTATCAGACTCGTATAATTGACCTATCTGTATGTCATTTCCAACTTTCCTATCCACCGACTCGCCAAAAATTACCTATATGTTTTTGTATATTATAAAATGCTCATTGATGGTCATACGAACGTCCAACAATTGCATAAACTAATCGCAACCTTTTAAAATACGAAATGGAACAAATATTACAACTACTGGCTCTGCTACTATAACTATCACTTCGTGTAATATAACATATGATATCACTTCGTGTAGTATAGAATATAATATCATTTCGTGTAGTATAACATATGATATCACTTCGAGTATTATAATTTATGATAACACTTCGAGTAGTATAACATATGATATCACTTCGAGTTTTATAACTTATATCACTTCGTGTAGTATAACATATGATATCACTTCGTGTAGGATAACATATGATATCACTTCGAGTATTATAACTTATGATATCACTTCGGGTAGTATAACTATCACTTCGTGTAATATAACATGATATCACTTCATGTAGTATAACATATGATATCACTTCGAGTATTATAACTTATGATATCACTTCGAGTTTTATAACTTATATCACTTCGTGTAGTATAACATATGATATCACTTCGTGTAGTATAACATATGGTATCACTTCGAGTATTATAACTTAGGATATCACTTCGAGTAGTATAAAATATGACATAAGTCTATTGGATTTGATATTATACCTGCAAACGATTGAAGTATGTACAAGTGTTCTGGTTATCTTAAGAAATATCGAACCATCGAGAATAAATAAAGACAACAAGACAAAGATATCCAGAAGGCCTTCTTTGTTTGAGAAAAGAAAGAAATATCTTTGCTTTTGTTCAAAACCTTCTCCGATATATTTTCCGCTTAAAAGTTTGAAAACCGTCACCGGCAGCAGGGAGGATTGCCAAAGAAAATCCGTGTCCATTTATCATACTAATGTTCCCTCATAAATACTACTGTCACAATAAGAACGATGAGACAAATCCAGGTAATAGTTATTTCTTTCTAACCTTGGGTTTTATATTTTAATAGTATTTATTTTCTAGATGTCGTCACAACTATTCACAAATTTTGTCAGGCAGTGACTGTACAGACAGTTTGCAACAGTACAAACACACCAAAGCAAAACTGACCATAGATGACCATTTTGATCTGCATGTACGAGTATTTTGATTTGGAATGATGACAACTCTGGCATTTTTCCACCTGTTTAGCCTTTATTATTTTTTGGGGTTGGGGGTTTCTTGAGTTTCTCACTTAGTCGAGGGGTGGGGGGCTGGCACCATAATATATATTATGTATCTCGTTTCCACGTAATTGTCTCGTGTCTGCTCTCGAGACTTGTTTAAAATTTCACTAATTCGTCAATTCTCTCTCTCTCTCTCTCTCTCTCTCTCTCTCTCTCTCTCTCTCTCTCTCTCTCTCTCTCTCTCTCTCTCTCTCTCTCTCTCTCTCTCTCTCTCTCTGATTTAGTTATCATGGTTGAACTCTCCGCTTGTATGGTTACTGTTCATCAGGTACTTTTCTTATAAAAAACAGTAGTGGACAGAAATTTATGTAGCTCTCTTAGCAGTTAAAAGGGTACCTGGGGACTTCGGGAGACACGGGGGTGTATTTGTCTATAATGGGTCATTTGAAAATATCCTCCCTGTCCATCTTCAACTGAGCCAGTATGAGGTCAACTGGAATAAAGTATTATTAACCGTTTATAATTGTAACACTGGGTTCTGATATGGTGTTAAGTGAAATTTAGCATTATGAGTCATAATATGAAGTTGGCCGAAGTAATGCCAAGTCAATAGAGTAATTTATTTTACAGTTTAATACGGTGTCGACGACAGGGATATCCCATGATGCCTTAGCAGTGGCTTGATGTAATTGATCTCTCATCACTATCTCTTTTATCTTTTCAGTTTTGTTTGCAAAGGTGAGTGTTGAATTTAAATTAGCTGTTGGTGACCACCGTCCTTTCCCTCGTCCATTTTTTTATAAGATGGTTATTGGAAGGTACAAGAGGGCGTTGGATTGTAATTATGTTACTGACCATCAGATAACTGTCCTTTGTCTAATTAATTGTATATAGGTGAGTGTTTGTCTTTAAGAACGTGTGTGTGCCTGTAGGAATAGGTATTAGTCATCATAATTCTACACATACATTACACCACCACTACTCTTACCCACGAATTTGCATGTGTGTGTGTGTGTGTGTGTGTGTGTGTGTGTGTGTGTGTGTATTAGTAATGGTGAGTATTAGTAAGGATTTATGTTTGTCAGAAATGCCAAATGCTGGTCTTTATATACGGGAAATGGTCAATTAGACTGAGGGTGGTGACGAGTTTGCTTTAGTTTTTCCGCTTTCTACTCTCTGTGAAGGATGTATACATATATTATCTATCTTTAATATATATATATATATATATATATATATATATATATATATATATATATATATATATATATATATATATATATATATATATATATATATATATATATATATATATATATGTGTGTGTGTGTGTGTGTGTGTGTGTGTGTGTGTGTGTGTGTGTGTTTCGTTTTTCTTTCATAAATGAAATTAGATGTACACACGCATGCACAACTCTCTTCTTTTCTGAATAGCTTTATTTTCTTTGGCAATGAAGAATGCATACTCTTAAATGGAGCAGACTCTCCCCTCTCCCTCTCCCCTTGGAAACCACACATCGTCCAACAAGAGCTATGTTGAAACCTAACAATACTCATGAGATAAAAGTGAAGATAAGTATTATGCCTGTCAAGAGAACTCCAGTGTCCAGAACACCAAAATAAAATCGAGTCGTTAGTGTATGAACGGAGAAAATAATTTCCGAGTCAAAAGTTACGATGATCGTTGTTTGTTTTATGAGCAAGAACATTGGCCTTTTAGAGTCCACAGAAAATTACTATGAAGGAATAGAATTATGTGGTGAAAAGATGCAATTTCAGAAGAAAAAAAAAATAACCCTCATGTTCTTCTTCACCTTCGGCTTATAATTATCCATTTTCCGTCTTCATCTTCGTCCTTGTTTTCTTCGTCATCATCTTATTATCTTTCTTATTCGGCTTCTTTTACATCATTGTATTCTTCATTTTCTTCTGCGTCTACGTCATTTGTGCCTTCGTCTTCTTCTTTCGTCTTCAAATTCTGCTGCATTTTCTTTAAAATATACTTTTCGTTTTCGTCATTATCGTCATCTTTATCATCATTATCGTTGTCGTCGTAGTCATCATATTCATCATCAGCAGCATATCTATTTACCACACACAATGGCAGAAAATGATCGCATTACGTATTTCACTTTCTATCGATCTTGCAAAGTTTTACTCTTGACAGCCAGAGAATAAGTTACAATGATAAATTACCCGCATTCTCTTAGGTATGAAAAATATATTCCCTTGTATATTTCGATATCCTATGAATTGTGAAAAATGGCAATAATAGACAGGCAATAATAGATCGTAGAGCCGGTTTGAAGATGTATTGTCCGCTATATTGACGACTCCATCACAAATTCTGTCGCTTTAATACTCAATATTTAACCGTGAATTGTGGTGGTTTCGCCAACAAGCATGGAAGTACAACACAACATGACGGATATGGCAAAGTCAAAACAGGCTTTTGCAACACGCCGGAGATTGACTGAAGCAGACGTGATGCTTTGAAAGTGAGAACGGTGTTTGGATGCACGGGCGGTAAATTAGTGGAGGAAGTCTTTGGTGGGATTAAAGATAATCATGCATTTGATTAAGTTAAACAGGAAAACCTTCAGCTGATTCCTTTGTATCAGGACTTACATCGTGTAACATTTAAACAAATATTGTTTATGTTTCACTGTTTCAGCTCCGTGTTAAACATGCACGATCCACGACGCTGGTGGTTCAGACATGAAGGGAAAATGTTTCACTATGTGAGTCTGATTAATTTGTTTTTTGATGCACCTTTAAACAAATTTTAAATTTCATACACTTCCAACAGTAATTTAAGGCTGCAATTTTATTTCTAAGTCTTTTTAAGTGAAAACTACGTGAGGTTATGTTTGAGGACAGCAAGCTTTCTTCAGTACCCTTCAAAAGTTGTGACAGTTGCATAGCTAAAGTGTGACAGTGTGAAATTATGTTTAAAATAAATGAATAAATATATATACATATATACAATCAATAATAAAGAATGATTAATAAATTAACTGAAATAACAATACATTTCGTTAAGTTTGTGGAGAATAGTATTTCAAATCATTTGGAATGGGTGTAAATAGGAAGGATATAGTTAAAATGTTGATCTTTATTCAGTAAGATTAACGTTGACTTACCTTCATCAAGGCGATAAGTGTGTGTGTGTGTGTGTGTGTGTGTGTGTGTTATTTTTGGATACATTCCTATCTATTTAATGTAAAGTGCATAGTTTGAGACAAAAGAGGTTAAATAGATTATTACACTGTGTGTTTAGAAGTATAGGAAATTGCATTCATTTTATTTAACCATTCCTTCATCAATTGTAATATTGGTTCTAACACGAATAACTTGAAGACAAATGAATACATCCGGTAGAACGTGTGTGGCGGAGGGATATATGGAAGGTTTAGTAAGCGATTAAACTAGGCGCAAAATTGCCCACTATATTAATCCATCTTAAACGTGTTTCCCTGCATGTGGTTATGGAGTCAAAATCAAAAACAAAGGATTACCATGAAAAGTATACCACGTATATGTGTGTTTATTTTGACTTAAACATTTCTTCTTTACCAATATGACATGGATAAAACTTTGTCTGAATCTTTGACATGTATACTATATTTGAACTGGACGACTCGAGAGATGTTGCTTTTCTCGGCATGTCTGCAAAGTTTATTTCCGGTAGAGCTGTAAACATAAGAATTTGCTTAATTTTCTAAAGCTTAAACTTACAATTTGACAGCTAAATCCCTTTCTTTCTATAAACTGGAAATTTTTTATTTGCCATACAAAAATATTCGTGTGTAAGATTTCTAGATCGATCCATTTTAACAAATCTTGACAATCGCCAAATGTTAAAAAATTTTATCTTTTAAAAAAGGGAAAAAGTACAACAACTTCATTAAGAAACTTCAAGATTAATACATTTATATCAGTCTGTTATATATATATATATATATATATATATATATATATATATATATATATATATATATATATATATATATATATATATATATATATATATATATACAGACAGACAGACAGACGGACAGATAGATAGATAGATAGATAGATAGATAGATAGATAGATAGATAGATAGATAGATAGATAGATAGACAGACAGAGACAGAGAGACAGACAGACAGAGAGACAGACAGATAGATAGATAGATAGATAGATAGATAGATAGATAGATAGATAGATAGATAGGTAGGTAGATGTATATACACTCTAGATGACGGTTTGAGATAATAACGAAATATGGAAACCCCATTAGCCTAAGTTTATCGATAGGCATATTGCAACCAATTTTGAAATAAAGAAATATTCCTAAGCTGTGATATAATTTCTGAGGTAAATGTGTTTGGGTTATTTAATGAACGTTCTAATTTAAATTAAGACAGCAAAACTGAAGTCTTAGCAAACTCAAACAGCAGTGAAATCCCTAGGTATAGGTCACTACGAAGTAGTTGGCCTGGTTATATACTACTACTATATTTTAAATAGAACGCTTTACTGACATTTTGTTCTCTTCTAATCAGCCTAATAAATTTAAAAAGAACCATTCTAATTTCACATTTATAATCGTATTGTTTAATATTTATCTGATCACCTATTTCTTATCCCTTTCTGTGTTTCTTCACATCCTTTTAGCCACAAATGGTCAATTAAAGAAGCTATATTAGAAAATAAATTTTGCATCAGAAAAGAGCTTACGATATCACCTCTTCAATTTAAACTATTTCATGATGGAAGACAAGTTTGTGAGATAATAAAAGAATCTCTTGTCAACCCAATAAAGCATGCTTTTTCCTTTGAACATGATTGTGACACTGTCACAAAATGCCGTCTACAATTTGTCATAGAGATCTTAGGGACAAACGTTTAGAGGTTAATTTGAGACTTTGCTATTATTAGTGTAAATATCATCTAATTAGTAATGATAATTTGACCCTTTCTCATCAAAGGATGCTTCACATGTTATAAGTCTAAACTTTGGATGTAAAGGAAGAAACTTCAAAGAAAAAAAGCAAGGCATGTGTAAGAAAATATAACAGGCTTACTCCCTGATTTGCCAAAAAATACAGGGAAAATAGATTTTGCTGCAAGATTGGATGTAATCCCAAAATCCTATCATGCGGTGAACGAACACGGTCATATACCTGACAACCTCGCTCTCGTAACACGAAGAACGAACACGGTCATATACCTGGCAACCTCGCTCTCGTACCACGAAGAACGAACACGGTCATATACCTGGCAACCTCGCTCTCGTACCACGAAGAACGAACACGGCCATACCTGGCAACCTCTCTTTCGTAACACAATAACGAACACTGTCATATACCAGGTAATCTGTCGCTCGTACGGACACGACCATATACCTAGGGCGTCATGAAAACTAAAATCGTCATAGATAGTGAGGGTGCTAGGAAAATGAGAAAGTTTTGGGCTGTGGTAAGGAAAGACTGAAAGGTTAGCAATAGAAAGTAGATGCAAGGAAATATTGCAATACACCTAGCATCGTTTACTTCACACATTTTAAAAGTTAAAAAATTCAAAATACTTAATTCGTGCAATATAGAAAAATCAACACGAATCAAACAAAATTTTGACCTATCATCAGAAAAATAATCGACCGAGCTGAAGGTTTCAAACTATGATTCAATCTTTTGAGACGTATGAAAAATTAATATAATCATGGTATAGAAATTCAACATTTTCGATTTAAAGCGACGTCATTTAAGAGCATTGTATCCGGTTAGTGAATTTTGTCACCAGTCACATTTTCTAAACGCGTCTTTTGGACAGTTGGTTCGATTACATTGCGTGAACGAAATTTACGTCAATTCAATACCCATTCATAACTCCAACTGAACAAATATTAACGTTTGCTTAAATAGTTGTCGTCCGTATTTCATCTATGATTGTACATTTATCATATTTTACGGATGAAATTATGTCATGTACACAGGTCGAAAGATTCATGAAATTTTGCTGCATGAATGGTCTGTCTAGAACTTAACAGTCAGGCAGACGGGTGAAAAGTTTAATTACATAGTTTCCACTTCTAACTACCAGGCGAGAATGTAGTTAATTAAAGCAAAACCCATCCCTACCTTGATGTATATTGCCTCAGTTCCAAATACCCCCTCCTATAAAAAGACCATCGCAGTTTCATTTCTGGCCATCCCAATACATGTCATAAATGCGGAGTGCAATATAGTGAGAACCTGTATCAAACATTAACTGCATTATATCCATACGAAGACATATTCTTCTACATAAGGGTTAATACATAATTTGTAACTTTAATCAGCCGATATATGGGCTGATTATTCAATAACTTAATGTGCGATGAAACATTGATTAAGTCACATGGTATCTTAATCTTGCGGCAGTCATAATCTAATGTAACACAATTATTTTGACCTTTTCGCTATATTTGATGTTTTTATCACATGCTTGTTTGACCTCTGACGGATAGAAAAATATAAGTAGAACATTTTTTTGGGATCACGTGATCAAGCAAAGTGACCAAGGTTTGGCAATGAAGTCCAACTTTAAACACTATTTTGGCAAGAGTCTACATATGGAAAAGACGAAATATGTTTTAACAGCTTTGAAATATGAAATTAAGAAGTGAAATTATGTGCCGGGCAGGCTGGGTTGGATATTAAGTCGCATGAATTTTGTTATCCTTTATCTAGAGCGACTACCCTATGCTGCTCGTTCATCGTTTCGGCAATACATGTATTCATGCCTATTAATAGACAATGCGCTCAGAGCTCTGTTCCCAGCATAACTATCCATATATATCATACACGTAGTGTAAGTCTTATCTTAGTGGGAAGGTTGAGAGGAAAGTCGGACAATGTTGCAATCAGCATCGTATTTAACGATCTAATTAATGCTTGATAAATATTTTTCCCAGAAAAGAATAACGGTTTATTCTACCTCAATAAAAAATATCGAGAAATATATTGCCCGCTATTAATGGCAATTTATATTTCTCTTGAATGTTTCACTTTCAATACCATGGTTTATCTTAGCTTCATTTTATTTCAATAGCATAAGAATAAAGTATATAGGTTTGTGCATTGCATTTTACAACTTAGCCAAGTCCATAATCTTGTCACCAGTTTTATAACAGACATAACGGCTGCAGTTGTGGGTAATTTGTAAAATAATAAATACAGGGGTTTATTAATGTAGTGAAATCTTATAATAATTATATCTACCAATATATATATATATATATATATATATATATATATATATATATATATATATATATATATATATATATGTATTTGTAAACAGCCGTTCAATGCAGGAGGTGCGTGTCAACCAACCAATTAAACTGTCCAACCATATTCGAAACATGACGCGATGCCTTCCTCACAATGACGTATTACTTCACTATATCTCATCTGTAAATCAAGTCACTTTTCCAAATTCTAGGAAAACCTCGCTATTGGGTAACAAATATAACTTTTTTCTTCTTTTTTGTTGTTGTTGCAAGACCCTCATTTAACGGAGACATCACTGAGCCACTCTAGATACTGTGTGAACGAGAGAAATAAAAGTGATAGTTTCATTGGTTCTGCCTGGCTATACATACTGGCTGTGAAATCTGATCATCATCTGCGGTGGATATATATGTAATTCAATACATGAGGAAAACGTGCATCTTTGAGAGAGGTGTTTTGAAATATGTTGACAGTCGTCGTTATAAATCTAACACGGACATTGTATTATTTATCAGTAATTGAATTTTAACGTGAAATTTGTAAAGCTCCCGAGATCCTAAAAAGAGGTAAGTGCTCTCTTCTGTGATATTTCCAAAGCATCTGATAGGTCTGGCATACAGGTTTGATGCATGATTCAAAACTTTCCATATCCGGGATAAGAGGCAATATTCCCATCAGGAAACAACTTATCTACATAAACATTGTACTCTCTCACAACTAAGTATGATTCAAAATGCAGGCGTTCCACGGGGTACACTTTTGAGACCACTGCTCTTTTCTGATTTGAATCAATGTTATAGCCGCTAATTGATATGTCTACCACTCCAATTTGGTGGTGATTCATCTTTGTGTATAGAATTCAATTTGTATTGGACATCCAACGTGCAATGGTAGTAAACGAAATGTTAGTTTATACTGTCGTTGTTCTTTTCTTCTGTATTTATTTTTCTTTCCATTGGTATCGAACACCATTGTCTCAATTTTTGCATTTCTAAGATAATGAACGTGTCAGGTTACTCACGGGTCATGAGCGCTATCCGCATAGTATTGTACAAGCCCCACCGGCCAAAGGGTAAGTGTTAAGTCCCACTTTGTCAAGGGGTATTGCACAACATATAACATTAGCAACTATAACCCACTCCCTTTTGATACTCGTTATCTAAGAGATGACCGCCCTCGATATAACTGCCCAGTTCGAGTATGAGAATAGATATATTAAACTGAGCAGGTATATTGAACAAACAACTACGAGCCCCTGTAAAGATAAATAAACAATTTAATCAATTACATACACAATTATAAAATTTCCTTTCATTAGGAACGGGTACGCTGTTTAGAAATACAACTTTCACCGAATTACAATAAGATTTGAAATAGATTTAAACAAATTAGTCGTTCTATTACTGATAGTTTTAAATCATCATAGGATCGAGTGGTACAATTGAAGTCATTGATTTGTTCGATTTTCATAACCTGCTATCATTTGATCCTCGTTCACTGTTCTATTGAATGCTGTTCTAGAAGACCCTGTCTCGTCCAATCTCTAGATACTCTGCACTCGTGGATGTTTCCGCTTGATTCCGGACTTGTCCACTGTATCATGCGTACACTACAATTTCCATCTCTCAATTCTTTTTCCAACGTGTACGTCGTTATTCCCGTAACTTCACGATCTTCCAAGAAAGCTATTTCCTTCCTTTCAAAAGAAAATTAAAACAACCTATGTCTCTCGTTACAATGGTTACTGTTGAGACTTTCCATTATTCCTGGTTCGAGCAATCAGATATTTCTATCAGTGATAACAACTTTACGGCTAGTAATTAACTACACGTCCTCAAATGAATGTAGTTAAACAAATTGTTAATTCGTTTTGCCTTGACCTAATACATTAACGTACTACACAGCGAGGCGTTGAATTATGGCTCTGCCTTAATTCCCACAGCACAACAATCGCTAAATCATCTATGAAATCAAAATTCGGTGAATTCACATGTATTCTTGTAAATCATTAACTAATGTAATACCTTAAACTTTTACAACATAATCATTATTCCAACAAGATGATGAATTCAAGAAATAACGTAACACTTCATATTCATAACTCATCATAGTGTTTTTACGACATAAATTAACACTACGTCATTCTTAACTAAGAATTAAGGCAAGAATTCCAATTCATAATTCAAAAGCACATTATTATACAAATGTATTAAATGAATTCATGCAAGAACTTCCGATTCATAATATAAAACACATTATTATACAAATGTATCAAATGAAATCATGCAGACCTGTAAACTAAGCAAACATCATATAAATTGCATCAACAATATACATGGAATTGTGACAGTACCTATGTGTTTTTGGTGTGTCACTCAACCGTTGGTTTGGCGATTTTCGACCACGCTTCCTTAACGAATGTATTTCTCTCAAAAAACATCCAGAGTGTTAGCGAATTCTATCTCTTGTCCTCAAAAAGGAAAAATTCAGACTAGCTTTTAATTTCACTAGGCCGTTATTATGTTCTACGAATTTTCGTGTGAAAACACACCTCTTATTTAACCGTGACCAATCAGAATCAAATGTATTTTCTCCCGCTTTCCTCTAAAAGTCGCTTACGTCATGGTCAATATGACATGCTTGGTTTTAAGTAACAGAATCTCTGCATTTTCTCAATTCTGACACTTTTCGTGAAAAATTAAACTTTAAAATGTCGCCAGCAGTCAGTCGGCTGCTGAATAAACACGGTTTAATTAGTACAACGGTCGTACTAGACTCTACAGACACCCCTTTGACATAGCGTGTCGTTATAAATCTAACTAATGGCTAACTGGCCTCACCTAATGGTTTATTAATAGATCGACTGAAATTTGCCACTTTACAAAATGATACAAGAGATCGTGTCTTTGCGACCTGTAATTATTGTTTCTTTGATTGCCTTTTTCTTTGTTTGTCCTAACAACCAAATACAAAGAATTAAACTGTTTCGATATAATCGTTCCCCCTCACCACCCTTAAACCTTTTATTCGTATAACCGTCAATGTTCCTTTAACAAAAGATTGAATTCATCCTCTAACAAACCAAATAAAAGATTTATAAGGGAGGTTATTCTCGATAAGCAGAGAAAGTTTTGTTCAATCACATTGTTTACTTCCCAATTAAAGATAATAAAATGTGTGAAACGATAGAAGTCTATTAGACAACTACATTTGTTAAGCAGATATAGTTTTAGAAACTAAAGACGGAGGAGCTTAAATTGAACAATTTAATATATTGCTTTGGTCTGTGTTTTTAAACTTGATTTACATTTTACCAAATTACGGCCTTCTTTCTTGCTAGGAATTTCTTTCTCTAATAAAAGACAGAGAAGGAATTCTAGCTGTCGTTCAGATTCTATGGATTCTTGATACATACATACATACATACATACATACATACATACATACATACATACATACATACATACATACATACATACATACATACATACATACAATATACACATACACACATACACATACACATACATACATACATACATACATACATACATACATACATACATACATACATACATACATACATACACACACATATACACACACACATACACACATAAACACATACATACATACATACAGACAGACAGACAGACCGACCGACAGACAGACAGACAGACCGACCGACAGACAGATATATATATAATCAAACTATTTAATGGTTAGAAATTGGCATCACTTTAACAACTATCTTTCAACAAACATTGGTTGTTAAATGAATTAATTTGCTTTCCATTAAATACGAAATATTACAAACTGAACACTTGTATCCTCGACTGCAAATAGTTTGCGGTTGTGGTCAAAGAGATGTGAGAAACACCTGTAATAAAATGGCTAGTTTTATATTAAAATAAAATACAGTTTCAGGTGATTATGGTAGTGGGTGGTAAACTTACCGCAAATTCATAAAATCTCATTAGTACTGAAGAGGACAATGCGTAGAATGATGATAAAATGCCATGATTTTTTTATTATAGTCAGAATTATTAGGTGACCTGGTGCTTTTTAATTTATTTTCTCACACACTTCACCCGCAAATACTGATATGAAAACTCGCACAAACGCAGATGTTGATTCAGTTATCGTGAAATCCTTTGACTCGATTTATGAAATATACTTGATTAACAATAATTTAATGAAGGGTGTTTAAATATCTATGTTGATATGTTGATATAAATAGTAACTCCATTCAATATATATATATATATATATATATATATATATATATATATATATATATATATATATATATATATATATATATATATATATATATATATATATATATATATATATATATATATATATATATATATATACGTATGTGTGTGTTTGTGTGTGTGTGTGCGTGAGTGCGCGCGCGCGCGCGTGTGTGTGTGACAAAACATTTTATCTTATTGAATGGTTTTATTACGAAAATGACAGTTAAGGATACAATTAGATGGTTGGCATAAACTGCAGGTAAATCTCTATTAAAACAAATCATCCCCTCTCTGTTAAAATACTCCAAAAGTCGTCGTCTTGGTATTGTTCATTTTTATTTTCATCTTAATTATCAAATTCATAAGTACCATCGCCAGCAAGATCAGCAAAATGAGTAGTGACTAATGCATACATGTATGAAACCAAAATATTGAAGTCATTATAAAAATTTAAAAAAGAACAAGTATCACCTCCTTTTCTGAATACGAGCGAAATTTCCATCCAATCAATTCAATAGAACCAAATGTATATTTTGTATTCCTGGTTAGATCACAAACCAAAAATTACTATAACGACAGAACAGTTATTTTAAACTGCAACAATTTCTGAATATTTTTCAAGATTTCTCTATTTTAAGTTCATATACCTACAACGAACGGATACAATATGTCATGAAACGATGAACGCCCACTTCATGTAAGATTATAAAAACGGATCGATATGTTTTTTCTTGGACTATTTGATTTTTCTTTAATTTGATAACTTTTCTCTGTCAAAAATATTACGGAATATTATCACAAAATCAATTTATCTCCAAAAGGCAAATGAATATCGTGACACGATTATTATACGCTGCATTAAGTCTGTCCTTGTGCTGGTTTGTGTCAAGCATCCACTGCAAATACACATGCGAGTTTGTTGTTTGTCTTGTTTTTTGTACACAGAAATTTCACCAAACAAAAATAAGCCTCGTTTCTTTGTTCTAATTTCGTTTTCAGCAGATCAAGAGATTAAACAAAATAAATTATTAAATAATAAAAACAAATAAAATAAACAAAAAAAAAAACCCAAAAAGGTGTAACTGAGCTCAGAAGTCGATAAATGTTATGTCCTTGAAAACAGGTTTGATGCTTTATAAGGCAGTTAAGAATGCATGTTATCGTTATTAAGCCCCATAATTGTTGAAATTACCTCATTTCAAAATATTTCTGTATGTGTGAGGATTCTAGGATTGTCGTTTCTAGTACAAGAAAATACTGTATACATGTGAGGATTTTAGGATTATCGTTCCTATGATAAGAAAATAATGTACGTATAGTATTATTATATTTACTCTCGTTAATGACAATATTTGTTCTTGCAATATATTTATTTGTTATATAGAATTTTCTTTGCTATTTATTATGTGCTCGCGATTTATATTCGTGTCTGCCTAACATATTTTTTTCTAAGGTAGTCGTTTCGTTGACGCTAGCGATCATGTCCGTATTTTCTGAAGTATCTTAAACATTTCACTTCAACCTTGCTTTCTACTTGATCAGTTAGAGTAAATCATAAATTGATAACAACAGGTACTTGTCAATAATACAAACTAAACGAATTCAAATAAAGTTGATATTTCAAACGTGGTTACATACTCTCATTATTCTCTCTTTAACGAAGATGGATGACATTAAAATTTTTGGAAACAGTTTTAATTCATGATATAATGGCAGTATTGTTATGTTTCTTTTAGAAAATATTACTAATGCAATTTCAGAAAGAACCCCAAAAGAATTTAAGTTGAATGCAAATGACATAGTAGTCTTCCTTTTTCATCATTTGTCTTGTTTAAGACAGCTTTTGTCCCGTGAAGATAATATTTGTCTGATCAAGACAACGAAATAAATTGGGTAACAATTTGTCTGATCAAGACAACGAAATAAATTTGGGCAGAGGACTTGAAAATAACAACACATTTTTCATATTTAAGTAGCTTAAAGGTGTTTTTTTTTTAAAATAAAAAGAATAGAAGGCACTCGTTCCGATAAAGTTTCAGCGAACGTTTACTATTACTCTCAAAAGACTACATGAAAACAGAAATTGTGTTGAAGGTACCCTTAGCAGTAAAGACTGCCATTTAACCAATGAGCAAGCACCAACAACACGCAATGCAAAGAATGTTCCCAACATGGAAGTAGATAATTGATATACGATAGAAACCTCTTTATGAGATTGTTGACGTTGTCTTAATTTAAAAACTCTCTCTATGATGAGACACTTGTTCTATCTCTTCACTGGTTTCTAGCAAATGTTAAAATATTTAACTTTTCTGAAACACAAATTAATCGCGATATAAATTACATGAAAGTAATTATTTATTACGAATTATGAAGTTTTGTACATAAACTACTGTTGCAAATCTAATTCGATCATTAATTCTGTGCTGCGAAGGTTTTACCTCTTACTGAGATTCGGTTTATTATCATAACCAAGAAAAACGCTTTTCTTTGAAACAAACAACCTAAATTTGGTACACAAAAAAGGACATGAGATAACAGGTAGACCAATCTACAGGTGGATTGAAAACTGCAGTCCTGGAATGTGAAAATAAATATGTATTTAGACATATATAATAAAAAAGTTAGTCAATGAACATATAAATTTTTTGATTTATTAAAAAAAAACACTCGATAACATTTGTATTGACATATATTTGTGTTTGGTCATAAGCCTCACTTTTTTATTTGCATATAGTGACACAATTTTGTTATTTACGCGCTACAGTTTTCTCTTTGTTTTACTTTCGCGCTGAAGTTCATGTCTCATTATATTTTACTATCTACAAGCTGTTCTTTAGCTTCAAACACAAAGTAACTTTTTTTCAACGATGAAGATTAATTACAAAATAAAGAGGAAATAAAACCCGGTGATTAAAATACGTCGTCCCATAAGGTTCACACATTTTATAGTTACAAATATGTTCATTGCAATGATTTTGTCTCGCAATAGGATTGATATGCTTCTATTAAATCTAATATTGTTTAACCATTGGAAAATCAATTTCTTCCTTACATGTCGTATGTTATTATAACATGGACTTCTCAATAGTATTGAATGGCATATTTGGATTTTTTCGCTATATGGTTACATGGAATATCATATCTACTTTGGACTTCTCCACGTCATTACACGGTATATTATATTATCTATTCTATATCTATGTATTATTACTTGGCATATTATATTGTCTATTCGGACTTCTATATGATTACATAGTATACTCTATGACTTATTGATTGTAATCACGGCAGTAGATTCAAAGTTTTCTCAACCCAACTTTCTTTGTGCCATCACCAAACATTTGATCAAGATTTCCAGACAATGGCTAAAGAAAACAAATGCTGTCAAACCTCGGTAATATGGATTGCATTATATATTATAAAAATAAGTTTCCATTTGCCTATATATATATATATATATATATATATATATATATATATATATATATATATATATATATATATATATATATATATATATATATATATATATATATATATATATATAATAGCTTTAGTTCAAGCATGGCACAGTCACAGCTGGAAAGACCAGTTTTATTTACTTTGATACCCAGTGTTCCACTAAATTAGTAAAATGTTGTTTTCTTAATCTCCAAATACCCCAAAAGCCTAAAACCCCAAACAATTCCACAATTTGCGATACCAGATGTAAGACCAGGATGCATCGAGTGCTTAACTGGAAATATCCTTATTATTTGATAATACTTACAGTTTTCTGTGCTCGCTGGATGAAACTGTCAGAATTGATTGATTGCTATAAAATATTTAATCCCGACACCCAACCTCTTGTTTGAATAATTTACTTTATAAGTAGATACTTCAGTTTGAATATTTCAAATTAAATTGCATTTATATTAGTTCGTCGTTAACGTATACATCAAGTATGCTATCTATCAAGCGATAACGTTTATTTTTTTAGTAGCATGGACTCTTCGAATATAGAAAAGAAACAAAAACTTGCTATCACGGCGGTTGTTTTGCCAGGCCAGACAAAGAACCAGATCGGTTCATGACTTAATCTACTGAAACATTTCATAAGATCCAAAAACTGTATCATCTACTATCATAATTTCACGATCTATCACGTATTTTTTTCATATCTGACGAAACAATCTTAAGTTTAGTAAATATATGTATATATTGAAATAAAAAAATAGGCACAACAATCAATGTAACATTTTTCTCACACAGCTTTGAGAGTTAATGCATATTTTCGACAATTAATAATAGTTTAAAATTTAGTGCCACGAAAAGTTTGTAGAAATTGATCGTTTATGTCTGGAGGAATGATTACGTACGATCATAATATATCTTGTCATATCGGGAAATTATGCAACCTAAAATATTATTTCACAGAACAAAATACGGGTACTCATCGTTCTATTGAATTCTATAGCACCCTGTGTACAAACCCAAACCTTTAATGAGAACCGAACAACTTAAATTGATAATCGATGACAATTTGCAAATGATTTTTATTAAACTATATTCCTTATCTACCAGAATAATAATAAGAAGATTTTTTTTTAAAAAAAAGGCAGGGATTGAACTCGGTTATTCCGTCAGTTTTCATTTATGGCAGGGTCTCAGATGCTGTTAATCATTCGAATAATAATAGTCTGTTTGAAGTTAATGCAATTAAGCGTCAAGCTATTACCTAAAAATAAATGAAAGAAAATGCCAGTCCTGTATTTGTTGCAAATTAACAAGTTTTAAGTTGAAATATTCCCTTTTACGATAGGAAAACTTCAAGTGTGGTTCGAAATAAATTAAACAGAAGTTCAATGTTTCTTTGATGGTAAGAAAATATCTCAATTTTTATTCATTCTTGCAATGAAAACTAAGGAAATTGATATTCATCAAAGATTTAATGTATATGTAAATCTTGCACCTATAAAATGGAGGAAAATGTTTTTTTCTGCATGATTTAAAGTTCAATTTTCGTGATAGAAAGAGCTATTATACCTAAATTACTTTTGTTTCGAACAGGAAAACAATTAGAGAAAAGACGTACGTTGCAACTCTTGCTTGTTGATTTTTCATTATCCATTTTGAATGTATTTTTCATCGTCCATTTTTATTGTATTTTTCATCGTCAATTTTGACTGTATTTTTCATCGTCCATTTTGATAGTATTTTCATCGTCTATTTTGAGCTTCAGCTTAAACATCGTGCCTAGAGCTGTCAAAGATTCATCACACATGAAAACATTAACTTTGTTAAAAAATGCATTTTTCATTTGTCAAACTTCCTTTCCGTATGACCAATTAATCACATTATTTCATACAGAATTCCTCCAACAATCGTGACAATTTTCATTGGATGTTCATGCTATTTTAAACAGTTCATTTAGTAACGTGAGATTATTTATGTTAATTCAAATAACAATATTTAATCATGTACTTGCAAAATCCAGTGTAAAGATTGAATAAACCTGAAAAATTAAATCTGTACTTTTTGCTTTCGTATTGCCTGAGACGTTTTGTCAGATATAGATTCAAATATATATATATATATATATATATATATATATATATATATATATATATATATATATATATATATATATATATATATATATATATATATATATATATATATATATGGGGCTTGTCCACTTTGCAAAATGAGTCGGGGAAAATACTGCCCATGGACCGGTTACGTTAATTTACATCATAGGGCGTGGCTTTACAATCACATATCCGGTCCGCGCCCTGGAGTAAGTTGTCTATGCCTGCTTCATCAGCTGTTTGTATTTATATTTAAATGGAATTATTTTGTGTTATCTAAGTCTTATAACATTTTTTCTCTTGGACCAAAGGTAAATGGCAAATGCTTCCCATTTCCTTCAGCATTACAACAAAGCATAAATTAAATTTCATAATGCACCATTAAGCATTGTATTCCATATTTTATGAACACCGCATTACGAAGTATCATCAGATGTTTCATTAAGTATTTTCATCGTAAATCCAATTTTTTAATTCCATATTGTTAATAATATTATTATAAATCACGAAATGAATGCACAACCAGTCTTTCCTGCATATGTCTCTGTATTATGCGCGACAATTACATTAGGCGCAACATTTAATGTAGCGATTAATAGGACTGCAAATGCATACAGTTTCAATAATCAACATTCTAAGTACTGTCTGCATCTATTAATGCACACTGTATCTTCTAGTACAGGGTAATTCATTAGAATAACATTCAATTATGTGAGAAGAAAAGATTTTGCATGCGAAATTCATCATGATGTATGAAAAATACTATATTTAATATAGACCAACAGTAGCATTAGTTTTGGATGTAAAAAATTAGTTCTTGTAATGAATGGACCTAAAAAAATGAACCATTATAAAATTAAAATTGTTATTATTATTATTATTATTATTATTATTATTATTATTATTATTATTATTATTCAATATAAAATAATTGTTCACAAAGAAATAAATGAAAAGTGAGTAAGTGCTGTACATTAGAATGATAAAGAATTAATGACAAATGCAACAGTGAGATAGACTGACTACCCCAAAAATGTGTTGTTATAAAGCGCAAAATATACATTGATAGAGTTTTGAAAATCCCTATTAGTCATTTGTCATTCAAGGAAAACTACTTATAAAAATAACCCCGGGAGAGCGATACTAAAATATATAGATATGCCCAGACTAAAATGCGTGCCTGTTCAAAATGAAACTAAAAACGGAATATTGCAGAGAGAAGAAAAAAATTCATAAGAGTTGTTTCTATCTAAATGTTAGAAGACAAAATGGGGAAAATTGTTAAGTTCTGTCATAGAGTCAGAACGTTATGGTGTAGATACTGAAAAGTCAACTTACAAGACCTGTAAATAGAGTCAAAGTTATCTTAATAACTAACCTAAACATCTTGTCTGCTTATTAATCTGAATTTAGCATCATATCCTTCAAATAGTTCTTATGAAATAAATCCATGGAAATATAAATTAAGTACATCCTTAAAATAATGAAGTTCAAACATTTTGGAACAGAACCAAATACCATGCATAGAAATTGTGCTTCTCGATTGATAATTAGTTTCCAATAGACCTATAAATACAAAATTTCTTCTTTTCGTCATTTTAGCTTTAATTACACACACACATTATAATATATCCGAGTTTAAAATTATCCCAGTTATACGTTTTTCTAATTTGACGAAAGTAAAATTGCGCATAAATTTAAGTCTAATTACCTTTAAGCTTATTGGAAAGCATAAAGACTTTTAGGTGCAAATGCATTTAGGTGTTACTTGGGTGGCGAAAGATTGGTTTTCTCCAACTATTTGATCTATTCACAGTAGTAAGGGTTTCACAGGAACACACCATATATATTAGATATTAAAAGAAATATGCAATGTTCCCCATCTTTCAAGCTTAATGGCATATAATGGGCCACCACTTGGAGAATATAATGATAAAGGAAACCAATCCAGTGATCCACAAATCCGCGAGCTGATAACACTCTGTATCTTAAATTAAGTGACCAACTTCAAAGTATATTCACAAGAAACCGTGAAAGCATACGTCAGAAGGAGCAACTGTACGAATATGCCATATCTCATTTATATTGGCACACATGGAAAATAGAAGCATACGGGCAGAAAATATATCAACTCAACACGTTCCACTATACGCATTATCTAGTGTCTGCCAATCGAGGATCAACAGTATTCAACAGAGGACATGTAAACATTTCGAACACTCTGGCAAATAAAGTTACGTATCCTCTTGGCCATGGTATCAAAAGCCTCCATTACTTTTATAAATAATACCTGAATGATCAATTATTTTCAATCATTTCTCTATTCTGAACCTCGTACATTTTTGTGGCAAATTAAAGTATTGCATTGCAAATTTTCAGGTCTAGAATAAACGAATAAATAAAAAAAAATTAAAAATAAATAAATAAATAAATAAATAATTTAAAAAAAAAATAGTCTAAATTTACTTTTGAAGTTGTCATGACAACAATTTATGCTGGGAACTTCAATGTGTCAACGGTAATGCACAGCTTCAGGTTAGCATATGCTTTATGCATTATGTTTTTAATGTAATTTTGTTTAGCAAATTTCATTTTTCAACTCTTAACGTAAATATAAATTAGACGTCATAACGCCAGCTGTATTTCATTGGATCAAACAAAATATCACGAGTTTTTAATGTTCATGTGTTGATAAATACCTTTCCCCCCATAAAAAAGGTAATATATATTTCATCTGTGCCCATCTTAAATAACAATATATATTACTCATCTTAATAGCAATATATTGTACTCATCTTAATAGCAATATACTGTACTCATCTTAATAGCAATATACTGTACTCATCTTAATAGCAATATACAGTACTCATCTTATTAACAATATACTGTACTCATCTTAATAACAATATACAGTACTCATCGTATTCATGTCAATAACAACACAGTGTACTTATCTTAATAACAATATATAGTACTCGTCTTAATAACATAATAAGGGATCACTGTGTCTTTGTGTCCAATTTCAATGACCAATTCATTCCACGTTGCTGGGCCCTGGTATGCAAAAGAACGTTGTCCATATGACTTCGTTTTCATAGTGAGAATAATGAGTATACGATTGTCAGAAGAGGTAGCGTAAGAATCTTGCTGGTGTGTATACATGGGTGAAGCCAGATAGGTATGCTGGACTGGAGTTCGTCAGTGAAACGTAGCACAGAGAACAAATTTTGTGTTTGATTCTGGATCGAATGGATATACAGTGGTAAAGAGCAGCGGGGAGGTGTGCTCTGATCGTGGAACTCTAACGATGATCCGAGCAGCTGTATTTTGAACTTTGTGTGAAGTTTCTGAAGTAGATATTGAGAAGAACCAGACAGAATTGAGTTACAATAGTCCAGTTTTGAAAGTACTAATGAAAACAAGTGTTTTAGTTTCAGTGGCATCAACTGAAATAAATTTGCGAATGGAGCTGATGCGTCTCAGCTCAAGATATGCAGCCTTGGATATGTTCATGACATGTTGGTGCAATGTGAGAGTACTATCTAGATTAATACCTATATTTCATACTGACTGTGTGAATTTAATGTTGGTGTTACTGATATTTATTGTCTGAGGTAAAGGATGTGAATGAAAGTCTTTGTATTGTGTTATATATATATATATATATATATATATATATATATATATATATATATATATATATATATATATATATATATATATATATATATATATGTGTGTGTGTGTGTGTGTGTGTGTGTGTGTGTGTGTGTGTGTGTGTGATTAGAATTTTTAAAGTAGCTTTACAAATTTTCATTCATATCATTACGATGTCTGCAGTGAGGCAGTTTATAGTGATGTCTAGCAATTGCATTTATGAATCGTAATATTTTGTCCAAACATTTCTCCTTGCATCTTCTTTTGAATCACGTTCTTCCATCGTTATTTCTGTCCCATTATCCCGTGATTACTTCTGGCTTATATTCTCCCATGTTTATTTCTGTCCAATATTCTGACCAAATACTTCTGTCCCAAAGTTTCTCATGATTGTTTCTGTCCCATATTCTCCCACCATTACATCTGTCCAATTTTCTCCTATAGTTACGTCTGGTCCATATTCTTCCATGATTGCTCTTGGACCATATTCACTATATTTTGATGTGATTTTCTCTGTCACATATTATTCCACGTTACTGTTGCATAGTCTCCCTCAGTGACTTTTGGCCCATACACCCAGCATTATGTATGTACTATAGTTGCAGTAGACTACTTTTAGTCCACATTTTCCATGATTTTATTTCTTCCATATCTTCCTACCATTACTTCTGGCCCATTGTTTCCTATGATTATGTTTGGTCCAAAGTCTCCTTTGATGACTTCAGGCCCATATTATCTCATGATTACTTTGGTCCCATAAAATTATGCTCCATACACTCATAACTGTTTTTGTCACATGTCCTCCAATGATCACTTCTGGTCCATATATCTCCATGATAACTTCTGGTCCATATATTCCCATGATCACTTCTGGTCCATATCCTCCCATGATAACTTCTGGTCCATATATTCCCATTATCACTTCGGGTCCATATATTTCCATGATAACTTCTGGTCCATATATTCCCATGATTACTTTTGGTCCATATCCTCCCATGATTACGTTTGGTCCATATCCTTCCATCATTAATGTGCTAAATATTCGCACGTGATTAGTTATGGATCACATTTTGCATACTTCTTGCCAGTAATTTCCATTCATTACTACATATTCTCTCAAGATCACCTTTTGATCTGTATTCTTCCATGAATACTTCCGGCCCATATTATTTAATAATTACTTCTCTCCTTTACTCATCTGTCATTTGTGTTGTCGCATATTCTCCAATGTTCACTTCAAGGCCATATTCTACCATGATTAATTCTGGTTTATATCCTCCCATCTTTACTTCATTTTCAGATCCACACATGATTACTTCTGCACCATATTTTCTGTGGTTTCTTCTAACCTATATTCCTCCAACTTTAGTATTGTCCCTTATTCTCCATGATTTCTTGGGACCCATATTCCCCCTCCAGATTTTCTCCCATTATGATAACTTCTGTTATCTAGTATACAGTGATTACTTCTAGCCCATACTCAGCCATTATTACTGCTACATATTCTTCCATGATCACTCTTTGATATTCGCCTCTGATTGCTTCAGACCTATATTATTCCATACTTATTTCTGTCCCATATGATGACCCATCTTGTTCAATGATTGCACCTTGTCTAGATTTGTCCACCAATATTTCCGTCCCATAAAATTCCATTAGTATCCCTGCCCCATATTATCCTACTATTACGTATGTACCATATTGTCCCATGATCACTTCTGGCCCATATTCTATCCTGATTACGTCTGGCCCATATTATCTTACTTGTGTTTCGTATTCTTCCATCAATAACTATATTCCCCATTCTCGTATTTTAGCACAATTAAGTCTATATTATAGTCTTCCTGATTACGTCTGGCCCATATTTTCCCATTACGTCTGGCCCATATTTTCCCATTACGTCTGGTCCATATTTTCCCATTACTTCTGGCCCATATTTTCCCATTACGTCTGGCCCATATTTTCCCATTACGTATGGTCCATTTTCTGCTTGGATTAATTCTGTCCCATATTACCCCATGATTTCTTCTCTCTCGTGTTCTCCCAGCAATACTTCTATCCCATAGTATTCCAGTATTGCTTCTAGTCCCTATTTTCCCATGATGACATATGGCTGATGTTCTCGATGATTACTTCTGGACCATATTCTCGTATGATAACTTGCTGTGCCATATTTTTACGTGACGTTTTCTGAGCATATATTCTCCCCACATATTCCACCACGATTGTTATTTGAGCATGATCTCTGATGATTACGTTTGGTCCATGTTCCACGTGATTACTCAAAAATAACAGGTGAAGTTAAATCACTTGAGAGTCAAATTTATTGCGAATTTGAGCTATTGTGACCGTCTAATAAAGGTTAATATGATTTTTTTTCTTTTTTTTAAATGTCTTAGTAGCACCTTTTTGCAAGTGACTTTCATTTTTGTTTTACTTCTTTAAGAATGGATACTTTGGCAAAGCTTCAGTAACCGAATCTTGGAATATAAAATACATAATTTTACATAAGGCGATTTTAATGGTATGAAGATAACAATTTACAATACACTGTTGTTTTTTTTCTCTAAACGAAATAATTTAAAGCTTTTTTAAAAGCATTGTTATTTATTCTTGTCCTCCTCCAGAAGATTATACAAAAAAATATGATAAATTGTGTGTTCAGCCAGCCAAAATCCAAAAGAACAACGGATGGGGATAATATCATGGGATTAAAGCAACCAACTGCCACCAAGTTGCCATATTTTGGTACAGATCATTGATTGCAGACAAAAGACTAAAACCGGTCTAATACACGTGTAATCATCATGTTGGTCTTTAACTTAGTCCATTGCCCGCATGCTTATATTCCTGCTGTTACAACAAAAGACCGTGCATAGAAATTGCATAACTTAAATTCTTCAGCCTTCCGACCAAACAGAATTTGTAATTTACTTCCAGGGATGTATGTCAAAAACCACGCAGGCCTTGAAAGCAACTTCCAATTTGTTGTTGCAAGTGATTGATACATGTTTGGGGTTCATCACAGCATGTTGTCATTCGTTGCTTGATGTGACAAATATTTCCTGTCCATGCGTGTTCACTGTTCAGATATGAAGGGATATCCGGCAACATTGGAACTAAGCGTGGTAGCTACGTTTGATTACGTAGACCTTTCAAACAAACAACACAATAAAGATAACATGTAATTATTGATGGATATAGTGATGAAAAATGGATTTTGCGGACTTGCATTTTAGATTCAAGACGTAAGTAAAGACTACAATAAAAATAAATTTAAAATATCATGATGTTTTATTGGCTTTCAGTTTTATCTGCCTACTTTCGAATTGAATTGTCAAATATCAGCCAACAAAATTATCCATAATTACTTGTTAGGTATCTTCTTTCAGCCGTTTTTTAATAGCAGTATATTATAAATCATTCTTTCAAACATAAGTGTGACCTAAGCTTTAATAATAAAATTTGATTGGATTATTAAACGTATGTCAATTTTAATGTACGGAATATAACAAAATTAACAAACAAACAAAATTATCCATAATTACTTGTTAGGTATCTTCTTTCAGCCGTTTTTCAATAGCAGTATATTATAAATCATTCTTTCAAACATAAGTGTGACCTAAGCTTTAATAATAAAATTTGATTGGATTATTAAACGTATGTCAATTTTAATGTACGGAATATAACAATCTTCTCACAGCTTGACGACATTTTACAACAGAAAGTGAGTTCAATATTTATTGCCAGCTCAGGTTTGACACTTGGCGAAAGTTTAAAACTCGTGAATATTTAGTTTCAAAGTTAAATAAAGGCTTCCGTTATGGATTTCATCTGTATGACAGCTGTCTGTATGACAGCTGTTTGGTTTTGTGTTGGATTTTTGGGACGGGACTGTACTGATTTGAAAACATTTGGTAGTGTTACTAGATTTTGCATGCAAAAATCAGAGGAGGTAGATATTGAAATCCACTAAACAATATGAAAGTAGAAAAATATTGATGCATGTTTTAAGTACTTTTTGTGAAGTTGGAAATATGATTTCCCTCAAAGTCGTATATTTTTCTAAATAAAGTTTGGAACAAAACATAAGAATTGTATTAAAGTTTTGCCCTTTTTTCATTTTCATTTTCGTTTTTTCATTTTTTCATTTTCTCATCAAGTTTCTTAACATATATATTTAGTCTTTTTCAGTTAAAAAGAAAGTCTTTCAAATTCTAAGGTAGAGTTACAACTGGATCCTCACTAACTTGCATCCTATTATTATATTGGATTTTTCAATTAAAACAAAATCTGGTCTCGGCGTCTTTCAGATAAAGAACGTTTCTCTAAAGTTATTTTCGTATTTCTTTTCCATTTTGGACTTTAAAGAATGTGAACAAAACCTCAGATTCACAAACTATTTTTTACAAGTTAAGAAAAGCAAAATAAGCTATTTAATAGTAACTATTGTCTTAACAGTTTGTCAAAAGTTACTAGTTCATGTTCATTGCCATCTGCCAGTGTTGTTTTTATCTACCAGAGGGTTAAATCTTTCCGTGCCTAATTTTCATTCAGATATACAGGTCAGGTACTATACTTAAAAAAAACAAGGTTTAAAGTTTAAAAAATGGTTTGGTTGAAGTCTCGTTGAGATTTACATTACTTACGTGTATAGGAACCAAAAATCCTTGAGTTTGCTTTGTCTAAGATAAATTTTGTAGGTCGTTGATTATTTACATTATGGGAGTGTATTTAACATGCTAGAATTAAAGGTCATTTTGTTTTACACTAATTATAAATATTTCGATTTATTCATGACTTTCTTATACATCTTGGAGGTTTACGTTGCTAAATACGAAATACATTGATTCAATATATTCTTCGAACGATATTTTGGGGAAATCGATTTATTTGATATCTAGCAGACATACAGACATACATACATATACAGACATACATACATACATATATATATATATATATATATATATATATATATATATATATATATATATATATATATATATATATATATATATATATATATTTATATATGTATGTATGTATGTATGTATGTATGTATGTATGTATGTATGTGTGTGTGTGTGTGTGTGTGTGTGTGTGTGTGTGTGTTTATTTATTCCTGAAGTTAAAACTGATGAATCAATATGTATATATATATATATATATATATATATATATATATATATATATATATATATATATATATATATATATATATATATATATATATATATATATATATATATATATTAATTTTGCAGTTTGTAAAGCATAACACTTGGTTGTTTTTAATATCCATCTCGTCACTGTACCTTCGGCTGAATGTTAAATTCTCTCACATGTGATGTGTTGCAATTTAAGTTTTGTATTTTAAAAAAGAAACAGCGAATAGAAATCATATAATTAAATGATGGATAGTTATTTCTTAAAATTTCAAAAAATCCAAAATGAGTCGGGTTTTCTTAACGTTCATGTTGCCGAAAAATACAGATGGAAAACCCAACGACATTACTTCAATCTGTCTTTAGGTAGATGGAAAACCCAACGACATTACTTCAATCTGTCTTTAGGTAGATGGAAAACCCAACGATATTACTGAAGTACATATATATATTTTTAAAATATGCAACAATCTCTAAGGTGTGGAGCTAAACAAAAAGATTTGAACCATATACAACTTTAAAAATATTCTCATTTAGAAGGCTGCTTTTAACCCAAGACAAGATTTTTATCAAACTCGACAATATCAGAAAAATACAAAAAAAAAATATTTTATTTACATGTAAAATACATATTTTAAAGTTAATTCAGACAATATCTGTATTTTATTTTATATTTTAAATACTTAAATTTTAGTCTTAGCAGAGTCGCCGTAAAATAGCAAATGTGGCTTTATCTCTATATACAACTTTTCAACATAGCAATAAAAACAGACGATGGAGTAATTTAAAAACCAAAGACATTACCGAAATATAACTGACGTATGCACGAATAATAAACGCACAGAAAATTGTCCCATTCATGAAGCTTTGGATGATGATGATGATGATGATGATGATGATGAATATTATTATTATTATTATTATTATTATTATTATTATTATTATTATTATTATTATTATTTCATTTTCTCTTACAATAGCGTATCAATAAACTATGAGTCCAAATGTATAATTTAACTCTGAGAGCACCATCCCAATAATAAAAAGGTATTTTTATGGGAATTGTGGTGCCCCAACAGGGCCAGCAATGCTCTTCTTCCTCCATTAAGGCAGTAGGCACGCTGCTTTTCTCATTGCATAATCCTGTTTTCAGTTAAGTTGTTATTCCATTTTTTTTCATTTGGTGTTTCAAAACCTAGGGAAACAAAATCATGTAGTATTCTAATCACATTCAAGAAAATTAATCACCACAGGTCATGCTCAGAACACATACATACATACATACATACATACATACATACATACATACACACACACACACACACACACACACACACACACACACACACACACACACACGAAAGCGTGACCGTCAATTCGAATAAAACAATATCAGTAAACGATGAAAATATTAACCAAACAAATATGCATCAAATTTAAATTATCATGAACGAAAGAGCAGTTGTATTTCCATACCTTTTTACCAGAATTATTGCATCATATCAAATTTTATTTGTATTGAATTCATTATTAAAAGGTGTATCCCCTCCCCCCCCTCTCTCTCTCTCTCTCGTAATTGTTTTTCTAACAACAAATGTTACTAGGTTAACTAGCGGATATATTATCACAAGAAAACATATATAGGCAAATGTTTGGATTTCTTACATTGAGCAAATATGTACAAATACAGAAGGAAGAGACGACCCTGAAAGTTCCTTGTGAAAATTATAAAAATGCCTCGGAGAGACTGGAAGTAATTTCCCATAATTCATTTGGATCCAAACACGCTGATTTTGGTAAATTCTTAATAAAAGCGTTTCAAGGATAAAAGTTTCACCAGGTTGTAGTCTCGTTCAGCCAGACACCGTTGTAACTCCGTGAGATCCCTACACAAGGATGGACAGAGATCTTACAAAGCAACGTTTGAGGCTGAACGAGACTAACTGAGCTGCAATCAGACCAGACCAAAGTCAATTCTCTCCGATGCAGGTCGAATACCTTTAATTGCCGATTCGTAGTGATATTTCAAAAATGGTACGTTTATGGCAGACGAACATACCGCTGGATGTGCGAAGAAAATATTCTTCTATAGTATTATTTGCTGAATATAACATTTGACAACGTGTAAAGCTACATTTAAACACATTCACACGTATACGTAGACCTTTGGGACATGTCATTATAACAAACATATAGACACATAATCCATGGCCTTTGGAACAGGTATTTATGAAAATATTAAACACATAATCCAAAGCCATTGGAACAGGTATTTATGAAAATATTAAACACATAATCCAAAGCCATTGGAACAGGTATTTATGAAAATATATTAACACATAGCTCAAGGCCTTTGGGACAGGTTTATACACATATAGTTATTTAATATGTTTCGATATATCAAAATAAAAGAGAGAAAAAATTACAAGTAAAAAATCAAACGACATTTTGTCTGCTCATAGCAAGTCCATCTTACATTTGGTTATACACCATTTACTGTAAATAAAAGAATAATGTCCAAAGTGATATCATGAGAGTGAAGTATGAAAGCTTAGTAATTTGAATGTTTTCCATCTTGATTTGACCAAATAAACACGACTTTTATTAACGCTACACAAAGACAGTATACGCTATACAATGGCGGTGTAAAACATTTAGTGTTGCATTTTCAGAAATTTTTCTTGCAAAGGAATTGAAAATTAAAGAACGCTCGAAAATGCTTATTCACTTGACTTATCGGAAATGCTTATTCACTTGACTTATCGGAAATGCTTATTTACTTGACTTATCGGAAATGCTTATTCACTTGACTTATCGGAAATGCTTATTCACTTGACTTATCGGAAATGCTTATTCACTTGACTTATCGGAAATGCTTATTCACTTGACTTATCGGAAATGCTTATTCACTTGACTTATCGGAAATGCTTATTTACTTGACTTATCGGAAATGCTTATTCACTTGACTTATCGGAAATGCTTATTCACTTGAATTATCGGAAATGCTTATTTACTTGACTTATCGGAAATGCTTATTCACTTGACTTATCGGAAATGCTTATTCACTTGACTTATCGGAAATGCTTATTTACTTGACTTATCGGAAATGCTTATTTACTTGACTTATCGGAAATGCTTATTCACTTGACTTATCGGAAATGCTTATTTACTTGACTTATCGGAAATGCTTATTCACTTGACTTATCGGAAATGCTTATTCACTTGACTTATCGGAAATGCTTATTTACTTGACTTATCGGAAATGCTTTTTTACTTGACTTATCGGAAATGCTTATTTACTTGACTTATCGGAAATGCTTATTTACTTGACTTATCGGAAATGCTTATTTACTTGACTTATCGGAAATGCTTATTTACTTGACTTGTGTAAGACAATAGCACACCGTGGATAGTTCCATTAATCCGGAGACACTTTTAGATTCTCTAATAACATGTCTCTAATAATAAAACTGCATTATTTTATTTAACTACAGCTTTTTATTGATTCTTTACTTTTGCTTTTTTGAAGTGAATGTTTTCATTTGTACATGATAATATAACAAAGCCGGATGTTTTTCTTAGATATTTTTGGAAGGTTTCTAGATGCGTTTAGTGTTCGAACTTTGTTTTTCTATAGAGTTTACCAGGTTATTACGTTTTATTTTTGATTAATTCTTTTTATCCATTTTCAATTTCTAAAATAGAACTGCCCGATTATTAGTCGTAAAATGTTGAGCACGATCCATTTCATTTTATGAGAAAAAGACCATAAATCATACACTCCCAGCCGTAAGCAATATTCGCCGCGGGCGGGTACACTAATGGTCAAAATTGTTGAAGGAAAGTGTCTGTAGAATTAATTAAGAAGTCTTCCAACTGTCGTTGACATCCATTCTTCATCATAACTGTTAGAAATAAAACTCTATCTTATAGTGTACTACATTTCTTGCTTGAGGAAAAGCCATTAATTATTCTGTATTATAGCCACCACTGGACATTACATTTGTATATTTGTATGTCTTGTGAGAAGCATATTCATTATATATATATATATATCTATATATATATATATATATATCTATATATATATATCTATATATATATATATATATATCTATATATATATATATATATATATATATATATATATATATATGTATGTGTGTATATATATATATATATATATATATATATATATATATATATATATATATATATATATATATATATATATATATATATATATATATATATATATATATATATATATATATATATATAGTCAATAAAATGAAGGGGTACAATGAATCTATTTACTACGAATATAGATATAATCTAACAATAACACCTAAAAATGCTCCATAATAACGTAACGTAAATTTAAACCTCTTGGAAATTTGTTGAATTACGAAACAAAAAAGGATTAACTATAAGCAATGCAGATCAAGAGAAAGGGTGAATGAAAGAGAACATGCTGTATGTATGTACTACAAGTTGTATGACTTATGCCTTACTTCATATAAACCCTATTTTGGTGTAGGAAAATGATAAGTGTCGTGCTCTATTCGAATCCTACTTACTCCAGATAAGTAAATACCTACCGAAAATTTCAAGTTTTAAGTTGCGATGCTCCCTTGCTCAAATACAAAATTAACTTCTAAGTCGTATAAGATATCTTACAGCGAAGGAAAAGGCAAATATTTTTGAAGAAAAGTCACTGTTATTAAAGGACATATCTTTTCAGATTTCTATAGAATACGCTGCTGCAGAAAATCCACAGGTTGTGTAAGAAGAGATGTTACAGTGAAACCGGGTTTTGTATAATGTAGCTAACCCATTGAGGGAGAAAAACGTATCATCCGGTGATTTACGGCAGTAAACATGCATGTCATACACCATGCCGTAAACCATACCTTTGTCCGTCATAAGACTGACTTTAGTGACCTTTCGTGCGCCTAATTATACTGTTATTGTATCGTAAGTAAAACCTCTTGACTACAGCACCTTTAAATTGAAACATTCAATACCTGTAATGAATACAGGTGGCCCCAGACTTACCATTGTAGTAATATAACACGCGTCATTTGTCCAAAGTCATTCTGATGCAAAATTTCATTCTGTTCTTTACTAGTTCCAAAGCCAGTGCATATGCTTATATCTCAAAGCTACAGTTTATTTTTAATATCTTGTGGGGAAAAAATTGTACTAAAGACTCCACCAATAGTTTAAATAATGTAACTCTAAGTGAACTTTTGGAGAAGGTGATATTTAAAAAAAAATATACCTCATTTTCTTCCTAATACAACGGACTAAATGTTACATTGAGGTTTTCATCAAGTTTGTCTAAACCATTGCATTTTTCTGCAGTTCTGAATCCTACTCTGCTTAGAAAGTGGGAATGTAACAAAAAAAAGGCAAGTTTTTCTTTAATTTCCTGAACTATGAAGACTACAGACAAAAGTTAAATATCCATAATTTTCTTTACGACACCCCCCCCCCCCATATATATAAATATATGAGAGAGACTTTGTGTTGTGATCAGAATGGCCTCAGTTTTATCATCATTCGTCTACAGCTTGTTCATGTCATCCATGATTTCACATCAGAAATGCACCTCTCTACTCCTTGGATGGTGGCATCAACTCAGATCAACTGGGCTGGAGTGTATTCCATTTGCATATACAATTTGTGTCCTGTTCACTAAGTATGACTTGAACCACAGTAAGGATGTATTGTGAATGCCATATACATGCGGGAGACGGTGAAGTAATATATCATGGTATATTGTGTCAAATGCTGCAGACAAATCAAGGAGGGTGAGGACTGTAATCTTTCCGCTATCCAAAGCAGAGAGAATGAAATTAACTATTTCAAAAGAGTAGTTTTAATACCGTGGCAAGGCCGATATGTAGACTGTACATTGCTAAAATTATAATTTTTGAATTTAGATGAGATACAAATTGGGTTAGAACAACTTTTTTTTCTAAGATTTTGTTATATGAAATGGAGATTAGAACATAGCGGTAGTTCTATAAATTGTTATGGTTGAGTGTTGGTTTCTTCAGTAGAGGCTTTACAGTGGCAGTTTTGAAAAATCATGGGAATTCCCCAGATGAGAGAGAGAGGTATTAATAACAAGAGCTAGTGAAGGCAATATGGGATCTAAGAACTCAAGCAGCAGTGATGCTGGAAATGGATCAAGTTCACATGACTTTGGTGCACTCTTCATCACGATTGTCCGTACAAAATCCATATAGACAGGTTCAAATGCTGCTAACGGTTGTCGCTGAAATTCTGTATCGCAACTGTATGATGACGACGGGTCAATTGAAATTGTGTTGTTAAGCTAATATATGGGATCTAAGAACTCAAGCAGCAGTGATGTTGGAAATGGATCAAGTTCACATGACTTTGGTGCACTCTTCATCACGATTGTCCGTACAAAATCCATATAGACAGGTTCAAATGCTGCTAACGGTTGTCGCTGAAATTCTGTATCGCAACTGTATGATGACGACGGGTCAATTGAAATTGTGTTGTTAAGCTAATCTCTTATGGTTTGTACTTTTTCACGGAAGAAATTTAAACGCGTCTGGAATGTCTGCAGGAAAGAAGTTTTGGAAGTGGTGTACATTTGTTCACTGCCATTAGGTTGTTAGTAATTTCAAAGAGCTCTCCTGCCTGGAACTCTCCGTGATTTTAGTACTGTAGTGGGATAAATTGGGTAAATGGACTATGTTTGTGACGTTCTTCTTAGCGGCTTTATAAAGTTGTTTATGATAGTGAGTCAGGTGAAAGCCACAGTCACATCAGGTTTATGAAGAATCCAGTCTAAACTGTGACCTTTTTTATGCCTGGTTTGGTTGATTGCCTGTTTAAGGTTTAAAACTTTAATGGCATCTAGGAGTTTTGATGTGTATGGGTTTCCAGGACAGTCAGAGAGAAAGTTGAATTCCCCAAGAATGACCAGGTTGCCACCTATCGAATTTCCATACTCCAGGACATTCGGAAACTGCTCCAATAAGAGAGATTCAGTCAGCTTGTTTTTATTGTTTTGTTTTTTTTTTGTTCTACGTTCGCTTTTCCAGTAGTCCTACTGATTCGGCATTGAATAATGCAATACGCAGTGGTACATCTTGGATAGTTGACACAAAGTTGACGATTTAATAGGGATTTGAACCAGGCTATCGAAATTAACGGCCGAATTTTAAAATTGTTGAACCAGAAAGGTGAAGCTGTTATGGTGGCAGTAAAATTTTGAAGTGTACAGTGTACGACAAATTTATTGCCTGGCTTTCGTTGTGGCTCATAGTCACAGATAATACATTAAAATAAGTCAATAACTTAATTTTTATTTTAGTGATTCATTAAATGTCTAGTACATGATAAAACAATGCTCATTCTTTCTTTCTCTCTCTCTCTCTCTCTCTCTCTCTCTCTCTCTCTCTCTCTCTCTCTCTCTCTCTCTCTCTGACTAATATCAACGACAAGCGATCACTAACAGTCCGTTGTCAATATTTTTAAAAATAAATCATGGTTATATTTTACTTTCGCTCTTTTATTTTAGTATTTGGATTTATTATATTTTCTTTCATTTATTTGGATCATAGATATTTCTTTGGATGGTCGATAAATCATGTTGTACGTAAAGAGCATTTACAAAACATCACCATTCTTTGACAGGCAATTCTCCGGCACTGACGTCACGTAGAAGGAGCTGCAATTATTGTCGGGCTTCTGATTCGAATTTTATGTCCACATTTTTATACAGCCATAGCAATAATTAGTTCATTAAATGCGGGCACGTGTTTGTCATATAAGAAAGCGGTGAGTATTGTTTCTCAAGTATGGTCAATACTACTTGATACTGACCGCTAGTAACAACGTCAGACTAATGGGACTCTATGTAAAGTCTATAATAACACATTTATTTCTCTCAACACGTGCATGGCATGTACATTAAGAAACAACTGTCTTCATAAAAGAAACTAATCTATGTTATTTTTAAGAGACATTTAAAAAAAAGTCTAAACTTATAGGAAAAATTGAGTAAATCCTTCGCAGGACATTTCGACTTGGAAGACGTTTCTAATTCAAGCCTTCATGGCAAAATTAAAACAAATTTAAACATTTAAATTAATGTAATCAAGTTTTATACTCCATTGATGCCTTATTATTTTTATTTTTGTTCAATATTGGAATTGTGTTGATTAAATAAATGTATGTATGAATGTACATGCTTTAGGCGTTCATTAAATTAATATAATTGCGCTCGTGTATAAACACCAATCAATCAATGAATCGATACAGATATTATGAATCATTATTTCTTCTTGAATTTAAATATTTCTTCATTAGCCAATAAAGAGTATTCGTACTATCACTTTATAACTGAGATTTAGTGACGTCATATGTATGGTCGTTATAGGTATAAAACTGTGTTCGCAGTTACTTCCTTCACTGCTTATGATCATTCAGTTGTATTAACGACTGAGCAGTACTTGACACCTCAGGTCTACTGTTTCAACCCTAATGAATATTGAACAACCTGTAATTAATTCTGTATCATTAATGCCTTGTTAAATCCACGTTAAAGAGCTGTGTTTGAAAAGTATCGATTACATTGACAACTGAGTAAATTTAAGGCAAAACTTATGGATAGCTGAATTATTCCGATAACATACCAGTGGGTATTACAGTAGGCCAGTTGATAGAGCGAGGGACTCGTAAACCGACGATATCAAGATCAAAACCAGGCTACATTGAATCGGTCCCTCGGGGTCACCTACCTCTCTCTTCTTATGGGATAGTCCTTTATCTACCCTTTTTTTTAAGGCACGAGACAGGAAACAATAAGGGTCAAAATTACTTATAATCCTAACCCACCCCAATCAATTTTCTGCAAAACAGTAATATACTCATTGGAGCTTTGAAAAGCTACTTACTGTACACATTAATATAATTTGTAAAAGATGGATCTTGTGTCCCATTATCGTGTATCATGGCCGTATCAGTTATAAAAACGACATTATTTCGTTTTACTCGGATTAAACAAATACACCAGTACATAAATCATTTTTCTATCTCTTATTTAAAGTGTGGAGAATAAGGTATATTATTTTTACGTCATCTTTTAAAATTGTTTGGGGATCTTGGGGTGGACGGAGGGGACACGATGATGTGGTATTTTTTCAAGAACAAGTAGAACAAAAGCTTTTGTGTTTGTGCCGGTATGTACTGACTGAAATTCAAGTCAAATATTTTTCTCAATATGCACGGAGTAAAATCAGTGGGAAAATAGAATAATTTTTATTTATAGATTCAAAAAGTAATCTGATGAGAACCATGATAGTCATCATTTTTGACCATATTAGCTTCAAAATGTACCATTAGCAAGCTATCACTTGAATCAGGTTTTGTGTGTGTGTGTGTGTGTGTGTGTGTGTGTGTGTGTGCCTACAAACTGGTTCAATTAGACGCATGTGTTTAAAGCATGTGCATGAGTCACAATTTCAACATTATGAAGGGCTGAAGACAGCGTGGGAAGACTGACATAAGAAAACAAATGACATGGCGTGAGTGAAGCCAAACATTTAAATGAAATATAACTACGTCCAGAGTAAATGCTACTGTTATTAAAGTGCTTAAGGAAACCAGCTATAAATTACCGCATATATTCACATAATACTTTACGTGAAACAGCAACGTACCTCCAACATTTTCGAATTCAAGTGTACCTCTAATTTTGTTACAAATGTCAGAGTTTTCCGCTATCAACTGCATATTCCCCAAAATAACAGCAATCATAGGTGTGAAGTAGTTTTTCGCAAATTAGTGTAACGTATGCATTGAGGTCCCATGGTCATTTTAATGCGGGATCGGAAATGACAAGTTCTCTGTTACTATTGTTGCGTTATGATACGATTTAGATACAATTCTATTCTTGAAGAATTTATAGAAGGCTCGTATAAACACCTAGCTATTTTCAGAAATAAAATTAGTCGGATAGAAAGAATAATATGTTTAAAAAACACAACTCTGAGAAACTGTTGACAGTCTACAGCATGTCGTATGTCGGTCCCAAAATAGTTGCAATGAGTTACATCCCAGTTTATAGCTTGCTGTATATCAGTCTTAAAACATTTCCAGTCAAATCTCAGTCTATATCATGCCATATATGAATCCCAAAACATTTCCAGTAACGTTACAGTCTATATCATGCCATATTTAAGTTCTAAAACGGGGTGTTACATCCACGTCTAAAGCTTACCACATATCGGTCCCGAAACAGTTGCTGTGGGTAACATGCTTGTCTATAGCTCATCTCGTATTTGTCCCAAAACACTTGCAATGGGTAAAATCCCAGTCTTTATCATGCCATATATCGGTTACAAATTTCCAGCATCATCCCAGTCTATATCATACCATATATCGGTTACAAATTTCCAGCAACATCCCAGTCTATATCATGTCATATATCGGTTACAAACATTTCCAGCATCATCCCAGTCTATATCATGCCATATATCGATTACAAACATTTCCAGCATCATCCCAGTCAATATCATGCCATATATCGGTTACAAACATTTCCAGCATCATCTCAGTCTATATCATGCCATATATCGGTTACAAACATTTCCAGCATCATCCCAGTCTATATCATGCCATATATCGGTTACACACATTTCCAGCATCATCTCAGTCTATATCATGCCATATATCGGTTTACAAAACATGTCCAGCATCATCCCAGTCTATATCATGCCATATATCGATTACAAACATTTCCAGCATCATCCCAGTCTATATCATGCCATATATCGGTTACAAACATTTCCAGCATCATCCCAGTCTATATTATGCCATATATCGGTTACAAACATTTCCAGCATCATCCCAGTTTATATCATGCCATATATCGATTACAAACATTTCCAGCATCATCCCAGTCTATATCATGCCATATATCGGTTACAAACATTTCCAGCATCATCCCAGTCTATATCATGCCATATATTGGTTATAAACATTTCCAGCATCATCTCAGTCTATATCATGCCATATATCGGTTACAAACATTTCCAGCAACATCCCAGTCTATATCATGTCATTTATCGATTACAAACATTTCCAGCATCATCCCAGTCTATATCATGCCATATATCGGTTACAAACATTTCCAGCATCACCCCAGTCTATATCATGTCATATATCGGTTACAAACATTTCCAGCAACATCCCAGTCTATATCATGCCATATATCGATTACAATAATTTCCAGCAACATCCCAGTCTATATCATGTCATATATCGGTTCCACAACATTTCCAGCAACAGCCCAGTCTATATCATGCCATATATCGATTACAATCATTTCCAGCAACATCCCAGTCAATATCATGCCATATATCTGTTACAAACATTTCCAGCATCATCCCAGTCTATATCATGTCATATAGCGATTACAAACATTTCCAGCATCATCCCAGTCAATATCATGCCATATATCGGTTACAAACATTTCCAGCAACATCCCAGTCTATATAATGTTATATATCGGTTACAAACATTTCCAGCATCATCCCAGTCTATATCATGTCATATATCGGTTACAAACATTTCCAGCAACATCCCAGTCAATATCATGCCATATATCGATTACAAACATTTCCAGCAACATCCCAGTCTATATCATGCCATATATCGATTACAATCATTTACAGCAACATCCCAGTCTATATCATGTCATATATCGGTTACAAACATTTCCAGCAACATCCCAGTCAATATCATGCCATATATCTGTTACAAACATTTCCAGCATCATCCCAGTCTATATCATGTCATATAGCGATTACAAACATTTCCAGCATCATCCCAGTCAATATCATGCCATATATCGGTTACAAACATTTCCAGCAACATCCCAGTCTATATAATGTTATATATCGGTTACAAACATTTCCAGCAACATCTCAGTCTATATCATGACATATATCGGTTTACAAAACATGTCCAGCATCATCTCAGTCTATATCATGCTTTATATCAGAAGCAAAACATTTCCAGTAATATTCCAGGCTATATAGCTCATCCAGTATCGGTCACAAACCACCTCCATTGGATACAATCCCGGTCTATAGCATGTTATATATCGGTTCCAAAACATTTTCAGGATGAAACATCCCAATCAATAGTTCATCTCGTATAGGTCCCAAAACATTTCCAGTGGGTAACACCACATCCTTACATTTCCACATCTTTTGGGCAATGTTCAATTTGCTTAGCATCCGTATATTTTTTAAATAAAATCCTTTACAAATATGTGTACGAAACGTAAAGAAAATGATTATTTTGGTCATCTTTATTTGATTTAGGTTCAAGATGTGTGTCATTTTGGATATTACTTTCTTTCCCCTAGGAAACAGTATGTATCAATTCGTCAATGTTCCAGCTTGAAGATAGCAAGGAATAATAGGGATGTAAAACATCTGTTAGAAAATACGGTCAGCTCTAGATCAAATTTAGCCGCTCTTTTGGCAATCAGCGGCCGTAAACAGCAACATTTGCTAGGTCAATACTTCTTAAATTTATTAGAATTTAACCTGTATCGAGTGCATTGAGAAGTAATTTTGTCAACCTGTCAGAGAAGATAGCATAAGACATGCTTGACTGTATTTAGGTATATTTCAATATTTATCTAGCGAACTTTTTTATCTGATGATTCCTATATACATCTTTTTTATCTGATGATTCCTACATACATCTTTTTTATCTGATGATTCCTATATACATCTTTTTTATCTGATGATTCCTATATACATCTTTTTTATCTGATGATTCCTATATACATCTTTTTTATCTGATGATTCCTATATACATCTTTTTATCTGATAATTTCTATATACATCTTTTTTATCTGATGATTCCTATATACATCTTTTTTATCTGATGATTCCTACATACATCTTTTTTATCTGATGATTCCTATATACATCTTTTTTATCTGATGATTCCTATATACATCTTTTTTATCTGATGATTCCTATATACATCTTTTTTATCTGATGATTCCTATATACATCTTTTTTTATCTGATGATTCTTATATACATCTTTTTTTATCTGATGATTCCTATATACATCTTTTTTATCTGATGATTCCTATATACATCTTTTTTATCTGATGATTCTTATATACATCTTTTTTTATCTGATGATTCTTATATACATCTTTTTTTATCTGATTTTTCTTATATACATCTTTTTTATCTGATGATTCCTATATACATCTTGCGTAGAGTAATCTTCTTTTTTATCTGATGATTCCTATATACATCTTTTTTATCTGATGATTCCTATATACATCTTGCGTAGAGTAATCTTCTCATGGACAGTTAGATTACTGTCTGTTTTTTTTTTTGCATCTCAGTTCGACCAAACCTCGTATTTTTTTTTCTCGAATTAATATAAAATTTCTTTATATCAGACTCGGTGGTCCATATTTGCCATGACACACGGTAGACTTTGACACCCAATATACTTTGTGGTCTATATATACAACGACACACATCAATATATCTGTGTGTGTGTGTGTGTGTGTGTGTGTGTGTGTGTGTGTGTGTGTGTGATATACAACAGAATACGTGTTCATATATACAATGACACACGTAAGACTAAATGGTTCATATATACAAGGATACATATAAATTAAAATGTAAATGTATTTTATCAAGTACTAAACATTGTAGAAGCACTGTTCCTTCTTTGAAGGCCTGAAAATTAAAAAAAAACACATTTAGTTATAACAAATAACTATTTTTTAAGTACAGTTAATAAATTTGCTCTGTAAATATCGCACTATATCTTTATCATCTGATACAGTGGAACCATGACCCAAATCACTATAACTTCTGACAAATACAAGAGCGCGACCGTTAAATAAATATATAAAGAGAATATGGTAAAAACAATGGATTCCAATTTTTGTGTAGTATATGTTATATCATTCTCAAATTAGAAGACTTTAATTCGTTATCGTTAACAATCTCCATGAAACTTCGGTAGAAATATTTATTTATATGTCACATATCATCAGCGTAAACTAAATTGTTAGGAATTGGGACATTTAGAGATAAATGTGATTCCACTCGACACTGTGATAAAATGGCGAAAGAACAACTTGATACCTCACTACATTGGTTACATGGAACAGATCGGATAATTCACATTGACACAAATAGGAGGATATGTTATTTTTGTAGAGTGAAAGCGCAGAAACAATTTCTTCTTCTTTTCTTCTTTTTAATGAAACCTGGATACAAGAACCAAAAAGGTACGATTTACTCCTTTCGATTTACACCTGTATGTTTTGTTCCGTCGGTGTAAACAGTCTTTTAAATATGAACTTAAACACGCTATAATTAATTTTTGCAGTCATCATTCCAGGCTTATTATAATGAGTGAATATATTTCTTTTAAAAGTTACATTTCCAGCCAATTTAAACGGTGTAGTATAACACTTTTTGCACTTCTAATTTGAAGTTTTCAGCTTTCTCTATTGTGTGATCGCATGCATCTGTTACGTGGAATACGCGAAAGTACACATGTTAACGGGAAAGAATCTAACAAAGCATATTCTCATTTTTAACTAATTATTGCAGTGTAAAATCCGGTAAGAGAATTAAATTAATCTTAGGTAAACTAAAGAAGTGTCGATGCCCTTTCACCTGTATGTGCCAAGATGGAGGGAGCGTGATAATGTCCTCTTTTCAATTTATCACACTTAAGCTGTAGGTCTCAAGAATTTGTTTCCTAGATAAACATCTCACCAATCTTGTCTAAGGTAACGTCAGGTGTGACAATTCGATGGCCATACATACATACATACATACATACATACATACATACATACATACATACATACATACATACATACATACATATCGGAGTCATGACAATACATGTAAAGAGAAATCACAACGAATCTGTTATCTCACTAAATACTTTCGATTAAAATATATCTATATTTAGTCACAAAGCTACCTTTTTCAAGGCTATTTTATTTTCATATTTCGTGGAGTTTGCAACATCTGAAATTATTCAATCGAATCCACACATGGGTCTCAGTGAGATTGTTTATAAATGAGGATTTTGTTTCTTGTACTAATGACTATTCCAAACCTGGGTGGCATTGTCAGACCCTCTGAGCGGTGAAATAGATGGGCCCCCTTCACACCTGTGTAGTATTCAGGTCATGACGATGTATACATGCCTTTCGCCGCCTTGTATAAAAATGAACCTACTATCCACTTTGATGTTTTAATATATATTAATATTACCTTTCTGTGAAGCGTCGGCCGGTATCTAGAAGCGTATGAGAATCACGACTGGTGGGAGAAAATCAACGATTGGTCGTACACAAACATACAGATGTTGCATTATCCATCACAGAGAGCATATATGGTTCATTACTTCAAACTCATGGTCAATTTCTTCACGAATAAATTTACATATTTATTGAAACCATGACTAGATGGGCATATTATTATTGTAACATAATAATAATAATAATAATAATAATAATAATAATAATAATAATAATAATAATAATAATAACAATAATGAATAATAATGACTAATAATAACGACAATAAAACTACTACTACTACTACTACTACTACTACTACTACTACTACTACTACTACTACTAATAATAATAATAATAATAATAATAATTATTATTATTATTATTATTATTATTATTATTATTATTATTATTATTATTATTGCTTTAACTCCCACTACAGACAATGTTACTACTTCTACTCCTCCTCCTCCTTCTCCTCCTCCTACTACTGCTATTACTACTACAGCTGCTTCGGCTTCTTGGACAAGAGCGGTTACTGTTATATGTCGTGTTAGAAATGCTTATGTCAAAGGCTTGCATGGACATAATGTAAAACATGCCTTTAAGTAATCTATTTTTATATAATGCCCTACCAAGAATCCATAACGCAGTGATTTATGGATATTTCTCGAATACAATGAAAAAGTTTGAAGTATTAGGAGAATCATCATATGTCAAGGAAATATAAATAAATAAATGAGTTTGGTTTGTAAAATGTTCCCGTGCAAGTCTAAATTGGGATTAAACAGTTGTACACCTGTAAATACTAAATTCGGGAAACACGTGGCTTGCTTATGTATTTATTTAGCCGATAGAAACTAGAAATGTATGCCTCGTATTGTTTTCGAAAACGTTCCAAAGGTATTCTTTTTAAAAAAAAAATTAATTATATAAACAAACGCAAATAGAAGAGAGTTTGGAGGACAATGCATTATATTGTGATTTAATTTCATGAAAAGCTGGAAAAGTTAGAACAGTTAAGCATTTAGTAGATATCGCTCCTAATATCGAAATTAATATGCATGTGAAAATCTATTTTGCATGATCAAAACAGTGCATACGGGATGTTCTAACGCTTAATCTTGATATTAGATGGCCGATATTTTATTGCGATATTAGATGGAGAATATTTTATCGCGATATTAAATGGAGAATATTTTATCGCGATATTAGATAGTAGCAAAAAGTTGTACAGAAATATCGATGTCTAACAAGGAAATTGTACGTGGCCGCAAAGTAGGCAATGTTCTGTAAAAGTAATTTTAATAATAAAAAAAAAGCAAATTACAGAAGAAATGAAGAGAGAAAACATTCCAGAACTTTTAAAACAGGCTGGAAAAGAAATGAAACGTAAAGACCAGAAGTGTCTCTTGCAGAATATTAATAAATAAAAGGCAATGAAAATCGAATAGACAATGGCACAGTAATAAGGACACAAGGCCTTTAGTGCCATATAATTATCACAAAATCAGTTGATTTCGTTGGGAAGAATTTCCACACCGTGAAGTCAAAGCAGATAAGAATTTCGTTGTGTGCAGACTTTGAAGATCATGTCTTCGCAGACAAATACAAAGCACATTAGAAGAGCTGGTGGACAAAATGGAAAAACGAAATACAACTCTCTTTCTTAGTCTGCAGTAAATTAACTTTTTTCTGCAAGTGACATTTCTCTACTTTGTTCATGAGGTATATGTTGTGCTATGTCATTATTCGGCTCATTTATTTCATTTTCCAACTGTAAAAATAATTAATTCACTTGGATGCCGTGGATTTCCACCATTAAAATCTTGCATCTTTATTTCCTATGGCACGATTATCGGTTGTTTTGTATGACCGATGGTTCAACAGGATATTTAGCTTGTGTCGCATTTGATTCGTCGGTAGGTTTGATGATATATTTAGGTTGTCTCACCTTAGATTCGTTACTAAGTTTGATTGGATATTTAGGTTGTGTCACCTTTGATTGATAAGTAGGTTTGATGATATATTTAGGTTGTGTCACCTTAGATTCGTTATTAAGTTTGATTGGATATTTAGGCTGTGTCGCCTTTGTTTCATAAGTAGGTTTGATGATATATTTAGGTTGTGTCGCCTTAGATTCGTTAATAAGTTTGATTGGATAATTGGGATTTGTCGCCTTAGATTCCTTACTATAAGTTTGATTGTATATTAAGGTTGTATCGCCTTAGATTCGTTAATAAGTTTGATTGGATATTTAGGATTTGTTGCCTCTGACTCCTCATGACATAACATACATTTTTCTATTTTTCCTTGACACGCCAGGCATTATTTAAAATTCACGGCGTCTGTTATCAAAAAATATACCAGCATAGTATAAGCTGTCATATGGGCCTCAGTCGACATATTTTCCATTTCAAATTATCAACGCTTTTCTATCACCTATTTAAATTACGCTCAGCTTCCGCAACCGGATGTAAACATTACGCACATGCGCAACAGAGAAAATATGCCAACAACATTGTTAAGGTTTGGTAGCAATATAACTTATACTGCATCGTACGAAAATATGTGTTTTGAAGGTTGAAGGCCTTGACAATATCAACAATTCCAGGCTTGTAGGCTGAAACAATGGACGTATCGGGTGGTGTTTTAAGGAGCATGCATTTTTCTAATGTCACCTTTAATTGATATCTACCATATCATATTCGTCATCAAGTTCTTTCATCTGAAAAAAAGTGATCGATACCTATATCCATTATTTTATTATTACAAAGCAAAGAAAACAGAAAAGTAAAAGTCCGCAGCACTGTTTGGATTTCTCGAAGAAAACAATAGATGTATTTATGTTGTAGCACAATATCAAACTAAAACATACAAAACAGGAAATGACTGTAAATGGAAAATACAGAGAGGTAATAGGTAAAAGACTGACTGACATATAACAAGAAAACTTGGACGAGGAAAGAAGTCGAAAAGGCGAATGAAATCCTTGTCAATGTTAGAGTCGCAATAATCCCCATTCATTTTTATATGTTATAATTCATAATGTGACATTATTCTTTACCAAACTTAACCTGGATATTTTATAACTGAACTCAAATGTGACTATATGGCAAGTATTGAAAATAGTTCACTGGGTGTTTGCAATTTAAGCTAGTGTTGCATAACATATAAACTACTAGATTTCATCGAAACAACAGAACATGTGGATGTTGCTTAGCAATAACTTCTTTATTACAATTAAGTTATACGAAAACGTTCGATCACATTAGACAATTCAGAATTTCGTGAGAAATAGATCGCATCTTAAACGATTCAGCATATTGCATTGTCTGTTTCAATCTCTTCACCAGAAGGCATGTTGTAATTTGGTTTATCTGTTTTAACTCCCTGACATACATCTAGTATACGTCCAATGAAAACATCAACGATGTCGATCATACTCAAATAAATTAAAACAGGCTCATGACCTGGCCGGATCTATGTTTAGTTCATCTTCATTTACAAATTTAGGTAAAGTTTAGCCACCTCTTTTAAAGTGAATACATGGGATTTCGAAAATCTCCATGCCGTGTCCGGTTTTATGTTGATTTTAAAAATTATGCTTCATGTCATAAAAGTTAATATTAGGTTTTAATTGCACGTTATATCTTTGCTCGGATATTTTTCTTGTACTCATTGTAGTACTGATTACATTTATTGTTTAAAGTATTATATCTAGTACTGTGTAATTCATCTACAGTTCTTTTTGTAGCATTCTTTACAGTCTGTTTTACTATTTTGTTTCTAAGGCCTGCAAGATATGGACTTTTGGTTTGATCATGTGTTGTCTTTTTCCATCTCTCCACACATAGCATGTCTTGAAAACTTTCTCTTGTATTCACATAATTAACATTAGAAAATAAATGAATCAGAAAAAAATGATGTGAAGAAATTGAAAACAAACACCACCATATGAATGGACCGACCACTCAGATCAAAAGACAAACAATACAACTGAGTCCCGTCCTAAAAACGAAATCTTTTAAACCATTTCAATTCATAAAAGAAGCAACAGACCATCTAGTAATAGAGAAAGTAGATTTTGTTGTTAGGTATTACAATATTTTAGATGAACTCAAAACATTATCTTTTACTACGTCAACGAAACATCTAAGACAATGACTGTCCTAGTTCACCATCTGAAAATAGTCAAGTGGGGGGGGGGGGGGAACGATGCAAACGGTGGTAACGAAGAAGTATTGATGTCGCATGCTTGGAACACGTCTTTTCTTTGGAAGCAATTTAGAGTCCTTGAATTGATCACATTAATCAAATCGGAATATTTAACAATCTTTCTCTTAGTACATAATTAGGTAATTATTTCGACATCGTAAGGGTTTAACCGGGATGCGTTGGCTCATTGCCATGCCAAATAAATTATTAATATAAAATATGTAATGATATCTTACATATAAGATATTTATACGTTACTTTTAAATATCAAAATATGACTTTATCTTTCCATCAATAGTAACATAATATTCTTTATTTGCTTTGGTATATTTGTATGGGATCTTTTCAATAAGACTTATATTTCCACTCTCAATCATCCGAAGAACGTCATAACCTGTCAAACGTTTAAGTTTTAGACTTGATATCTTTAAACTGGAGTCATGGGCTAAGCGAGGTGTTATATTACTGTTTTATAATTAACTATTATCTTCAGTATGTCAGTCTAAAGGTGTTTAGACGTTGTTAATCAAAGGTATCACGCATACTATGGTCATGTAATGAGAGTAATTTTCAAGAAAACGAATGAAAAGATGATTTTGAAATACGCTTATAGCATGTTTAGCCTTGCATTTGTTTACTAAACAAATATTTTTGTAATACAGTTTAAAGTGTGTCATACAGATATTATGAAACTCTTGAAAAATGTAAATTTAACTTATGTCACTTAATGTGCTAAATTGTAAATGTGAAATCACATCGTGTACATATTGGTAACCTATGTCTGCTAGTTTAGGGAGTACAAACCAAACCGTTCCAGTCTCCTATAAATTTGTCGCCATTAATATTTTTAGTCATCTGTTGTAATGGCTACCCAATTAATCTTGGCTATCGACAGGGCTTATGGTTCATTTAACTGGTATTACCTTCCCATCTTTCACGAACCTATCCAAAACAAAATCCACGATGAAGGTAATGTATTTTTCGTTATACCTAATGATTTATACCGCATCATTTGGACAATTTTTCATAAGTTAATGAACATAAGACTACCACAACCTGACAAATCATTAATGAATCATACCGTTTTCGGATATCTAAAATTTCAAATACAGTCAGGACATCAGTAATTGACTATTAGGTGATCGCTGTATCTAAGTGTTGTATCATATATATTACATGTACACGTGAACATATTTCTCTTTCTCTCTTATGAATATTAAATACTGTACTTTATATTTTTTCCAGTTCGCTATAGGCTAGAGTCGGGATCCTATCCAGCCTGTTATAATTATTCTCCTGTGGCAATTGTGAATTAAATAGATGTACATGTTAAACTCCGATGGCATGCACGCAGCTGTTTGAAATGTTCATGATGTGCTTATTTGACTTGTAGCATCAATACAGTAGTATCGTAAGTGCGTGAAGTATACCGGTGAAGATACGTTCAAATCGCAATAAACCACCTAAGGAAATTTAGTTGGTGATGTTAATTTTTCAGGCGCGATATGTTCCAAGATGTCTTCACTGTAATATACAGTTTTGTTATTCGATAATTTTTTGCATTGAAAAACTTAAAACTCTTTTATGTGTATTTCTGCCCTGATGTTTGCATTTATATGAAAATAACACTATAACTAAATCGTATATATCAATATCATAATATTTTTTAACTCTGTAAAATAGAATCAACCTGTCAAGATGTCTACCCTTTTCATTTTATGTCACTGATTGCTCCAATATATTTGTCTTCATAAACATTGGTAGATATATCATATTAAAGTTATATTTGTGTATATTAAAAATATTTTAGCAGAATATTTAACAGGTGACAGCATCTAGCTCAACAGCATTTTTAGCAGAATATTGAATAGGTGACAGCATCTAGCACAACGATATTGTTAGCAGAATATTGAATAGGTGACAGCATCTAGCTCCACAGTATGTTTAGCAGAATAGTGAACAGGTGACAGCATCTAGATCAAGACTGGTTTTAGCAGAATATTGAACAGTGAAAGCATCTAGCTCAACAGTATGTTTAGCAGAATAGTGAACAGTGAAAGCATCTAGCACAACAGTATGTTTAGCAGAATAGTGAACAGTGAAAGCATCTAGCTCAACAGTATGTTTAGCAGAATATTGAACAGTGAAAGCATCTAGCTCAACAGTATGTTTAGCAGAATAGTGAACAGGTGACAGCATCTAGCACAACGATATTGTTAGCAGAATATTGAATAGGTGACAACATCTAGCTCCACAGTATGTTTAGCAGAATATTGAACAGTGAAAGCATCTAGATCAAGACTGGTTTTAGCAGAATATTGAACAGTGAAAGCATCTAGCTCAACAGTATGTTAAGCAGAATATTGAACATGTGACAGCATCTGGTTCAGCAGTATTTTTAGCAGAATATTGAACAGGTGACAGCATCTAGCTCAACAATATTTTAGCAGAATATTGAACAGGTGACAGCATCTAGCACAACGATATTTTTGGCAGAATGTTGAACAGGTGACAACATCTAGATCAACAGTACGTTTAGCAGAATATTAAACAGGTGACAGCATCTAGCTCAACAATATTTTAGCAGAATATTGAGCAGGTGACAGCATCTAGCACAACGATATTTTTGGCAGAATGTTGAACAGGTGACAACATCTAGCTCAACAATATTTTAGCAGAATATTGAACAGGTGACGGCATCTAGCACAACGATGTTTTAGCAGAATATTGATACGTACTGCATTCCTAACATAATAAGAACAATGCTTGTTAACAGTCTTCGAAACTGCACATAAAAGGCGTTTGTTTCTCTCTGTATTATTATAGTATTTAATGGAATTCAAATAAAAAAGTTGTAATTTCGTAACTGTTATATTTTGACTATAATGAGCTCCCCCCCCCCTTTAACTAAATTGCTATGAAAATATATGTTATGTTATTCACTTTTATGCAAGCTGCCCAGTCCCGGATTACCCATTAGGCAGAGTAGGCAACTGCCTATGGGCCCCGCGACTTTTATGGGCCCCAACAGGGGCCCCCATGAGACCGTGACCGTGGGTCTGGGGCCCCAAAAGTTTGACTGCCTATGGGCCTCCACGGTGCTTAATCCGGCGCTGAAGCTGCCGTACTATGTACAATTAAAATAGTATGGAGACAAATATTACAATGAAAGAGAACAATGCCCACAAAAAGAATGTTGTTTCTTGTTGAAATTTGTATATCTAGAAAGTACTTTTCGAAATATAACCATATAAAGATAAAGACTGCGCATTCTCTGCTACACATAAACACGGACATAAACAAACCAAGAAAAAAGGCATTGATGCAAACGGATTACCACATATTGGTTATTACAAAGTAAGCTAAGTTCAATATTTTCCTACAAATTAGTGCCCGATATAAGATTCTCCAGCAATTCTTATATTTTGTCTTTTCTTTGTTTACTTCTTCTTCCTCATCAACATTGAGGATATCTATGTTGTTTGAATAGAAAAGGGAATGGAACCATTTTGAATTGTCACGAAAGGTGAATCCGCCAGTGACAATAAAAGTGGTTCATCTTGAAGATTTAATATATATTTAGTATCTTATTTGAGTGAATTAGGTATATTTTATTTAATTATATATTTAATGAAAAATGTGAATGGATTTTCTCCATTCGAAGACAATGAAATAAACTGCTGCATTACTACAGATAAAGACAAGGTCCTAAATTTGACAATAGTTTTGAGAAACATTTGAAAAAAAATTAGCTTATACACACCATAATTCAAATTGTGTGTTTAATCAAATGAGAATTCTGTGTTAATTTTACATGTTCGGATTGATACTGTAGGGGTGGGTATACACACCACATAATGGTTATATCAGACAGACTTTACAGCGTAACATCTTTAAACAATTGATGCTAATACTTGTGAGCTTAATTAGAATGTTTTTCGTTCCAAAATTTACTTTCTTCTACAATCAAAAGTAAATTTTTATGTGACCTTGGCAACTTTGCTCTTTGGCAGCAGACATAGCATCCATTTTCGATTGCCACTTAATTTCAGTTTGCGCTCAACACTAATCAACGCGAGATTTATCAATCATTTTCAAACACGTGGTACGAGCTAAAATTGCTATTAAAATGTTATTACTATATCCAAGCACAGACTTTTCAGAAACATGTACCAATTGTGTTGTAGAATATTGTTGTTGTCCTTGTGGGTTTAACGCCATTTTTGTCCAGCACATTATAGAATATATAAGCATGGCATGCTGGTAGAGGAAGAACACGAGAAAACCACGAGGAGAATCAAAGATCCTTAGGAGGCTACTGGCAAGTTTTTTTAAATATATTGCTGAGCCCGAAACTCGATCCCATGCGAATAGAGGTGGCAGTGATTGGTAAAGTCGATCGCTTTATAACATATGGCTACACCGGGTCTCGAACATTATTGCAGGTGTTCAATACTGTATGGACGATAAAAATGATCCGTAGCAACAGGCCTTTTAGTTTAGTGACAGTTTCCATGATACATATTGAAAACATATTGCTGTTTAGGGTTCATTTTCAGTCATTTTTTGATGGCACCTAACAGCTTGCATAAATGTACAGTGTGATCAACACTTCACATAAGATATGATCCTTAAATGAGGAAAAGTAGTTCCATAAGTGGTATAGCCACTGTGGCGATATCGTTTTTCTCACACTGATATATTTCAATATCTCACTATGAAATATATAATAAACTATAATATTTTTCCCGTTACTACATTTTAATTACGATGAATAACAAATTCGTCATGTACAAACTGAAATAATTATTTAACATATATCACTTCGCAAAGCCGAAAAAGTTTCGAAAAAATTGTTTTATTTTATCCATGGAAGATTATCTTTTTCCAGTATTTAATGTACGTATTTACTCAAGAATCAGTCGTCGATTTCCTTCAGAAAATGTATTGTTTGTTCACTTTATCAAAAAAGTTTGGAACTATAATAACAAAATACCAATTTACCAAAGGCAAGATAGAATATTAATTTACCAACTTGCTCCAATGTATATCATTAAAGGTCATTATTTCTTTAGAAAATAGTTTGTCGCTGGCTACATGACATAGCTTGGACAAACTATACCAAATGTGCGAGTTAAATATTTTTGTGTTCGCATATATATATATATATATATATATATATATATATATATATATATATATATATATATATATATATATATATATATATATATATGCATCGCGCTTTTCAAACATACACTTCCAGCGCGATTGCATACTTGCAGGAATCACGTGGTCCCTACATTTGTTTTAAAATACAAGCTCAGCTACGCAAATCCCCAAACTATCTCCGAGGCAGAGAACGAATTAGACAACATGATCAGCATCTTTTTAATTTATTTGACAGATTCTAATCATTCCAAATAATTAAGTCAAACTAATCAGATGCTTATGAATAAGAATAAGAAAGATAATCAGCTTCATTCTGATCGTCCGTTGAAAAAGCTAAAGAACCGGATGCGTGGGGTGTAGCTTAGAAAAGAAATATTGTTATTCTATTAAATACGCAGACACCAAATGTATGATCATTTAAAAACTTGGCCATCTTTCCAAAGAAATTTAAAAACAGAGGGGAATTCCAAAATCCCAGACACGTGACGAAACATGAAATTCCTTGAGACCAATACAAACTTTTACGATCTTGCTGATTAAAACAATCTTCAGCGCGTGAATCGCACGTGTGAGATGATTAACCGCGGAAACAAACATTGTCAGAGATGCTATCGGATGAAAATCGGGTTAGACAAATTACGGACATAGTGTAATTACTTTATATCTCAATGGTAATGGGCCGAACTAATCCTAGTGCTCGCGGGAAATTAATTTGAGTACACAATGACCACAGAGGACATGAATTAAAAAAGGGCACTGATAAGCCGCTTGGATTCCTGCGTCGTTTGTAGCGTCTCCGCTGTGTATTGATGTCATAATAATGTAGCTGGTCGTGCATTATTCAAAACACGTGAAGTTGATCTGTATCAACACACTGGCTTGGCTCCTGAGATGACGCAATTTTGTGCCAGTGGCGGCGCGTGGGTAGGGGAAAGTATAGGCAATTGCTCTCGGGTTACAGGCGAAGAAAGCGACCTCTGAAGATTTCTTTTGATACCTGAGATTATTTTAAATTGTATTTCATAATATTTCTTCATCATCTTAGTACACCAGTGGCAATTCTTCACAACGCATAACACATATTTAGGAGCGCCAATTAAGAAATCCGCATCAGACCACTGAAGAACATTCCCTCTGATACCTCGAACTGTCGAACCCCACTGTTTTTTCCTGCTTTGATTCGCTTTATATATAATTATTCTTGTTATATATATATATATATATATATATATATATATATATATATATATATATATATATATATATATATATATATATATATATATATATATATATATATATATAACAAGAATAATTCTTTCGTGAGTTTTAATGACATGTACAACACATACAGTTATTTATAATTAAATATTGTCTAGTGTTATAATGGTATGCATACATAAAGGTGAATGGCATGTAATCACATTATCTATCAAAAGTCCAGCTCTAAATATGTAAAGATATAGTTTCAAAAAGAAAAGAAAAAATACAACACCTCTTTAAACAAAATTGGAATTACTTCACTTGGAAAATACCATAGAGATCTCTTAACCATTTCTCTGGCAGTAGTAATTTTAACTCTACGTAACGCCGCTTGCATTGGAAAATAAGGGAATTCTTATCGGTTTTATTAAATGTAAGTTTTGATTGGTTAGGATATTATCAGTAGATAGTATCATACATGTATATTATAACTTCAATAAACCTTATATCATTATTATCACAGAAGGCGAAATATGCTCGTGTATTCAACCGGCTACCGCTATATATATATATATATATATATATATATATATATATATATATATATATATATATATATATATATATATATATATATATATATTACAATCTTAATAATGAGTTCTATGTTTATCATTTAGAAATAAAATAAAATTATTTCCCCACAAACCTGAGACATTTAGATACACGTATGTATAACCCCCTGCCAAAGTGAAAATCTCAAATGTATCCAACATTAGAATAGGTATTCGCTTGTAAAATTTAATAAAATTAAAAATTTAGTAAAATTAAAAATTTAATAAAATTAAAAATTTAGTAAAATTGAATAGTGATAAGTGTATAATCTGTAAAGGAGTACCGATTTTTCACAAAAAAGCAAATGTAAGAATTAGATAGGGTCGCCAATCTTGATATTAGAAAGATCGTTTTCTCTATCGTAGACTAATGATATCAAAATATTGTTCCAAGGAATCACTTTTATAATTCCATATTTAAATATGATTTGAAAGCTAACACTCTCATACTAGGTAGATGATAACATGAATTGAAAGCGGACACTGAAGCGGACACGTTCATAATTTAAAAGAACTTGCAAAATGAACTCATTAATCACTACAGGATTACAAACTTGGTCATACTGACCTGGCTTTAAGTTGTTGCCTTATTTCTGTTTTGCTTTTCCTACGAGGACGATTGAATGAAATGCAAAGAATTTTTTGTCTTACTTTCCAACAGTCACGTGTTGTTCATACCAGCTTACACAACATAAACAAAGCCTATTTTAGCCTAATTCACGTGTATTTTGTCCTCGTTAATGTTCTAGCATTGATTTTCTGTGCGTACGAAAATGATAGCATTTGAGCAAATACAATAAAAGCCTGTCAGAATGTTCTAGTGACTAGAAATAACTCCGCTTTCCGCATAGCATCATACAACAGTAAGATATTGTTTATATATGTTGTTCAGCCATAAATGACTCACGAGACATGACGCAATTATATTATTAATTACTTGTGGGGAATAAATTACTTTTCGCCATTTATTACTATGTACAATTATCATCATAGGAGGTGAGACCATTTTTTATCTGTTCTGTTGGAATCTCACAAATCTTGGCTGAATATATTTCGGTGGGACACGATTTTCACACGATCTCATATACTTTAATTATTTAAATTGCATACAATCTATTGTTACAAGATTATGCATCAGCTATTCAGAGTTTTAATCAGTTGTCTTTGTTTAATTTAGAAAAAATGCTGTTTTTATTGTGTAAGCTTAACTGATATCATATTTCCCTCCACAGTTTGTTCATCTAATAATATTTTGGGGATATCCTTTTCAAATCAGCTGAAACATGAAAAAGAAAATGGTCACATCCTAATTCTATGACCAAACTAAAAAGTCAAATAGGAATCTAAAGCGTGCCTTGGAAATCAAGATTGATTGCACATTTAAAATAGCTGATATCAAGCATATCCTGTAAAACCTTGTACGTACTCTTTAACTTTAAGATTTCATTCAGCATTTTAATGTCCAGGCAAAGTTTTCCAGTAGTTCAATCTGACACAGCAAATTGCTGATTAATGTTTCGGGGAAGCTAATGAAAAACAATATTTATAATTTTACATATTCAATTTCCAAATCGTTGGTGGCACGTGGACTTCAATTTTTTAGATCCGCTGCCAATCGCTTGTCTTTGATGCCAAGATTATATTGTGAGAAACACACGATGATTTTCATGAAGTGTGCAGTTAATAAAAGCTTGACGTCATGCTGAGGTTAAGGTATTACTGGCAAAATAATTTATATCTCGACAGTGGTCAAGTATATCCGAAGTCTAACTGCTATAATACTATAGCAAATTATATTTTCGGTGGTATGAAAGCCCTCGGTTTTTGGTCCGAACTATGATTAATGACGACCTGCATCCTTTTTGACCGTTGTATGCGTGTGCCATTGTTTACATCAGTGTTTATACAATGCTCAAACAACCCGCCTGAGCTTCAGTCGATGAAAATAGATTGTGCTCGCGAGATTCACCATCGTTTGGAAAATTTTGCCTGGTCCCCAATTTGAATGAGGCAGACGACGTACTCTCTGTTGTAGTTAGGGCCGCCATTGTTGAACTGTTTGGAATCCACTTAGCGCTTGCTGCCTCCTGTCGTGTGGGCCGCTTTGATCTGACAGACGTGACGACATAATCAAAGGCGAACGCGGGGAAGTATGGGTAATACCGAGATATTACAATGATTTTAAAAGCTCCTTTTTAAACGTTTATATATTTTTCCATTTATCCCAGTTTAAGAACCCAGGTGCGTTGTGCCTCACTAACCTTAAGAGATTTACGGTCATGTTAAAGATGCCTGTGGTGGAACAGAAAGAAGCCTATTTTTCAATCTATCTTTACAAAATTATACTACTAAAGTAATGAGAATAAATTTTGTTTGTTGACAGTAGAAATTCACCGCGGTCCTGCAGTGTCAGCTGACTTTGAGGTATGTTCTTGCTGATTATGACGAAACATCTAAGGCTTAACGTCTTGTGGGAAAAGTGACAAATATGCATGAGCATGAAATATGGCCCAATCAATCAGGATAAAGATGACAGAAACTTTTCCTCAGGTTAGAGTGATACCCTACCTTAAAGGGCATTTGGTTGACAAAAAGCGCCTTTTTGAACCAGTATGCTTAAACACTCAGCGGGATGTAGAACAAATTCTCAATATTCAGGGCCGGACCTAAGTTTTTTTCTGGAGGGGGTAGGGCAAACTTGTTATTGGGTTAAGCGAAGGCGCGAAGCGCCGAGCCTTCTAGGGGGGTCCGAGGGCATGCCCCCCGGAATTTTTTTTCAAGGATGCAAAATGGTGCAAGCTGGTGGTATCTGAACATTGAAAAAGGAATCTAACAAAAGTGACTTAAAACTGCAATGTTTTAAAAATACTAAAAAAATATTAAAATAAAATAAATAAATTAAAAAAATTAAAAAATTCGGAACTCCCTTTGCATCTTTTATCAAAAGCAGTGAATAGGTTTTTTTGGTTTTTTTAAAAGGGCGGGGGGTCCGGGCCCCCTGAGCCCCTATATCAGGTTCGGCCCTGCTCATGGCCAAAGAAACTGGCAGTCATTTACTTTGGAGCGTTTTACATTGAAAATATTAGTATGGAGGCAATGAGTATGCTCTGTTTCTAATACAGTGACGCTGATGGAAATGATGGGAAAACTATCGTGTATTGCTCCACTAGTTGAGTTTAATACGTCACAGGATCAATACACAAAACTGTTTCTCTGACATCTACTTAACAAACTGCAAAGTTTTACCTCTACTAAAATATACATATATTCGGGATTATAATTACCACACGGTTCAAATGATAATAAAAAAATTGAAATGGAAGAATTGAGATGTTTCAACAAAAACTGTAAAGAACTTCAATTAAGGCATTTAACTGTTTAAAATATTTTTTTATTACGTCATTGGAAATCGTCTTTATAAAGACAATATTTAATTTCTAATTAGACGACCCTACGCTGTTAAGAGATGGAAACGTTTGTAGATAAACTATTAAGGTAATGTTTTATTTTCTCACATGTTAAGTAGTATAGGGGTGGGAAATAGTATTTTCCAAATAACCATTACTATTTTTAATTGGTTGTGTTGGTGCAACAAAGCCTGGGATCCATGCTCCCCCTCCAGTCTTTTACTACCAAATTATGACTCATTGATACGTCTGACTGGTTATTTCCTCTAAGAACTGACCAATCAGAGGCCAGACTTTTTGCAAGAGTAGGAGTTTGAGTGAAGTTTGTTTTGTTTGTGTTTAAACAACAGGGTCTGATAAAAGATCATACATAGACAACGTTTAATCAATTGAGCAATATCGACCTTTTCTGTCAAAACAGACTAAAATTTCGACGTATAATTAAAATGGATCGATAAAAAAGCAAATAGCACAAACTTCCTGCACAGAAAACTAGTGTGCAACATTGATTACAATGTATTTCCTGAACATATATGGATACATAGCATGCCAGTTAAAATTTTTTTGTTTGATTAAGATTTTTAACGTAGCTTTAACAATTTTTCAGTCATATCGCTACGATGTCTGTAGTGAGGCAGTTTATAGTGATGTCTACCACTGGGGCATCATGCCGCAGACATGTAACATGATGTCCCACCCAGTCACATTATCCTGACACCAGGCCGACCAGTCCTAACACTAACCTCTTAATGCTGAACGTCAAGCGAGGCAGCTGTTAGTACCATTTTTGTAAGTCTTTGATATGACTAGGCCGGGGATCGAACCCACGACCTCCCGCTTCCGCGGCGGACGCTCTAGCCACTAGGCCACCAGTTAAAAATAAATGGGTACATAATATGCCAGTTAAACCTATATGGATACATAACAAGCCAGTTAAAAATAAATGGGTACATAACAAGCCAGTTAAACATAAATGGATACATACCATGCCAGTTAAACCTATATGGGTACATAACATGCCAGTTAAACCTATATGGATACATAACATGCCAGTTAAACCTATATGGATACATACCATGCCAGTTAAAAATAAATGGATACATACCATGCCAGTTAAACATATATGGATACATAACATGCCAGTTAAACATATATGGATACATACCATGCCAGTTAAACGTATATTAATACATAACATGCCAGTTAAAGGTATATGGATAAATATCATGCCAGTTAAACATATATGGATACATAACATGACAGTTGATTACATTAAAACTAAGAAACATATTGCTGACTGAATGTATCTTGAAATTATTTTACTGAATCAATACATTCGATTTTACTCAGTGACATTGCATTTCGTCACGTGATAGGTTCAATCACATTAATGAAAATCAAAACCGCTGTCTTTGAAATACATCCAGTATTGTTTTGATGATCAAGGCAGACAATTCTCTCTCTCTCTCTCTCTCTCTCTCTCTCTCTCTCTCTCTCTCTCTCTCTCTCTCTCTCTCTCAAATACGATTACTTGAAAAGTATGAAATCATGTTTCATGACTAGCCTTTAGAGAGTTTATATTATAAAAATTGCAGACTTTAAGAGAATATTATACTGATTCTCTTCCTGAAACAAAATAACATGAGACGCAAAAATTCCATATGCATAGTTTGCGACTGTATTAATGTTCTCTGTTTTATAATCTGTAAAACACAAAAACTCAATATAGTGCTGTGTAAAATATTAAAGATCGCTAAAATCAAATTTGATTAAACTACAACTAGTTTTGCTCAAAGAAAAAATAACCACCGCGAATTAGATTGATGCCTCTGAGAACTATCACAGAGTTACATGTTTTTAAACGGACGGTTTAACAGTAGTATGATAATGGAAAGTTTTGACTTTATATTCGATCTAGTCAGAGTGGATCATTTTTTGTGTGGCGCGCTCATAAAAAAGTAAGTCTTATAATTATAATATAATTACAATAACATATATCTGTATGGCCCAACGCTTTATACCCTACCCCACTCCCAACTTTGTCCCCACATCATACGTGCACGCACGAGCCAGCCAAACAAAGTTACCACGAGCGTCCATGTCGGAAGATAGATATATAAGGTCAAAGGAACTTAACCTAGATTAGTAACCAAAACGAAGCGTCAGTATCATACTCCTTAAATCGACAAGTGTTACTATAATTGTAGGCCACACTCAACGTTTTCTCGCAAGTGTAGTCTTCTTTAAGGCAAAATTAATAATTATGACCGTGCTGCAAATATTGTGAAAATTCCTTTTTCTGCTGCTGAATAATGATAAATATATATATATATATATATATATATATATATATATATATATATATATATATATATATATATATATATATATATATATATATATATATATATATATATATATATATTCCTATCTGCACCTTCGTGAGTGGCTGAAGGGTCCGACCGTTGAGTGACAGTCTCTGTTGCACTTGCTGCAGGTGTATGCTGATGCTTGCTGAGGATGTTTTTGGTTCGCCTTCCTCCTGGCTCTCTTGCAGCGAGGTTTGTGTTTCTCATCTCCTCAGCTTTCTGAGTGCCCTGTCTGACAGCAAGACGCCACGCGGAGCGGTCGTCAGCACAGCTCTCCTAATTGTTTATGTTGATGTTGGCTGTCTTCATGTCCTTTTTGCAGACATCTTTGTATCGCAGACGTGGCCTTCCAGTCGTTCGTGCACCTTCTACTAGCTCGCCGTACAGCAGGTCCTTGGGTACGCGGCCTGGGTCCATTTTCCTAACAAGGCCTAGCCAGCGAAGGCGCCTCTCGCTGAGAATGGAGAACATGCTGTTCATGCCAGTACGTTTCAGAACCTCTGTGTTGGGAACTTTGTCCTGCCACTGGATACGCAGAATGCGCCGCAAGCATCTCAGGTGGAAGCTGTTGAGTTTCCTCACGTGACTCGCATAGGTGGTCCATGCCTCGCTGCTGTAAAGGAGTGTGCTGAACACGCATGCCTGGTAGACGCGCAGTTTGGTCTTCTCGGTGAGGTTGTGATTGTCCCAGACCCTCTGGTTCAGTCTCGCCATAACTGCTGATGCCTTGGCAATCCGGCCATTTACATCAGTATCAACGGAGAGCGAGTTGGAGATGGTGGACCCAAGGTATGTGTAGTCCTCAACAACTCCCAGGTTGTACCCATCAATGGCGATGGTGGGAGAGGAGTCTGCGTCCTGCACCATTACATTCGTCTTCTTCAGACTGATGGTCAGTCCGAACTCCTTGCAGGCGTGGGAGAGGCGACATACTAGCTGCTGCAGTCCATCTTCCGTGTGTGATGTCAAGGCTGTATCGTCGGCGAAGAGCAATTAACGGATGAGAACCTTTGTAACTTTAGTCTTTGCACGGAGACGGGCGATGTTAAACAGCTTTCCGTCAGTCCTAGTGTGTATATACACACCCTCGCTGCAGTCCTTGAAGGCGTACTGGAAGAGAATGGAAACGAAGATGGCAAAGAGAGTTGGTGCAAGGACACAGCCTTGCTTCACTCCACTGCTGACTGGGAAGGCCTCTGATGTTGCGTCATTGAAGCACACTGTGCTGTGCATGTTCTCGTGGAACGATGTTATGATAGCGAGCAGTCGTGGGGGGCAGCCTATCTTCTTAAGGATCCTGAAGAGTCCGCTCCGGCTGACCAGGTCAAATGGCTTGGTCCGGTCTATGAAGGCAATGTAGAGGGGCATCTGCTGCTCACGACACTTCTCCTGCAGCTGTCGTAGTGAGAAGATCATGTCTACAGTTGACCTGCCTGCTCGGAAACCACACTGGGACTCGGGGTAGACTCGGGATGCTAGGGTCTGCAAGCTCGCCAGGACGACACGGGCGAACGCCTTTCCAACAATACTGAGAAGAGAGATGCTCCGGTAGTTGTTGCAGTCACTGCGGTCTCCTTTGTTCTTGTATAGAGTGACAATGTTTGCATCTCGCATGTCCTGGGGGATGTGTCCTTGTCCCCAGCAGAGGCAGAGGAGTTCGTGCAGAGGCTGGATTAGTGCTGGTTTCACTATCTTTAGGACTTCAGGCGGAATGACGTCACTCCCAGGGGCCTTCCCACAAGCGAGGCAGTCGATGGCTTTGCTAAGCTCTTCCAGGGTGGGTGGTGTGTCTAGTTCCTCCAAGACTGGCAGGTCTGGGATGGCGTCTAGGGCGGTGTCCGTGACGACGTTTTGGGTTGCATACAGCTCAAGATAGTGCTCAACCCAGCGCTGCAGCTGTTTGCCCTGGTCTTAGATGACTTCGCCAGTCTTGGACTTGAGTGGGGCAATCTTGGAGGTGGGTGGGCCTGTTGCCTTCTTGATACCCTCGTACATGCCCCTTGCATCCACGGTTTCGGCAGCTATCTGTATGCTGGTGCAGAGGTTCAGCCAGTATATATATAGTGAGTAAACCTGGCGACGAAGACAGCTTATGCATAAGTCACAGCGAGAATCGCCATAATTAATGAAATACATTTAGCATTAATAAAAAAATGGCATCCGTACTGACTAATCAATGGGAGAGATTTTATGAAACCCTTCCTATATCCAGAGAAACAACAGCAATAGGTGAGATATACACACAGTGCAAACGTATGAGATTATTGGATTTGACATAGCGTATAGAAGTAAGTGGGTTGAGTTAATTTAATTTACTTGTGATGTCATTGACATAAGACATATTTTACCTAAGTTTTTAGATTTGTTTGTTACTGAATATTCCGATTGCAATGCTGTGTGTTTATAAGTCCCTCGTACAGTAGATTTTCTGTTATGTTCAGTGAAAAGCTTGCTCTGCATGGTACTGTGTTCTTAACGGCATGCTTTACCGGCCACGCGCTTCTGTTTGCAGGTAAAAGACTCACTAAATATATGACTAGAAACACTTGACGACGTCAACGTCGTGGACAAAGATACAAAAATATGAAAAATAATAGCTATAATTGAAAGCGCTTAGTATCTGATTATGGTAAAGTAAAATCAATACTGAAAAAATTACTCGGTTAGACAATGATTTTCCTCATTTATAAGCATGCCCACTGTGATTGAACAATGAACTGGAGCAAGAGCTTGGGATATAGATTCCAAGCGGTATTAGAAGAGTCATCTTAAAGGTACTGTTAGAACTTTCTCAAGAGTCGCCACAGCACACCGTGAAGCAACTTCTCAAATTGGCAGCACAGTATTAAATCAACGTATATTATACAAGCGGGGGGGGGGGGGCTGAAATAGCACGCGTGGTTATCGATGAACAAGAGCGTCACCGTTTTATGGTAGCGGTTAAGGCCAATGTGACTGCCGCAAAAGCTAGACTATTGGAATTTACCCAGTTGAGTTACATAAATGTCGCAGTGAGTTTCAAGACTATAGGGCAATCATTCTGATTTAATATGAGCCACGCAAAGACGAGAAGAAAATTATTCAAAGATTAACCATTCCTCGAGTAATGCGGGACAACAGTCACAAGCATTACATCAAGGGCCCTGCGCAAAACATCCGCGCGGTTGAGCCCTGACCTCTGTAACTGTGTGTAACTATGGATTGGTAAGGAAAGTTGCGGAAATCACCATGGCGATAGTGAGAACAGAACATGATTCAATTGTCTTGATAGCCCAGAGGATAGTGCGAAAATTTAAGAAACCATCTGAGAAATTGGTGAGTTAGCAAAAGGAACCTAACACTTGACAAATATGGCAGATTGACAATTCAGCGTATTTCAGAAGCACCATCCTAGTATAAGTTTCAGCTGAATGAACAGGCTCGATACTTTAAAGATATTCGCTTATCAAACGGAGTATTTCATTGGTAACTGGTAAAGACTAATAAATTTACATTTGCATTTGCGAAAAGGAATACATAGCTCTGCATTCTTGATCTCTACAGCATACGTTTGACATTGGTCGTTTAGAATATGTAAAGGTTTGCCAGAAGAGATTCCTGATGATAAATGAATATTGCACACGGTTCATAAATGGTCTGCATACCAAATTGCGCCCCATACAGTGTTATTATCACCATCACATTGCGGATAAATTTACCCTATTACGCCATCAATGACAGTTACGAAATCGAACTTTCCCCAAGCTTAACTTCTCCAGGTTTCATATTATTTGGGTTATACCCGTGTATCTTCCATGCCACAATCCCCGGATGACATACCTTCGTTTGACTCTAGTTGACCAGGACTGGCATATGTTGGATCACCGTTGGAGATTTTGACAATATAATGTTCATTAGAAATCTGCCTGACATTTCAATATAAAGACAGTGACACGTTGACGTGTGATACCAACTTGAGAAAATGTTTTCTGGCTGCGCACGTTATTCTTTGACAGAAAGGAAATTGAAACAGATCTCGTGAACGTTGACATTGCCATCGTGATTCTCCGATTCATCAAATACAGCAACGAAATCATGAAATCTAGAATTTCATCAAGGACAGAAATCATACCCATAAAGCAACAGCTCATGTTCATCATTGTTTTCTAGAGCCGAACCTTGCTGTTCACATCGCCGTCGTTATCGACCTTAACATATTTCAGTAGTTGATTCACACAGTGTTGTGGACATCGAAGTGGAGATTCGTCGTTGTTTTCGTATGCGAATCATCTAAGACATATATTCGAGTTTTGCAGATATGTTTGCTCGTTTTTTTGGGGGGGACGGGGTGTGTGTGTGACCGAACACACAGTCATTTTAGCCTGTAAGTGCAACTCCAACGATGCATTTAGGAGTCCTCGCGCTGCTGTCGATAGCCAAGTTAAGTTGTCAACATCAACATTGTTGATGCCTGAGCTAGTACCTTCACTGGCCATTGAAGACCGTTTGATGTCGTTTATACGGTCATGTCACTTCTACTCTCCAAAGTCTCGCATCAAAGAAGTTCTATTCAGGGACAGTTTAAATGGCAAACATGGTTATAGTTCACCAAAACACATGTTCAAACTATGAAAAGAGAAAATACAAATCTGTAGGGTTATGATATTTGAAGAAAAAAAAAACAACCAGGGAATGTTTAAAATTTTTATCTGCGGTTAAACGGCCATCAATAACCCTCTGAAGCAATTTTACTTAACTTCGACGACACTCTATTTGCACGTGTTTACGGCAAGCTATAGATATGCATGCACCATCATAAATACATTGACACAGGTCTGAAGATTTCCCAGTACGACGTTCGTACATTGTACACGCTTTATTACTTTTCGATCTAATAACTGGAATTGTTTTAGAAGTCTTTGGTCGACATGTACTTTCAGGCATGTCACATGTGGTTAAAGATGCACTTGTACGATTCTCTAAGAGAAAAATCTCGACAGGTATTTAACAAGGACGCACTTGTTCGTGTGACGGTTTTTGGGCGAAACGATAACGATCATTTTAAAACTATTCAGTGAAATAATCATCATAGTTTAATAGGAACGTAATGCCAGGTCCCAAGAAGGTACAATTAAAAATATACCCCACCAAAGATATTTCTGACTGCATGACAGTTGTTCCAGTACAATGGAATGCAAGGATTTATACTTCCCGTTCAAAGTATTAATATAAGAGCTATGATAGACCTCAAACGTACAAAAAAAAAAAAAAAAAAAACAACAACTCAAAAACGTCTTAACAAACCAAACCAAAATCCAAAAAAGAAAACGTGTAGCGGAAAAATAGCTGCGAAATGAAATCACCAATATAACCGAGCTACCCATAACATACAGACAGATGTGTTTGTAGATGCTATTTGCAGAATCTTGGCGCAACCACCGTTGGAATATGTGTGGCGGGAATCGCAACCACATCAACTGTTATAGGCACATCGATCAGAATTCTTGGAGCGATATAATCAGTAGTAAGCTGTCTAACTGTTGGTGCTGATAAAATAATCTCGTTATGGTTGCATTGGAAATACGCGTCGGCACAATGCAGTCTCAATACATTTACCAAGCTGTACTCGATAACTTTTAACGAAATTGAAAACCACCGACGACTCCGAGCACAGACACGGAACAGGAGCATTAACAACGCTTGTTTCAAGGCAGTGGAAAATCGAGTAAATGGTTGCAGTTTTTGCCAGTGTACAGAGAACTTCACTGGACTACACTTATATGGTTTCCGGCTTTGAAACCATAATCATCACCATTAAAGTAGTATGACATTAGAAATGTTGTATTGTAACTGGTATAGGGTAAAGTGTTCTACCCCACATGAGCTCTCATCTGGCGCCTTGTGTTAGCCTTGCTTAGCGGGCTCCGCGCTGCGATGACAAAGTCATGAGATGGGGTGAGAAGACTTTGACCTAGATCAATAGCCAAAATCTAAAATTTATTTTCTCATACCAATATTTTGACAGGCTAGGTTTTCAAAAAGATAAGGAAAAATAGAGTGAGGAAAGTTGTTGTAAGTAAGACCTTGTAAAATGTGTTTGATTGGCTAAAACAAACATGAATAAAACTATAATGATGCAAAGTAAAGGTGAGCGGAATTCAAATCAAGACCTTGTAAAAAAATAAGTTTGACTGGCTAAAACCAATTTGATTAGAATTACAATGATAAAATAATTTAGGTTGGCAGTATTACCCTTGCGTCGATGGAACGTACAGCGGTACTTTTCCACTGTATTGTAGTTTCCGTCAGTAAGGAATATACAGAAATTCCCGAGGAATCTTGTAACTACCTTAATATATTAGCATTGTGCTGTCATTATTCATAACAATAATTGTTCAATGATTATTACCGCGTTTTTACACAAATATTGTATCTATGACAAATTAATGGTGAATATTACAAATATAATTATAGCTATGGGACTTTATTCTCACGTGTTATGTATGCCAACTCAGTGGCTAGATGGAATTTATGAAACATATTCGGACCTAATGCAACTTTCGGAAAAATATAAGAGATTTCCCCCACCCAACCTCAACAAAACCAATATCTAATGCTTTAATTATTTACCAGCCTAAATGAATGTATAAAGTATGTAAGTATATGTAATCCTTTGTAAGACCGCGAATCATCCCACGATTTTAATTAGCGTGCTTGTTTTCTGTCAGAACCTTACGTAATCTCAAGTCCACCAAATTTGTTCTCGTTTGTTTCTCGTATTTTATGTTTGCTGACCTTCTGTGAAAATAGCTTCAGTATCATGTTACGTATATTTGATATAAGTCATTTATATTTATTTTTATTGTTTGTTTGTTAGATTTAAATTTGGCATTTTAAGTTTTAAGATTCGTTCATGGGGGGGGGGGGGTGACCTGTACTTTACAGAATAAACATCAAGTGTTGACCTCATTTCTGACTTGGCTTCAGAGTTGTAAACAAGATTTTAAAATGATTGGTTGGTTCCAAGGACATTATGGAGCTTTGTATAAACATCTTTCTATTTCAGTTGGGTCATATGCTGGGTATGTGAGTTTTGAACGTAAATTTGTTCTGAAAGGTGCAAGAAGATCACGTGACCCCTTTCTTGCTTACGTAAAAACAGCTATATAAATTATGTTTAGGAGCGAGCTATTCAGTAGAAGTTGGGCTTTTAGAATATTAAGTTGTGTCGTTTAGAGTTATTTTAAATTACTTTGTACTGGAAATTATGTCAATTCGTTTGGATCAAGAGGAATTATTTTGCTATTTATCTGGAAAAGAATTGTGCTCCTAGAATTTTATTAACAAGAATTGACTTCGTCAAGTGACATCGTCTTCCATATTAGATACTTCGCTGGAATTCGATTGTATTGATGAAATCGGGAATGCCAAGTATGTCACCAAATTTGACCTTCTGAAAGGATTTTGGAAGATTCCACTAACGGAAAAAGCATAGGAAATCTCGGCATTTGTGACTCCAGATGGACTTTACCAATATAAAGTAATGCCAATCGGAATGAAAGGGTCACCAAGTACATTTCAATGTCTCATGAATATGATCACCTCTGGTCTAGAAAATTGTAATGCCTATATAGATGATGTCATCATGTACAACGACACCTGGATAGAAAATCTAGCAACAATTTGAAAATTCTTTGACAGGCTCACTGATGCATGTTTGACAGTTAATTTATCTAAAGGTGGGTTCTGCCGTGCTAGTGTGACTGTCTTAGGACATATTGTGGGACATGGACAAGTTAAACCAATAGATGCTACAGTTGAGGCTATTTCTAAATTCCCTGTGCCTTAAAAAAAGCAACTGATGCAGTTTTTAGGTATGGCTGGATACTATCGGAAATTTTGTTCGAATTTTTTTATAATTGCAGAACCCCTGACAAATTTATTAATGAAGAAGAACAATGAAAAATGTCAGGAGGCTTTTGACAAGTTAAAAGCCATACTTGAAACAGCACCAGTTCTTGCAGCTCCAAATTTCAGTCAATCTTTCAAATTATCTGTCGATGCAAGTGATGTTGGTGTTGGAGCAGTTTTAATTCAAGAAGACAAAAAAGGTATTGAATATCCAGTGTGCTATTTTTCAAAGAAATTAAATCAGCACCAGAGAAATTATTAAACTATCGAGAAGGAATGTTTGGCATTGATTTTGGTTTTACAACATTTTGAAGTTTATCTTAGTTCAGCTCCTTCTTCGATTATAATTTCTAGTGACCACAATCCTCTTACTTTCATCAGCAACATGAAAAATCAAAGATTACTAAGGTGGAGATTGTTATTGCAGGAATATAATCTTGACATCCGGCACATAAAGGGAAAAGATAATATAATAGCAGACGCTCTTTCCCGTGTATAACAATATCTTATATCATATACACTGTGTAATTTATACGAGTTCTTTTAACCTCAGGTGTAAATTTGTTCTGAAAGGTATATGTAAACTTTGGATCACGTGACTATTCAGTAGAAGATGGGCTTTTAGAATATTATGTTGTGTCGTTTTGAGTTATTTTAAATTACCTTGTACTGGAAATTATGTAAATTCGTTTGGATCAAGAGAAATTATTTTGTTATTTATCTGGAAAAGAATTGTGCTCATAGAATTTTATTACCAAGAACTGACTTCATCGATATTGGATACTTCGCTGGAATTCGAACTTAGAATTATTTGGACATTTTATTACCAGGATTTTCGCAATTTCTTTAGTGGATAATATTTTGAATTATTTTTGGATTAATTTTGGAATTGATTCTTAAAACCGTAAGTTTATTTTCTTTTCTGGAAAATATTTGTACTCAATAAATTGTTTATTAAGTTTTTACAAGCTTGTTATTTTTACTCTTTCTATGTTACTGTTTATTCGAGCCTAAGCACGTAACAATCAACACTTCGAATTTGTATCAAAGTGATAAAAACACAGGGTCCCTAGTCTTCAATCGTCTCCCAAAGTTAGCATTTCCATAAACATGATAAAAATAAAGGGGCCGTAGTTTTGAATCAGCTATCAAGGGCAGCCTGTCCAAAAAGATGATAAAAACACAGGGTAAGTAGTTTCGAATCGTCTCCCAAAAGCAGTATGCACATATAGAAGATAATTAGACAGGGACGATATGTTTAAATCCTCTCCCAGAGGCAGCATGCCCATAAAGATGATAAAAACACAGGGTCCGTAGATTTTAATTGTCTCCCTTGCCATCATCCCATATTAGGATAGATACATGGAAATTAAAAGATACCACTTTAAAAACTTATGAACCAATACATGTTTTGTTCTTTCTACACAAATCTAGTATTTAATATCTAACTTAGAGTCAAAGACGAACAAGCATTGGTGAATGTTGCTTTGCAGATAAATACAATTTTAATTCAAACTGTATTATTGTTGAATTCTAAACAATTAAAAATCGCAAATGGTATGTCTGGAAATATTGACAGAAAGATAGGGAATGAACAAATGCTGTCACAGTGACTTTTTGGAATGCAAAACATTGGCGACCTAGTTACCGCTGAAACTACAGTGTGCAGCACTTGAATTAAAAGAACGACAAAATTTAAGTTCAAAAATAACTTTTTTCCCCACATAGAATGCTCAAATTTAGAATCATAGTATGAAAGAACGCAATATTCGTTTGAGATAAAATAAATATTATTTTCGAAATAGTCAAAGACTATTTGGAACCGGAAATGATGAAAAACATTTTGCTAAGGAAGTCACAAAGATGCTTTTTAAAAAATTCATTTGACATAATGTGCGATCCCTTTACACAAAAGCCGTATTTATGACGGGATCATTGCTGCTTTATAGACAGGCTAAGATCCGAACTATTGCAGATTTGTAATTTCACGAGAGGTTAGCGAAAATATTGCTGTTTTATTTCTGCGGATAATGCTCTCGAGTTCAATTAAACCAGTGACTTTACAACTTGGACCCTTTAAACGATTGCAGATTTTTTGGGTATTTGTTTTCTTGATTCACAAACAAGACGCTAACTCCCCACAAAATCAGGTTTTAACACTATGTTTTGCACATATTGCCTATAACGCATAGCTTATGGTTGATCCGTTTGAGGCAAAGGAGCATAAAGTATTACAAATAGATTGGGTTACTAAAGCAGTAAAACCATCATAGGAGATTTATTGCTTGATTTAATTCACGGACTGGCCATTTAGTTTGCATTATGCGATTCAAAGTCTAACTTTATATTTCTTACTTCCTTGCATATGCTATTTTGCGCGTGTGATCTCTTAGACATACTGACAACTTTGTGTTCCATGCGAAATTGAGAAAGAGAGAGAGAGAGAGAGAGAGAGAGAGAGAGAGAGAGAGAGAGAGAGAGAGAGAGAGAGAGAGAGAGAGAGAGTAAAACATCAAAATCCAAGTGAAGTTGTGTATCCATAGGAAAATCATGTGGTACATTTGTCACTGGAGTACAAAACTCAGAATTCTGTAGCGTAATCATATTACGGATAAGTAGTGCTTATGACACATCATTTGGTACCGTGCACTAACATTTCCTTTTAACAAAGCTCTACGAAAAAGGGTAGCTTCCCTACTGAAGCAGCGAATACACTAACTGTATTAGGCGGATTCCATCTGTTCATGTATTATATGGCAGCCTACAAGGCTGTGTCTCAAAATTATTTTTCTTTTACAGCGTTTTAACGTCTTTTAAAAGAGGATTTGCTGTTGAGACAATGGCTGTCGTACTAGGACACTATGTTCAATAATGAAAAAAGGTACAACTGTAGTATTTAAAAAAAAACAAAACTGTTACAAGATTAGGATTCGAAATTGCATGCATTAATCGTTCGCATGGGAAAGATACGTCATCACAGACTCAAGATACTAATTACATGGAATGTGGGGAAAATGAGATCCCCATATGGATCTGGTTGGCCATGATTGGCTGATGATGAAAGTAAAATGTTTTAGTGGAAAGAATTTTTCGATAAATAAGAATGAGATCCCCAACAATTTTATATCACTTTCAGAACGATTATCTTACCTTTCAAATTCTTCCAATATTTTAACCACATACATAAGGAATGAGTTTACCTGGCAATGTGGAGTTTCATTATTGATACATACTTATTTTGTACTCTTGTACAAAATTAATGATATCGGCCTCAATTTTTATTAAATTTGTTAGAAATAAGTCCTCTTTAAGTTTATAAATGACAAGCATTGAAACTAGTATGATGTCCTGCAAGTTGAAAAGACCTATCATGCCAATAACTGCGTGTATGGCCCAAGCGATCGAAGGATGCATATGATTATGCTCAAAGCGTAAATGCAAATGTTGTTATAAGAAAAATAGGTGATTTTTTTATTTGTAAAAGATGCTAGTGCACTGGTTTAATTTCATTAGACATTTCAGAACAAAGCTTTTGAAAAATGAGGGGCAAAATATAAATTTTGAAACTGCATTGAAATATGCACCAAATCCAATGGAAATCACTTGACATACGTTAGTATGAATGTGTTGTTAAATGTATACAAATGTAATGTTTATTCGTGTATCATGCACATATGTGAGCATGTATGGTTGTTGTTGTAGGGTTTAACCCCATTTTTCAGCACACGATAGGCTATACATGGCGGCCAGTATTAATAGTAGAAGAAGAACACGAAAAAAAAACCCGGAAAGAACCACCGACCCATGAGAAGCTACCGGCAAGCCTTCTCACATACCCACATTGGTCGAATCTGAGACACGAACCCACGCAGACAGAGGTGAGATGGCAGTGATCTGTAACGGCGAGCGCTTTAGACAACTCGGCCACTCGGGGTCCCCGCATATATAGTTAAAAATGCTTAATTTCGTATATATGTAGACTTTGGTTGACTTTTCCTTACATTTATTGTGTCAAAGTAACTGTGGTATCATGAAAAAGTTTCATGAGGCATGGAATCATAAGTTCATGAATAGAACAAAGACGTGTATTATTATGGCCACAAACATAATGAAAAGTCCACAAACCATCACTAAGAAATCCACTTTATTTTAGTACAAACTATACTCCATACAAATTCTGGTGAAAAAATCATGCCAAAAGTTACTTTCCGTTTAGAAGGAGTAGCAATAACAAGTTTCAAGATGGTGTGGTACCCATATTGGATATCAGATTTGCACCATTTTCATTTGTCACCTAGAACCAGGTAGACTTTAGATTAACTCTTCCTATGAACATTCATTATTGGTAAGAATATTTTCAAGATGGCAACTGTGGTGGCCATATTGAATGTCTGAGCAGAACCATGAACGAATAGAATTCATAATAAGTCTTGCAGTGAAAACCCCATTCAGTAGGAATGACAATAAGATGTACAATATGGCAATTGTGGTAGCTATATTGGATGTCTGAGCAGCACCATATTTACTTTGGACCAGCAAGGGATGAATTTGTGTGTGTAACGTTGCTAGGCAACCCTCAAAGCTGTTATTTGACTAATGAACATCAGATGACAACAGAATAGGTCACAAATTCTTCTGGTCCTTGACTAGTAGAGCTAAAGACTGGAGTCCCTCCATGGGACCAGTGTTCTACTGTCCTAAAAGAGTTAGAAATTCAAGTACATTTTCTTTTATTTAACTGTTTTGAGTTGAAACTGTCCCTGCTAGTTTTGAATGATAAACTGTTTCAAATTAGTAATTGTGGCAGTTATATTGGATGCAAGACTGGCATCATACTGGTTTAAGACAAACTATACATTAGAATACTTTTGGTGAAAATTCATGTTGGTATAACCATCCATTGAGTTATGCTGGTTTAAGACAAACTATACATTAGAATACTTTTGGTGAAAATTCATGTTGGTACAACCATCCATTGAGTTATACTGGTTTAAGATAAAATATACATTAGAAAACTTTTGGTGAAAACTCGTGTTGGTATAACCATACATTGAGGATAATGAATGACAAATATTTTCGGAGAGTTCATAGTGGCAGCCGTATTTGAGAACAGATCAGCACCATTTTCATTCTAGACCAACTCGATATCATAATTACGGTAGTTCTCTGGTGAAACTCCATGTCAATAAGAATGTCCATTTAGGATGACAGCTACCAGGGTGGCCATATTGAGAGTTTGGATTTGCTTTATTATCATTTAATACCAACTATGGCATATTATGAAGTCTTTTAATGAAATAAGATGCTTAAAATGGAAACTTTTGTGGTCACAACTATTTTAATTTAGGTCCAGCTAAACATATGAGGAAGTCCTATGGTGAAAATATCATGTCGACATGACTTTCTTTTCAGGAACAACTAGAACTGCATGATGGCTGCTGTGGTGGTCATAGTGGATATCAGACTGACACCATTTAATTTAGGACCAATCTGACACCATTTAATTTAGGACCAATCTGACACCATTCAATTTAGGACCAATCTGACACCATTTAATTTAGGACCAATCTGACACCATAAGAAGTGTTTTAGTGATATGTTGATATGATGATCTATTCAGACAAAATCTGCATGATGGCTGTTGTTAGTTTAGCACCATTTTCATTTAGCAGCATGTGTGTGTGTGATTTGGATTTTTAATGTAGCTTTACAATTTCAGTAAAATCGCTATGATGTCTGCATTGTGGCAGTTTATAGTGATGTCCAGCACTGGGGCATCATATCGCAGACATGTAATATCATGTCCCACCCAGTCACATTATCCTGACACCAGGCTAACCAGTCCTAATACTACCTCTTAATGCTGAGTGCCAAGCTGGGGCATCATATTGAAGACATGTAGCATCATGTATTACCTAGTCACATTAACATGACACCAGACTGACCAGTCCTGATACTAACCTCTTAATGCTGAGTGCCAAGCGAGGAAGCAGCAAGGACTGTTTTTATAACTCTTTGGTATGAATCAGCGAGGGTTCAAACGTGCCACTTCTTGCATCCAAGGCCGATGCTCTAATCACTTAGGTCACCAGAGTGGTCCATTTAGCATAGCACCAACCAATAAGTTGTGCCAAACTGAAAACATTAAAGATCTTGATCTGCTATAGCATAATGTTCCTACATATCTGGCTTTATCTTTTTTGTTCTATTGATAACTACAAACTGTACATACAGAAGTCTGCCTCAGCATTTTGTAACACAGACCTGGGTCTGTGCAGTTTTCAGGTGGACTTAACTTATATGCGAGTATGGATGATATTTAAAGGCCAGTGTGTGTGGAAACAGCTTTAATCTTATTTGTTTGGGAAAGCATAGCGCCAAATGAGAGGAAAGATACATCTTTCAACAACAATTTCAATATTTAAGTAAAGCACGAACACTTTGTTGATATTTGTAGTCATGCATGACATCACTTTTGTAAAAATATGCCTACTTGGTGTTCTCATCATAGTATTGATACTAACAATACTCTGTAATTTACTTAAGTGACGGGAAGACTTAAGTACCCATATACTGTGGAATTACAAATACTATTTACAAAATATAAAACAGAAATGTTGTTGTTTTCACAACTAAAAGGAAAACTCATGACATGCAAAGTGTCTTTGTTTCCCCATTAGAACTTCACATAAAAAAAATATATATATATTAAAAATTAATGGAAATAAATAATTTTATAAAAAAGCTGAAAGCACAAGTAGATTCTTTCTTCTGAAACTCCAGACATTTCTGCACATCATGTACATGTACTTTTTTTAATCAGAACAATACACAACACAAATGTTAGGTTTTCTTATTTTATTTACAATCAAACAGTGGAATTAAAATACTACAAAAGTGATGATGCTAAACAAATTTCACAATGCAAAAATAAAAAAATTCTGCAATATTGCCAATTCTGCCACCAATCTGCAATATTGCCAATTCTGTCACCAATCTGCAATTTTTAAAGCATTATGGGTAATAACCAATATTTAAAATCCTATACCATTAAAGGATATGCCTAAGCAATAATAATAATAATAATAATAATAATAATAATAATAATAATACATTTTTATAAAGACAGAAATATATTAAAAATATCATATATACTTAAGATTACAATTCCAACTGACTTATTTTCACAAACATTTACACAAAAAACCCAGCCTGCTAAAACTGGAAAGGTTTCACTGAACACAAGTACAAAGGCTTAAAAAAGGATGTTACAATGTGACATGAGTTCTAGTACTTGTACACTCATGCAATCAGAGAAACTTATTTCACAAAAGTAATAAAATTAAAAATACATCTGACCTAAAAATTGTTAAGAACCAAAAATTAAACCAAGCTACCAACAAAAATGCATGGGGAATGTAAGCAGAAATATACAATGGTAGATGATTTGAAAAATATGAAAAAATAATGAGTTTTTCAGATAATTCATTAAATTACCAGTACGTGTATGTTACATATATAATGAATCCAGAGTGCTCTAACAGCAAGTTTATTAGAAAGCAAATAGAGTAAAAGTGCCGAAAAAGATATCAACTGGATAGCTGAGAAATTAAATAAAATGAAAATATTCTTTGTTTTCCATATGGGAAAGAAATGGTCCAATTACAGGTAAGCAAATACATCATATGGGAAAGAAATGGTCCAATTACAGGTAAGCAAATACAGAGAATCAGAATTAAAGGAAAGGACACCTTACCTGAAATCTAGCAATGCTAACAAGCTCAAAATATACATTATCATACAGAATCATCTTAACAAAAATTTGGACTGATGAAATTTTCTAACCATCCTTCATGACAAAAATTACAAACATTGTAAATCAAGAATAAAATAGAAACATGGCATCTTATCAATTCTTTCCAGAGTAAAGTGTCTCCCCCCCCAAAAAAAAATATATTTTAAAAATAACCCTATCTAGGAAATTAGATGCAATTACAAATATTATCATATCATATTGAAAATTATAAAACCCCAAATGAAAACCATTCTCAAAAGGAGCATTCCTCGGAATTCGCATCATAAACTACAGTAAAAATAAAGGTCTTCAGTATGGTTCTCTATTATTTCTCAGTCAATAATACAGCATAGTGATGTGCATGGAGAACCAGACTAAAGGTTGTATAGTCTTATGTTTTCTGGGTCTATAAGCCACAACATATAGAACATAATTTATAAAGCTAAGTACATTTGCAATGATATGATCAATTCTTTATTGCCTTTGGTTTTGCTGAGAAAAACTGGTGGAAGTGAAGATATTTTTAAAAAAAAAATAATGGCAAACTATTGAATACTAAACTTCCTCAAATATTTTTAAAAATGAAGTTGAAGACCATTTTGGTTAAAACTTATATTTTGGAAGAAAAATAGCTCTTTGGAAAAGTATCAACAACTGTAAATCATGGAATCAAACATAATTTTTTGAACTAAAAGTATAACAAAATCATCCCAAAAAAATCATGTGCAATGAATATACAATATAATTATAGTCCCCTATGCTGGCAGAAGTGGGGCATGGCTGACTGGCACTTACAGATGAAATGGAGCTAATACATGCGGTTTGAAACTAAATCTACTGAAACCAATATCTTTTTATTAGAAATATCATAACCATGACCTCTGACCCCAAATCTACAGGATTCTTTATTACCTTAAGTGTAAGCCTTCTATAAAATGTGGAAACAAAATTTCAGAACTTTAGAGCAAAAGTTATTGTGCTAATTTCAATTTTCTTTAAGTCACATAATTGCTATGATCTTTGATCAATTGACTTCTAAATCAATAGGTCTCTTGCAAGCTTGAAATGCGAAATCAATGCCGATGCATTATGCAATGACAGATAAGGGTCTGAAACATTTGCAGTTGGACTTGTAAGCAAGGTGGGTATGATACTGCTGATGCATTATGCAGTTGGATTTGTAAGCAAGGTGGGTATGATACTGCTGATGCATTATGCAGTTGGACTTGTAAGTGATTATGCATGGTACTATCTTAATATAAGCTAATAAAGTTCATACTGTGTCACACATTAACAATCTTCAATTTTATTCCTTAATATCAAAAGCCATTGTAATCCTCGCGTAAGTCTATCATTTACTGAAGTAATTTCCTTGAAATGTTATCCTGCTGTAGCACCGATTTCTTTTTTTAAACATATCCTTACGTTTGGTTTCTGACATATATTCTAAAAAGTGAAAATTAGAATAATTAAAAAAAAAATAATCCTAATTAGTGAGAAATAAGAGTATTACAGTAATTGTGTAAAATTGTAATCACAGTTTATTAAAAATTTGCCAAAATCTTAAAGTCCAAATAACAAACTACAGTTATTGTTTTTACAAATAATGCTAAACTTTGGGTCAAATGATCTTCTGTTTAAAAGGACAAGCAATAACAACAGATTTTTTAAGCTGGTCAATAAAATGGCCATACTAGATGACACTATTCATTCAGAGCAACTAAATAAAAATAAAAAGTCATACAGTGAAAACCTCATCAGCAATTACAAGATTTCAAGATGACAGCTTTGGTGGCACAAATGGACGTCCAAGCAGACCCTTTTTTATTTAGGGCCAACTAGACTATGGGATGAATTACCTCAGTTTCCATGTCAATTCTTACAGTAGATAAGGATAAGTATCAAATAACAAAACTTGCCTTAATGGACAGATTTAGGGCAAACTAAACTATGTCCAAGTATGTGATGAAAGAATTATGTTATTGTGCATAAATATCTTGTTTCAGTCACAGCAATGTTTTACATTTAAGGCACAAGACGTTTAGGAAACCATGTTAACTTGCAGTCAGTGACCTTGACCTCTGACCCCCCAAATTGATGACATTAGTTCTTACCTTATGTGCAAGAAATATTTGGTAACTGTAGAAGGACACCTCATATTATTGTGTGGAAACCAAAGTGGTAATAGATGTATGGACAACATCAAAACTTATGTTCCACCTTGCAGCAAAGTTATTGCAATGGAAAATAAATCTCTTTGGTCATCTCCTTGATATATCCATACAAATAAGCAAGCAAGCTTATTTGTCATCTCATGTAAATATTCAAACAAACATGAAAAGAAACTTTAGTCATCTCATAAAAATATCCATATAAATGTGCAAAACAATCAATTTGGTCAACTACATATTGATACAAATTTATATGCCAAATTTAATTTGACTGTATTAATTGGTTTTTGTTTGATGAAGGATTTGGGTCCAAAAGGCAAAATATGTCTAATAAATTGTAAAAAATTAAAAAACTTGTAATATCCTGCAAATCCATGTCATCTACATACACATTAGTGTCTGCCAACTTCTGCTCAATCTTGTTTATCAATCACTCAGGATGGATAGATGGACAAATGGATTGGTAAATGTATGGAATGACAATGTGCTACTGACTACAAGAAAGGTTTTATCAGTATGCAAGTATATATACCCCTCCCCCGATTGGCAAAATTTGAACATGAAACATTGTCATTTCTTATCTTGTCATAAGTAATGACTAAAAATGTAACACTTATGAATCACCGTACGATGATGCAAGACAACAACAACACCACACAGACATAAAACTTTACTGTCATCACCATACAATGTTGCAAGAAAACAACACCACACATACAATTTTACTACCTGTCATCCACAGACTACAAGATAGTGAGGTCACATGGAAAACTGTACAATGTAAAAGTGAGGTGTAGATGGACTGAAAACTACTGAGCGAAACCCATGCATTACAGTTATACAGTGAAATACTCATTATCCAAAACCCATGCATTAGATTTATTTAAACAGGGTTAAAATTTTCAAGTTTTACTGTATTTCATGTAATATTTATTTTTAAAAATAATTATTTAATTTAGTGTATGAAAAATTATATGTAAAATAAATAATTCTTCTTTGGTGGTACTGACCGTGTACGAAAAATAAAGGGATCATACCTGAAAAAGTGTTACAGAACAGACACTACTAAAAAATTTAACAGTACAAATGTACAAAGTAAACATATATTTTCTATCTCATTCTGCTCTCAACTCAAGAATCTAATTACAATAAAAATAAAAGCATTCAAAAAATTTTTGTTGATATTAGTGAACAAGAGAGAGAGAGAGAGAGAGAGAGAGAGAGAGAGAGAGAGAGAGAGAGAGAGAGAGAGAGAGAGGATTATGTTTCAGTATGCAAGCTCATCTTAATTCAGAGCCATTATGTTGTATAATACTAGCAGTATTATTTAGGGTGGGTGGGCCATGTGGCCCCACCTTGACTTGTGTTGCAGCTGCCCATGCTTATACATCAATCATTGTATTTTCTCACCAAAATTAATTATATTTTTTGTAAAAAAATAAAATGGCAATACAGTAATTTTGATCATTTTTGCAAAGTAAATCTTCTCAGTAGAAATTTGATGTCCGATAATTTAATGGAATTTTTTGAAAAATACAAAGTGATATGTACGAAAAATTATGATACATTTAAATAATTATTATTTTGATAACTGGATTGTGTACAAAAAAATTAGAGGGTATGAAAAAAAATACATGAAATACGGTAAGCCTGAAAGTAATTTTGGGGCTCTGTATATAAATGCTGAGAATGAAGTACATGTACATCATTTTGCTGGCTTTTACCGTAAATTACCAATTTTCTAATCCACAAAATAATTACTAAAGCCCAACAAAATTTCTAATTTAACAGTATAGTTAATGAATTTTGTGCAGACACAAGGATGCTAAACACAAATTTTACAAAATAAGTATTCATCATGACCTATTAGTTGGATTGTGCATATTTAACCGACTAAAAGATCTATAGAAACAATTCACAGACTAGACAAGTACGCATTTACAAAAATAAAGACCCCCACAGGCACATACAATCCAATGAAAAAAATACATTATGAAATTAAGCATACAAAAAATGAAAAATGTTTTAATGCAAATAAATTGCAGGTTGTCAAAATGTGAAGTACACTGTAAAAAAAAACATGGTGGGAAAATTAAAAACATTGCACAAATCAAGATAAAGTAAAACTGAGATGTTGCAGACAAATATAATGTCTTCCTTAAAAAATTCAACTGTAAAAACCAATAAATATGTTGTGACTAAAATATATTGCCTCGGAAGCATATCATAATGTTAGGCCTTGCAGCAGAATCAACAGCAATCGGTCATTCATTTTATGCCTTGCAGCAGAATCAACAGCAATTGGCCATTCATTTTATGCCTTGCAGCAGAATCAACAGCAATCGGCCATTCATTTTATGCCTTGCAGCAGAATCAACAGCAATCGGCCATTCATTTTATGCCTTGCAGCAGATTCAAAAGCAATCGGCCATTCATTTTATGCCTTGCAGCAGAATCAACAGCAATTGGCCATTCATTTTATGCCTTGCAGCAGAATCAACAGCAATCGGCCATTCCTTTTTTTGCCTTGCAGCAGAATCAACAGCAATTGGCCATTCATTTTATGCCTTGCAGCAGAATCAACAGCAATCGGCCATTCATTTTATGCCTTGCAGCAGAATCAACAGCAATTGGCCATTCATTTTATGCCTTGCAGCAGAATCAACAGCAATCGGCCATTCATTTTATGCCTTGCAGCAGATTCAAAAGCAATCGGCCATTCATTTTATGCCTTGCAGCAGAATCAACAGCAATTGGCCATTCATTTTATGCCTTGCAGCAGAATCAACAGCAATCGGCCATTCATTTTATGCCTTGCAGCAGAATCAACAGCAATTGGCCATTCATTTTATGCCTTGCAGCAGAATCAACAGCAATCGGCCATTCATTTTATGCCTTGCAGCAGAATCAACAGCAATCGGCCATTCATTTTATGCCTTGCAGCAGAATCAACAGCAATCGGCCATTCATTTTATGCCTTGCAGCAGAATCAACAGTAATCGGCCATTCATTGATGTTCTGTACTTTAAAAACAAAAGGTGGTAAACAAAAGGTGGTTTAGAGAAAAAATCTGAATAATGGGTTAGCAATGCTTAGTAAAAGTCCATATCATACAAAGCAACATAATCTGAATAATGTGTTAGCAACTTTTAGTAAAATTCCATATCATACACATAATTAAGATGATGGTATTTCACCATTTTGAGGTGAATTACAGAAGCAAATAATAACATAATGCATTGAAAGGATTTACTTTAAATAACTAACTGTTCTACAATACACATACAATTCTGAGATCTAAAGAAGATGCAACCATTGGTTGTGTAGTACAATTAAGATTGGACTAAATGATTGAAAACCTGACTCTTGTGTTACTAAATAACTCAACATTCTTTCCTAAACTGAGATTTTACAATATCTTTATTACTGCATCTTTAGTAACAATGATATTTGCAAAGAATATTCAGCAAACAGCTGAGATAAATTACAAGCATAAAATCTCGATTTTTCCTAAATGGAATTTTATGTCACTCTCCAATGAAATTCTGAAATAGTAAGGAACATCTCTACTGGTTTTACGAGATTAAAAATGGTGCATACAAAACACAACTGTTTGGTTTTATTAGTATCTACTTCTGGAAAAATATTGATACTTACAACTAAGATCAGCTTAAACCTGAATGGTTGGATGAATTTTTAGAGAAACTGACCCTTGGTCATGTTTTCAACTGACCAACAAAAAAATCTGCATTAAAATAGGTGCATTTGCTGATATTATCAAAGCGTTTCACTTTAATCTTAAAGCAATCTAAAATATATGTATTTTTAAAACAAAAACAGACTGGAGCTTATTAATGTCACTCTGCATAAATTAAAACTGCTTTTATTTGGTAGAGATAAAAAAAATTTAAAGCCTTTTTTATGAGTCATCAAAGAAATATGATAAATAAAAATAATAATTATAATAGCTGTTTTACTTTTGGTTTGTAGTAGAGGACATGGTAATAAATACTAAAAGATATAAAAGTGCCATCTGAATGTAAATTGCAAGTAGTATTTTAAGCTCTGATGTACTTTTTCAAAATATACCACCAAATGCCAGTCTCTGACAATATATTTCTCTGCTGACGCAACCGTAAGATTGGGTCTCTAACACTTGTACATGGTTTTCTGACTTGCCTATAACTTATCGTAATGCCACTTATGGCACTACGTATAATTTGATAATTCTGTAACATTTCTCTAATAGGCAAGAATTCATTGGTTCACAGACCATAGCATCAACTAATGAAAAGAACTCCTTGCAGCTCTTTAGTAACTAGAGATGCAAAAGTTTTTTTTCAAGTATGCTGGAATTTACTGGAATCATCAGTGAACATATGGAACTGTGTATCTATATCCAGCTGGTTAATCTGCAATTAAAAAAAACAAACTCAATTCATTCATGTCAGATTTTCATATTTACTACAGTGATCCCTGGATCATAATCTGAAATATACAGGATATTTTTTCCTGCATATTTTTCAGTTTGGTTTAAGAAAAACGAAAAACAAACCTACTGTAAGCTTCACAGTGAACTCCTTTGCTGTGGGATGGATCCTTGAGGGAGGAACAACAAATAATACCACTTCATGATATGTAAAAAAGAAGTACCATTCTTAGTGAATTTCCATCTACAGATGCAGAAGGATGCATGTAATGACATGTAATGACAGGTCAATGGATGGATGGATGCTTGGGTAGATGGAAACTAAATGGACAAACAAATGGTGGGACACAATATTTTCAACACTAAAACATGGGTGTAATGAATAAGGACTCTAATTATTTCATTGTATTCAAAATCTTCTCAGAAGTTTTCAGTCTATCTCCACCGACACTTGAGGATATACAGCACATAAGGTAATACACTTGCATTGACCAGCAAGATGAATGTATCCTTGAAATCTCTTTAGTATACTCTATTACTTATGGTATTATAAGGCAGAAACTGAAGATGGCAATATGGAACAAAAGCTGAAATTCAATGACATGCACGTAGAAAACCACGAAGTTACACAAGATTTCATGCTTGTACCTATACGTGTCACAACTATGGTACATGGTTGAAAAGAGAATAAATTAACCTACTTATTAAAAATGTTGCCCTTAAATTGTAAACTGAACGATATACCAACCCCGAAAGTGAGGTTTCTATATCTGTAGGTCCTTTTTATTAGAGATTCTGAAGTCTGGGTGCATAACAACGTTGATTTTAAGCAAATTGTTTTACGTCATGTGGAAATAAACACAGTTACAAATATAAAAGGTATTACAAAACCCTGAACTCTGCACACAGAGCACCTTAATACTTTAAGTTTCTTTCATTTTATGCAAATAAAAGACAATTGACCCCCAAATTACAATCATGGCTTTCATTAATGACCAATTCCCACATCAACAGGCACTAATTTTACACTCGAAATATTCAAGTGAGCTAAACAAGGAAGGTAATGATAGGGGAAAAAATTCAAAATGGCTGCTAAGTGCGTTGTTGAGACCAATGCAAATAGTGCATGACAATAAGTTAAAAAGTGAAGTTAGGTGAAAGTTTACCATAAATTACTTTAGATTGATATGTCACATGTTCGCAAGATCAAGTAAGCAAGGGTAATTGCTGTGAATCAGAAACAAATGTGGTCTTGTCCGTATTAAATGCATTACACATTGAAGACAAACGCTAGCACATAAAGTGGTTACGGTAAATATTTTACAGAAGTGTTAATAAAAAATAAAGATGATGAAATAACACAGCATTTTGTAGTTGCTGTTATTTTTCCATTACAGACCAATGCTCAGGACAATTATTTCCACTTCTTTTAAAGGAGATTTATTTGACAATTACTATCATGATTTAATGGTATATATTTATTCATCTGGATTTAGCGATTAACTTCAAAATGCATCAAATGTGTCACTGAAAATTTGCATTTGAATTATTGATTCCAAACATTATCATGTAACAAAGAAACGGAAGAAGCAAAAAGGTTGCATAAACAAACCTTAGGTCATGTGACAACCTGAAAAATTTCCCATGTGATATTTGAGGAGACCCCTTTAAATGGGCATGTCCCTGGAGTCATACATATTCAAACATGACAGGTGTACATCATTCATGGGTCAATGTGATGAAATAAAGACCGACTGAGTCTCTTGGCAACTAGATCATATGCTCCGCCTTTTTTTAAATGACAAATTTACCCAGTTATACGTCTTCACTAAAGTGGTTGGAAATATTGCATCGTTAGAACTGAAACATCAAGTATTTATTACCCAGGATCTTCAACAAAAATGAAGAAAGAAAGAAAAAGAACCATGGGCACTTAAAATCCCGGACAGCTAAACATGCACATTTGAGCAATAAAACACTTAACATTTTAACTGGTACATATGGTATCCTAAACAATCTTGTACAAAATGGCCACAATAATTCTACCAATGGGCATTCATTACATGACTTTTCAAAGCCTAACGATCAAAGTGAATATGTACATGCATTATCTACGTTTCGCAAACTCATGTTAATAAATGTACAATCTCAATCAGGCATATGGTTTCATATTCCCTTAATATATAATGCAGAACATAATGGGTGCAAAAGGGTATAACGTATTCCCCATACCAAAACGCAAATGACATGACTAATTCTGTAATGATCTTACCTACCTACAAATTATGTAAGTACTATGACGTGTAATTTCACCTGTTCAATCAAATCTGTGTAACGACGCATGCAAAGAAAGCAACAGTAGTTGATTTTAAGCAGGTCCAATGAATATAATTTGAATCAACCAAAGGTATGAGAACAGATAAAGGATCAACATTGAAGTTATTTCTGGGTTACGCCATGTTAGAACCCATAAAGTGACCCTATTCTTTGTGCCAAATTAAACATTACAAAACAGTTTAACATCAAAGCACTACTATTATTTCCAATATTCAATCCTTGCTCGAGTGGAAAAAATGTCAAAACATCTGATTATGTTAATTATCTTACCTGCCACATACTGTGGTAAAATGTATTGTCATGTAGACTATGGCTGCCATAACACAATTTACATGTAACACTGAGTCCCTGCTAAAGATATTTATTATTGTAATAACATTGTTCTGCACTGTTCAAGTTGCTAATTAACATCAATTAAACTTGTGCAATTATTGGAAGACTGTTTGGTAATTTTCTGTCTGTGACATGATGTGATTTTTCACCTTCAAATATGCTAAACCTGAAATGCTGCTTCGGTACCACAACTTCATAATGTACAAATGGATGGTGTAGTCTTGATTACCTCCCTGTGTTGTTTTATGAGCAAATGCAAATTTGGCTTAATGAAACTTCTCAAATGAAGTTCATTTTTGGATGTCCACTTACATCTACACATAGTGTTTTAATTAGTTTATTCTTAAAATTCTACTGAATCTTAATATTTTAGATATTTCGAAATCACGCCTAGTAATGAACTTGAGGCTTTAATTTATAAAATTGTAAATAAGGAAAACAACATAATTTGAGTAAAAGTGTGCCTAGGTGTCTTTGGCCAGACCACTGATCAACTAACAAAGTAAAATCAGACTCAGCAAAACTATGTAGTAAAAAGTTTATATTTTGTTAGTTCGACTTTGTCCACCAAAGTATCTAAAGTGGGTGATATATGATCATCAGTAATGTCCCATCCTCAGGGCATAAATATCTTAAGAGTTCAAAATTTTCAGCAATATCATGCTGAATTCACCATCAACTAATGTGGATCACATGACCTATTATGGTCATGAGATATGAAGTGGCTGGTGTAAATAGGTGGTAAATCAAGCCCCTCATGCTTGTTTATTGTAGTCCTCCGCTGTCGTATTTTGATCACTTCCTTCACCCTCCTTTTCTATATACTGCCCTGTGATGTCCCAAGGTCAAAGAAAAAAAAATGAGCATGTTTTAGAAACAGCTATTTTAGCTTCATAATGAATTATGCAAAATCTTTAAAAAAAACTGTTTACTTTACTACCAACAGTGTTGGAAATGTCGTGTCTCACTTTCCACTAATATGTGTTCAAAATGTGGCATCTGATTTATTTAATATTTGTTGTTGTTGTTGTTCGAGGCTTTTAATGCCATTTTTCAACACAAGATAGGCTATACATGGTGGCCAGTATAAATGGTGAAGAAAAAATTCGGGGAAAACCCCAGAAAAAAAACCCGACCCATGAGAAGAGACTTGAAAGCTTTCTCATATACACACAATGGCCAAACCTAAGACTTAAACCCATGCAGACAGAGGTGAGATGGCAGTGATTCATAATGGTGAGTACTTTAGACCACTCGGCCACTCTGGGCCCCATTTAATATTGGACTTGGTCAATTCAGTGCTCATTAATTTCCTCAAGAATCAAAGAACCTGATAACCAAAATGAATATATCCCATGCAAGCTCCATAAATCATTTTGCATCCCTAAATTTGAATCTAAGGATAACTATGTTCACAGCTAACATTACAAATGCTAATTTCATCCAAAAATGATAAGCACCAGCATCTTTACAATGCTTACAGAGAAATGGCAAAAAAGTGAAAAATCTTCATCACAGTAGCAGATCCAGTTGATAGACTGACCATTTCTAGAAATCCACCTAAATCTCAAAATGTCTGACAATACTGAGTTGTTTCAGCACTAATATTCTGTTACATATTATAAAATATTCAAAGAGCAAATTAAATTTGTAATAAATAGAAAGACTTAGCAAGAATTCATGAACAACCATGTTTAAACAGACTCCATATCTATATTGTTAATGATGAAGCAAAATTAAACAACAATGTTCCATGTGACAGTATAAAAAGGACATTGTGTTCATCATGACTGATGTCATATACTGGTGATAACTGATGCCATATACTGGTGGTAATTGATGAAATTAACTCATCATAACTGATGACATAATGGTGATCACTGATGCCATATACTGGTGATAACTGATGCCATTAGCTCATGATAACTGATGTTATATAGATGTGTATGTGTGAGATTTTTAACGTAGCTTTAAAAATATTTCAGGCATATTGCTACGATGTCTGCAGTGTGACAGTTTATAGTGATGTCTAGCACATGATGTTGCAGAGATGTAGCATCATTTCCCACCCAGTCCCATTATCCTGACACCAGGCCGACCAGTATTAATACTAGGGCATAACCGACTTCTGATCCGGAAATCGGATTCCACCGGATAGTATGAACTTCCGATTAATCGGAGTTGGACAAGGCAGGAACGACCGATTCAGATAATAAAAATAATAAAGTTGAATTTCTATAGCACCGTGTCTAACACTGCGTGCCATTCGATAGTGCGTTAATAAAGTTAAATAAGAAGTCAGAAAAGTCCAATATGGTCAATACAACCACGCTGTGAGGCAATCTATTTGAACCGACGGGTAAAAACCGGAAATGAAGCCGGATATGGTAAAGTACTAAGTAACATGCTAGACATGGCAAAACCAAAAACCAGAAACCCGAAAACGGAAGATGAAATTTTTTAGAAAAAAATACTGATTTAGCATTTCCGATTAATCGAATCGTATCCGGAATCGGAAAAATTTCATGCGCAAAATCCGGAATCGGAAATCGGTAGAAAAATGCTAATCGGTTATGCCCTAATTAATACTAACCTCTTAATGCTGATAGCTGTTAGTACCATTTTTTAAATATATATTCCCAATGTACCTACCTTAAAAAAAATCTAAAAACAACATTAATGTAGAATAGTGTTAAACAGAGTAGAAATAAATCTGCTTGAAATGCAAGATAAGGAACTGCAATTACTGATAATGCAAAATACAATTTTGAATCCAGTTCAACTTTTTATCTTTTGTTTTCAGTTTATGATGCTTCTGTATAATAATGGGTATCTATAATGTTATACAATGGAATGAAATATATTTTATTAGTTAATAGGTACCTATAATGTTATACAATGGAATGAAATATATTTTATTAGTTAATGGGTACCTTTAATGTTATATAATGGAATGAAATATATTTTATTAGTTAATGGGAGCCTATAATGTTATACAATGGAATGAAATATATTTTATTAGTTGGTTGACCATCTGGCTCGATTAAGACAATCCTGAACTGCTTTTTTCTGATGGGTCCTCATATGGCTGATAAGTCCGATATGAGATACGCATGTTTTGGAGCAGTGTGTGCACTAGAGACATGGGTCTTGACACTGATGCCTTCCTGCAGTCACTTGTGCCAGCAAATTTTGTTCTGTGGATATCTTTATAGGTTTTTCACCTATTACGAACAGTGGCACACCAGTCAGATATATCCTTGGCAAAGGACTCAAGGTCTGTCACATATATTGAGCAGCATCTCAGGCTGTCCTCGATGGAGTCTTTGAATCTTTTCTTCAGGCCAATAGTTTTTTCTGGATCTGCTAGATAGAGCTCCATATAAAATCTGACATGGCATTCAAGACTAACATACAATACTAATTTAATCATAACTGCTTTATAGTGAGACTACCAAATAATGAAGTACATAATACAGAATTCCCTTATTATAACACTGTCCATAAAAACTAGAATATTGTGTCAAAATGCGACTGCCTTATTGTACAGAAATCAGTACTCTTATTATCACACTGTCCTTAAATACTAGAGTATACTGTCTCAAAATGCGACTGCCTTATAGTGAAGTATATAATAATTCCCTTATTATAACACTCCATGAAAACTATAGTATACTGAGTCATAGTCAGACTGCTTTATAATGAAGTAAAACCCATTATAACGTAATTCAATATGGCAGTAAGCCCATTTTTTAAATTTTAAGGCGACCTCTCTTTTTAAGATTATACATGCTCTCAGAAAAGCTGATTATTCGTATCCCTATCCTATTTTTAATCCCAGCACTGTGATTAATGTTGCCTTAACTTCACTGTGCACCATTTTTGTAATAATGGCATGTAAAAAATTCAAAACTAAAGTATATTTGATGTCTGATGAAACCCAGCAAACAAAACAAACGACATATGTTTAATAGGTAAGTTAAACCTAAAAAATTTGTTAACGCAATCCCGTTTATGTCTGATTTATTCTTTGGTCCCTGATAATTGCATTATAATTGGTTTTACGTGTATTATCATATCATATATCAGTATGACTGCTGTATAATGAAGTACACAATACAGAATTTCTTTATTATAACACTTCAAAAAACACTAGATTATAGTCAGACTGTCTTGTAATAAAGCTAATGATATAATTTTACTACCACTTCATCAAGTGGGATATATGTCTATACTTGCATTATAACAAGAACCATGTTATAATGAATGGCCTTATAACAAGAACCATGTTATAATGAATGGCCTTATAACAAGAACCATGTTATAATGAATGGCCTTATAACAAGAACCATGTTATAATGAATGGCCTTATAACAAGAACCATGTTATAATGAATGGCCTTATTACAAGTAACATGTTATAACGTATGGCCTTATAACAAAAACCATGTTATAATGAATGGCCTTATTACAAGTAACATGTTATAATGTATGGCCTTATAACAAGAACCTTGTTATAATGTATGGCCTTATAAAAAGAACCTTGTTATAATGAATGGCCTTATAACAAGAACCATGTTATAATGAATGGCCTTATTACAAGTAACATGTTATAATGTATGGCCTTATAACAAGAACCATGTTATAATGAATGGCCTTATTACAAGTAACATGTTATAATGGATGGCCTTATAACAAGTAACATGTTATAATGAATGGCCTTATAACAAGAACCATGTTATAATGAACGGCCTTATAACAAGAACCATGTTATAATGTATGGCCTTATTACAAGTAACATGTTATAATGAATGGCCTTATTACAAGTAACATGTTATAATGAATGGCCTTATAACAAGAACCATGTTATAATGTATGGCCTTATTACAAGTAACATGTTATAATAAATGGCCTTATTACAAGAACCATGTTATAATGAATGGCCTTATTACAAGTAACATGTTATAATGAATGGCCTTATAACAAGAACCATGTTATAATGAATGGCCTTATTACAAGTAACATGTTATAATGTATGGCCTTATTACAAGTAACATGTTATAATGAATGGCCTTATAACAAGAACCATGTTATAATGTATGGCCTTATTACAAGTAACATGTTATAATGTATGGCATTATAACAGAACCATGTTATAATATATGGCCTTATAACAAGAACCATGTTATAATGAATGGCCTTATAACAAGAACCATGTTATAATGTATGGCCTTATTACAAGTAACATGTTGTAATGAAGGGCTTTATAACAAGAACCATGATGTAATGAAGGGCTTTATAACGGGTTTCATGTTGTATTTAATTGCCTTATAACAAGAGCCATGTTAGTATGAAGGGCCTTATAACAAGAACCATGTTGTAATGAAGGGCTTTATAAGGGGTTTCATGATGTAATGAAGGGCCTTATAACAGGAACCATGTTATTATGAAGGGCCTTATAACAAGAACCATGTTGTAATTAATTGCCTTATAACAAGAACCATGTTAGTATGAAGGGCCTTATAACAAGAACCATGTTGTAATGAAGGGCTTTATAACAAGAACCATGTTATAATGAATGGCCTTATTACAAGTAACATGTTGTAATGAAGGGCTTTATAACAGGTTTCATGATGTAATGAAGGGTAATATAACATAAACCATGTTGCAATGAAGGTCTTTATAACAAGAACCATGTTGCAATGAAGGGCTTTATAAGGGGTTTCATGATGTAATGAAGGGCCTTATAACAGGAACCATGTTGTAATGAAGGGCCTTATAACGGGTTTCATATTGTAATGAAGGACCTTACAACATAAACCACAATGTAATGAAGGGTTTAATAATGAGGGAGTGTTGTATATGCACCTTTCTGCTATGGGGTATTTTCATGTGTCTATGATAATCAATGGCTTCAGATTATTGTCCAAAATAACATCAACCAGTGCAAATATTTGCACTGCTCAGAAAACACTGAGGGAGGTTAAGTGGTTACATAACCCTACATGTATAATCATAGCACTCAGCATGCAATTTCATGAAGTTACTGAATTACAAAGTACAAAAAATATGCTATCTAGGTCAAAATAACACAAAAGAATATCTGTTCAACTGAAAATGTCACAGCATGGCATAATGAGATAATTTTACAATTTGGTGTAAAATTGCCTCCACGTGATCGCGATATGAGGATTGGCCCTGGTCGCTCTGCAATTACAGCGCAAAACTATAATATGTTTTGAAAGATCAGAATGATACGATAACCTCTGTCCTAACCTGGAGAAAAATGCATACCTCATGCACCCATGTGGAAGTCCCACTCTAATTTATTGCAGTACAAATCTAAAAAACAAATATGATCACTCTGCAATCTCCTAATTAATTCTATTAATTCTATCAAAGCTTAGCTTGTCGTTTCAAGTTATAAAAGTCGGTACATCAATGCATTTCTAACATGGCTCTGTCATAATTGTGCATAAGAAGACATAAATATAATATTTAACTGTTCAAAACAATCCCAAAAAAATCAAATTATTATCAATAAAGGATCAAATGTTAGGTAATTTAATTTGATTCATGACCATATTTGAGTCAAAAGATCAGCCTTCTCATTAGCAACTGGCTGCGAGCTAAATTGTCTAATTTTCCCACTGAGCTATATACATTTGCAACACTGCAGCATTTTTTCTTCACACTGTTGCATTGATTTTAGCCTTGTACTTTTAAGTTTGTGCTCGCTACTTCAAAAGATTATGCGAAGGCTGCAAGAGCTGGTAATGTATTCTGGGGCATTATAGTGAGGGAAACTGTAGTTAGTACAAACTGTGCGACTGCTTGATTAATGTACAATAAATACAGCTTAGAAAACCCTGGATTCTCACATCAGGGGTATAGGCATAAAATCTAATAACATTGTATGTGTCAATGATTATGCCTGCTCATTTTATTGCTTTTTCCTCACTTGAACCCAAATATTCCCATTTCTTTGGGAGCAAACCCAACCCAGCTGGAATGCTTTTGTATTCACCAATTTATAGCTAACCTTTTTAGCTAACATCAGACACATCCAAGATTGACAAAAATGGTTGATAAGGAAAGTCTGAAATTTTTAAATTGCATTCAGAGTTGTCCCTACAATTTGTCTTAAATTTCATTTAAATACAATATTTAAGTAAGTCATAATTTCAGCAAATTTTATTTTTGTGAATTAGTACTGGATCTGATTTAGGGTTGAACTCTTACATTCAGAATTGGGACTCTGGGTGACCTAACACTCTAAATCATGTGATTCTATCCCTATGGTTTAAGTCTTGGCTAGCCCAATGTGAAAAAGCTTGCCAGTAGCCTCGCATGAGTCTGTGCTTCTTCCCATTGTTTTCCTGGGTGCTTTCTTCATCAAATATACTGGCTGCCATGTACAGCCTATCTAGTGTTGAAAAATGGCATTAAACACACTAAAATAAAAAAAAGTCTTTTGGAACTATAAAGTCTTAAGATTGGTTTTAGATTTGTTAGTGCAATTTTTTTTTTGGGAGCAGTTTAATTAAAAAATCATTTTAGCACCCAATGGTCAATCTACTGGTCAATGATCAGGCTGGAAACCATGAAACGCCAAGGTTGAGTCTAAGATTGTTTTTCTAATAACATACAGGTGATGCTTGATATACACCAATTCAATTTAGATGCCTTCATTTTAATGCCAAGTAAAAAGAAGAAATAATATTCAATTGGCATCACTGTGCCCATTCATTGCCGTAAAGCCTTCGGCCACAAATATAGAGTATGTTACTCTGTCATTGGCGGAAACAGGCGCTCTTCAAAGAAAATGAAACTTTGTTATGTCACATGATATATCCTATATAAACAGGACACCTGCATAAAGAATGTCATAGTTTTTCTGGCGCTGCAGTGGAGAGTTAAGTTCATAATATGTGCTTATTTGGTATTAAAATGCTGCTGTAACCAGCTTAGAACATAGTCAGTTGTTATTTGTCATATTTTCCTTTTGTTTATTTGCAATGGCTTTTGGCCTGAATATATTGCAGCATTTTAAGAGGTTGGGGCAAATTCCTTCGAAGAGAGAGGAGTTAAGAAGCCAAAGAAAAAAGAAAATAAAGAGAAAAATAAATAAAGTCTGTTGTGGCTAATGTTTAAAAGTGGCAAAATGCAAGCCTATTAACACAACCAAAAAAGATGAAAATGTCCAACATGGACATTAACAACATGTGTGTGTGAATAGAATTTTTAATGTAGCTTTAGCAACTTTTCAGTCATATTGCTATGATGAATGCAGTGCAGCAGTTTATAGTGATGTCTAGCACTGGGGCATCTTGTTGCAGACATGTGGCAGGATGTCCCACCCAGTCACATTATCCTCAAGCCAGGTTAACGAGTCCCAAAATTAACCTCTTAATGCTGAACACCAAGCGAGGCAGCTGTTAGCACCATTTTTATAAGTGTTTGGCATGACTTGACAATGGATTGAACCCAAGAACTCCCATATCCGATGCTGACACTCTAACCACTAGGCCACTGGAACGGTCACAACCGATAACGAGATATTGAACTTTTGAAGGAAAAATTTGGCCTGAATGAAGCAGCCTCTTATGGAAGATGACAATTAAATTTTTCCACTTTTCCTCAATAAGAAAAACATTAAACTGCATCAAGTGTAACACAAAACCAAAAAGGTAATTCTTTGAGATGGAATAAGTACTGATTTCTTTAGATTCATTGTGCAACCGTGAGATTGTAATGTCTCATAGTCCATATTTTGTAACCAAATATAACTTGTCACCATCCAAATTCAATGAGTCATCAATATAATAGGATCACTGAATAAAAGGGTTTTAGTGAAAACCCTTGGGCCAGAGGTAATCCCAAAAGATAAACCAAAAAAGTTGACCATTCAAAATAGACTTTTGAAACTTTGGATAATCCTAAAGTATTTTAAATACTAAAATAAGCATTTTTCATTTTGATCCAGTCATTTATCAGGATGAGATCTAAAACACTTATAAAAGTTTCTTGCTTGAAATGTTCATAATTAACAATTTTATTAAGATATTTCAGGTTAATAATTGGCTGGAATTTCCCATTTGGTTTGTGAACAATAAAAATATTCAAAACAAATTGATTGCTTCTCTCATATGGATTGTACTATGCATAAAAGTTCATTGCTGTTCCTAACATGAAATCTTGAAAAGAGCAGACTGGACATCAGCAAAGACTTTTCGTCCGTAGGATATTCAGGCAAACAATAAGGGTTTTGCTGAAACAGTTATTAACGGCATGTAAGTAATATTTTATGTCTGATGATGATCTACAGGTTGAAATGTTTAATTTTTCTTTGGATGTTTTAACATGTGTTTCTCTTCTCTGTCCTTAAATATGCTATGAATATATGTGAGGCTGAAGGCATTATGGAAAAAAATGAACCTCTCATCCAAGCATTGTGACAGGGATGAGGAGAATTATTATAGTCAAGCTGTATATTCAGTAAGATAATCACCTCTAATTAAAGTTTGAGCTGGAACATACATAATTTCGTAACTGCCCGCTGATTATCAGTAATTTTTCACCCATACATGTACTCCCATTTCCCCAAAGGTAGTTGTTGTAGGGTTTAACGCCATTTTTCAGCACAAGATTTGCAATACATGGCGGCCAGTATTAATGGCGGAGGAAGAACCCTGGAAAACCCTGGTTAGAACCACCGACCCACGAGAAGCTAATGGCAAGCTTTTTCACATATCAATGTTGGCCGAATCCGAGACTAGAATCCATGCAGACAGAGGTGAGATGGCATTGATCATTAACGGAGATCACTTTAGATCACTCGGCCACTCAGGGCCACTCCTCAAAGGTAGTGCCACCGCCTAAACAAAGTAACTGACTCAAATACAAAATGTTTTTTTTTTTTTTTAATTTTTTGTACACCTAACAAGAAATATTATAAATTAAACAAATTTAAATTTAAAATATAGGCATTTAAAACACTAAATAGAAATATCAGTTTAAATAAATGATATATGTGTTACTAATCAATTAAAACCAAAACACCAATATTGACAAGAGTATGTACACTATGGATGTAGATTATTACTATAGTAACAAGTATGCAAAAGCTGTAAATACTCTGGCATCTTTGAATTCAGATGGACTTGCAATTAAGCACTGACTTTAAGTTCAATCTTGCACGTGAAAGAGAAAGTACGGACATGTCAACAAGTTTTATACTAGCAAATTTGAAAAATTAAATATAATGTATGAATTTAAAAGGATAATGGCATAAAATTTTTAGTATATAATAAAATTTCTACTTTACTATCAATTTTTGTGGCACGCAAGGTAATAACGATAATTTACTATGCTGCAATTTTCAAAAGAAATGCTTTTCTTGGGGAATTATTACAATCAACTAACCTATTCTGTATTTTAAAGATATAAATATGCTTACAAGCTCACAGACTTTGCCAGAACATTGTTTCTCTGAATGGAGCAGCAAAGCCATCTCTGATGGATCAAAGACCCTATGCTTGAACAGTGTACCCAGTGAATGTCATGACCTGTAATATGCGATCATTAGTCTGTCTTGCACCCAGTATCACCGCTACTACCATACAATTACTAGTCACATTCTTAATGATGTAGATGGCTGAACTTCATATTGAGTTACAACTTAGACCATAAGGTATTGGGGTGCTGACAGCCCATGTGTGTGACCAAGAACTACTGTATGTACTTGCCTATGTTGTTGTTGTAGGGTTTAAAGCCATTTTTCAGCACTAGATACATGGCGTCCAGTATTAAGGGTGGAGGAAGAACCTGAGAAAATCCTATAAAGAACCACTGACCCACGAGAAGCTTCTGGCAAGCTTTCTCACATTGGTGACATGGCAGTGATCTGTAATGGAGAGCACTTTAGACTTCTCAGCCACTTGGGGCACCTTCTTGCCTGTAAATTGGGTTCAAATGCAAACTGCACAACCCCGATCTGCCATTGCATAATGCACAAACAGATCTGGATCTGTGCATTTTTTTTTAAGGAATAATAAGTATATTTACTGTGATACATTTGTATTGTGTGATCTGCTTAATATATTGCTGGACAGGAACTTGTTCAAGAAAGCACGTGAATCTAATGCAGTGTAGTCTCTAGTCTCAACCCTCTGACTACCTATTTTTGATTAAATGGGGCATTCTGTCCAGTTCACTTGCTGAATACCTAGTTTGATTTAACAGGGCATTCTGTCCAGTGCCCTATACTTGCAAAATACCTAGTTTGATTTAACGGGGCATTCTGTCCAGTGCCCTACACTTGCTATGGGTAGTGCCAAGCCCTCTGAATACGTCAAAGTTTTCACGTGATATATGACAGACCTAAAATTTATGATCAACTGGTGTTGATGTAGTTGTACTGCACAAGATAGTATTTAAATGGTGGCCAGTATAAATGGAAAGGAAGAACTCTGGGAAAAACCTGGAAAGAACCACTGACCCACGAAAAGCTACTGGCAAGCTTTCTCACATACCCACATTAGCTGAAGAAAAGACTCAAACCCACGCAGAGGTGAGATGGCAATGATCCATAATGGTGAGCGCTTTAGACATTTTGGTGGTGTTGTCTATAATGATAGTACTCAATTTTAGGCATCATCTAGTGTTGTCTTGTAGATTTCTACAAGATTTTAAGAACTCATATTGCCGTAATAAATAAAAAACACTCTGACCTGGCATATTGCCCTGGCATTGTGATGTAAAGGCAAAACTTGATCGGCATGGTTACTGAATCAATACATTTCTGACAGTTAAAACCCCTAACAAAACCCTCCTCTTGCAATCCTATAAACAGTGCAACATAATTAAACGTGCATAAGTGAAACGTTATGTATATGGATCGATATCTTTCCATGATTGTTGTTTATGATTCATTGCATGTTCCTTTAACCAGATCAGGTGATTAACTCATTCCAGATGTAATATATTGTCATCTCGTTTTTCTTAAATTGCGCCAATGTTAAAAACAGTCATCTCAGCTTAAACTATATGAAGACTTACTGCTGAAAAATGTAACCTCATGAACATTTATGTTTCGATTGACTGCGTTTAGATAAGTGGCATGCAACTCACACATATATTCTTTTATGCGTTTATCGCTTGGTGTTATTAACTGCTAACCTTTCTATTTTTGGGTGTTTTGCAATGAATTTGTGACCTGACTTGTAAAATTATTATTCTGTCAATATACAAAGATATTTGGAATGTCATTTACATCATCTTTTCTTGGATGGAATAGAATAACTCATGATTTCGGAGCTTCTCTTTTCTAAAAAAAACGTTCTTCAAACCTGTACAACCCATAAACAAAAGCTACTGTATGAAATTTTCACATATAAAATGGTCATTAAACTCGTTTTTTTTGTAATCCCCTTTGACCCAAGCATTGTAATTAAAACATATGCACAACAGTAATGGAATGCACTTTTATTGATCTGCAAATGACACACAATTTGTAAGCCATAATTTGCTGCCAGTCGTACAGGCTACAATTGAAGCCCACAGACTACCATATAGTTATATCAGATGGTAACTAACCACCAAATATCAAATACACTTACTGTTGAGTCCACCTGAGAAAAATATAGCCCTTGATCCATCACTGCACAATAACCAGCAGATCTGGGTCTGTTTGTTTGTTTTTATGGTTTAACGCCATTTTTCAGCACAAGATAGGCTATACATGGTGGCCAGTTATTATGGGGGAGAAAGAACCTGGAAAACCCGAGAAAGAACCACCCACCCACGAGAAAATACTGGTGAGCTTTCTCACATACCACATTGGGTGAATCTGAGACTCGAACCCACGCAGACAGAGGTGAAATGGCAGTGATCCATAACGGACAGCGCTTTAGACCACTTGGACACTCGGAGCCCCTCAGATCTGGGTCTTTGCAAGCACATACAGTAACTGCATTATAAAGAACCTATTCCTACATCGATGATCACTAAATCACGTAATGGGTTACAGTCTGGAGTTTCTCTTTTCATAGCAGCTTAACAATATCAAACACTACACAAGAATAGCTCTTGGAATCATGTCTATATGAACAAAATAACAGCATTTTACAATTATCTCTGTAAAACTAGCGGATTGTTTAGCCATTTGCCATTCCCATATACTGGTCAACAAAACTTTGTGAACATAGTGTGAAATAATGACTGGTCAGCATTCACATGAAGACCCTAATACTAAGTTTTATGGTTATCAACTAAACTCTGCAAGAATTGTTGCAGTCACAAAAATTCTGTCATACACTGCAATTAGCTGCAAAGTCAAAAAGGGCAATAACTCTTATAAAATTCATGGGAACAAAACGATTGCCAATATGAACATATATAGATGAAGACCATAAAAACCAAGTTCCAGTGTTAAAAAAAAATGACTGTGCTGGCAAATCTGGGTCTGTGCAGTTTGATTGAAGTAATCAGATGAAGAAACAACATATACCCTGGTCTGCAGGTGCAATATGCTATGGCAGATTAGGATCATTGTTGTTTGCAGTCTGACATATCTTATATCGATATATGCTGCATTAAAAAAGGGCAATGAGCTCTAATGAAAATTACAGAAAAAAAATGATTTTTTGACATTTGCATCTCCAGGTGCAAGTTAAACCTCAATTCATCAAAAAATGGGGAACAAGTTGAAATAATGAGACATCATCATGCTGAAAACCCCATTCTGATAGGACAATAGGAGTAGTAGTGATGATCCATTCAGGAGGAGCGGCAATAACAAGATTTTCAAGATGGCCACAGTTGTGGTGATATTGGATACCAGAAAAGAATTTTCACTGAAGACCAACTAGACATTATGAATGATGAAATGTGATCCATAACTTTATCACAGGAACTGTTATAACGAAGGGCATTATAACCAAGAAAACTATGGAATGCTGTAATAAAGGAACTTATGGTGAGGGACATATGTGGAATGCTGTAGTGAAGTACTTATGAATCTAAATCATACATGTGATTCTACTGATGGTAGAACACAACTACCATTTAAAAGGCTGACTACTGCATGTACTGTTTTATGATGAACTCTACAGCTTAAAACAAATTATTTTTTATGAATACTATTCATATATTACAGACAACAAGCTAGAACCAATCTGCTGTGTACTAGAATTGTGCCATCAGCACAGTAATTGGTGGAATCATGCTTGCTGTATAATCTGAATCAGAATTGTTAAATGACAACATGTGCAAACAACAAGCTGTAAACTAATTAGCCTACTGTTGTAATTTGGAATGTTTAAAAACAAAAGTGGGATGTTTCTGAGGCGTTAAAAGAAATAAAGGGATTAAAGGTGGCCTCTTGTCTCTTGAGTTTTTTTTATTCAAAATCGGCCAACCTTCATGGAAGTGTGTTCCAAAGGAGAGTCAGACACAAAAATGATTTTGGCTGAAACACTTATTTGATTTTTTTCAGAGGAATATTTAAGGGCAGCATTTATCTTTTTGGGTCAATTTTGTAGAGTAATAAAAGAGATGATGAGCATAAACATAAGAAATACTAAATTCAGAAGCTAGAGCTGGCGTTATGCCCATATGTAGTATATGATATGTATGTCTTTTGACCTCTTCCCTCCTAATGACCTTCATCTTTGAGCTATGGACTTTGACTATTGTATGCTGTGTTTTGGCCTAGGATAAATTTCATTCAAAATATCAGCTAGAGGTAAAAGTGACTTCTCTGAACAGGCTACTGAACTGCATCATTCTTTATTGTAACCTTGACCTTGAGGGAGAGCATGTCATCATATTTCAGACACCTTCATGTCATGATGTACGAAGGTTTAAAGGGTTTGATTGAAATATCATAAATGGTTTACAAGTCCATACATAATTAGAAATAATATATTTATATTTTCATCTGACATGTCCTTGATCTTGAGGTAGGGGACATAGCGCTAGTATGTGACATATTGTCTAGCGATAAATAAAGAGACCCTTAAAACATATTTAGTGGTTTAAAAGTTATACTCCCAGCAAAAATAAAAGTGAAGAGTTTCATTTTGTCTTTCTGTGACCATCAACTTGGGACAGAGGAAATGGTTATAATGTGTTACACACCCTCATTATCGGTCAAAGTTTCATAAAAAATCATCAACAGTTACAAAATTATCCTTAAGACATGGTACAAGTCACAAAATTATATTTTCTCTTATTGCGATCCTGGTCTAGTCACGAAGATATGGGCAAAGTTTGATGAAAGACTTATGGTCTGGATAAACAAATATCAACGGATAAACGGAAAATGCCATAACATGACATGTCCGACAAATGGTGGGCATACAAAAATTACCTGAAATTGGTGATTTGAATTTAGTCCAAAATCATAAATACAACCTTCGCGATATTATGAACAAAATAATTTCTTACATCTTTAAAGCCAACTTTTACATCTGTGTTGTCAAATTTATTCATAATTGATAAATCTTGGCAAAGAACACTGTAATCTTGCAAGAAAAATCATGCATGGGGACATTTTTCAACAAATTCTGGAACCCATAATTATTAGAACTGCCATCTAATTTTTCATACCACATAGTTACTTGAAATGCAGTCTGAAATTTAGTTGTATAACGTGCTGCTCCATATCTTTTGCAATCAATACCTCTGGCATTTATTTACAACCTGAAGTCCCGAAATTCTGCTCCACTGCGCTTGCACAATGTAATAAAAAAGCTTTTTCATTTCAAGACCGTGTATCTAGGCAACCTTTGACAGATTTGTTCTCATGTCAAAATGAGCTGATGGCAGCCATTTGCAATTCAATCCAATTTACACAAACCATATTCAAACTGTCTGAATAAGAGATGATTTAGTGAATGGCCAGGCAAAAAGCCGTTGCTTTCCTCTGTATTATATACACATATATAGTTTGCTTTGACAAAAACACACAAAAAATCCATAATTCATTTTTAGGTTTTATTTATGATGTCATAATTAAGATAACAAGGTCGTAGTCTAAAGAATACTGGGTGCAAATATGTGCAGTGTGCAAAAGGGATCCTTCAAATCTGTGAAGCAGAAAAGAAGAAAATAACAGGTTGTACATTGACACAGATGCTACAATTAAGCATAAGGAATGCACATCCAAGAAGTATATAGGAGCAAAATTAGCTACAAAGGGATATTGAAACCACTTGTTATTAACTTCAGCTTTAGGCAAATACAATAGTTGGTTGTAGTGCATGGGATTCCACTGAAAGCAATGATCAACTGTGTACCAAGAAATGTTAGCATTTATATTTGGAATCTCTTTCTTTAGTATCAGTAGCAAAGAAACCTATTTCAAGAAATGACACCGCAGTATTTTCTAAAATGATACTAATTTACTGCAAGAGATTGCAATCTGATAAATTTGTTTACATATGAAAATAAAATAGAGGGTGTACAGACAATTTATCTTCAAAATGGGCAGGGTGCAAGCTTTAAATATCTCCGTTCTGGGGAGAAATTTTTGGAAATTTGAAATTGGCAATACCACAAATACTAACACACTGTAAAATAAAAATATAGCATAGAAAAGCTATTAATTTGTTTTTTGTAGGTAGGTATCATTTGAAAGGTATTAGTTGATAAAAACAAGGTTCTACTATGACAAGAAAGTATGGCTCTCTAATGAAAATAGGTTGCTAAATTTGAATTTAAATTTGAATTTAAATTTGAATTTGAATTTAAATTTCAACCAAGACAACATGCAATATTTATCATGCAGAAAACTTCAGCCAATGGCTTTTGACCTAAAATTCAATAGATTTATTTCCCACCTAGTGTGAAAGTCATCCATAAATCTTGGTGAAGGGATATGGTTGAGAACCAAAGAGTGACCATTGACCTTTTACCCTGGAAACATGATTTAAAACTGATGCAATAGTGTGGAAACCATTTCTCTTCTTTCAGTCACTGTGACCTCAATCTTTCTTCCTTATCCCAAGTGCAATCCACAAAGTTCAAGTATATGATGTCGAAATAATGCTACTGTGTGGAAATTGATGGATGGACATCAGAAGATAGTATACTCTGATTTGTTGAGAGCTTATCAGACCAGTACAATATACCCTACAATCTCCCATCATCTGCTTTTAATATTAATATTGTACAAGGTTGGGATCTGGGTCTGAGCAGCTTGCAGTTGGACTTTTTTTTTATAAGCAAACAAATATGGTATACCCAATAAAGGACAGAAAATGTGACTCCTTCTTGACAATATGGAGTGGGAATAAATAACTCTAATCTTGAAATGTTTTTATACACACCATAAGTAAACCAGATAGGATTTCTAATTTTCTGTACCACAAATCAAGAATGACAAACGTTTTGTAGCGCAAGGTAAATCGTGAATCAGACTTTAAAGCTAATCGATAAAATCTGCGCAACTTCGTGCATTTAAGCGGCTACATGGACCGAAAGCTGAACCATTTATTAAATAATTTATCTCTTATGTTTGATGCAAAACTGCATTTTCCTGTAACAAAGGTTGAAATTCAACATTGATATTACGATTGAGTTTACTGAACCTGAAACTGACAGGTTTTGTTCCACACTGGCAGGTTACACAATCACGTGCATAATTTTGCCCAAAGACCGTTGCTTGCCCACGCTACTGCCATGTGATTTCTCACAGCCATGGACTAAGTTTCAGTCATAGATTTTTGTATTCTGACAACTTGTTTATACCTGGCAGATCAAAAGTTCAAATAATATGGTTTACTGATGTCAAATACAAGAGATCACGATATTAGGGTAACTTAATAAAAATGCACCAGGATTAATTGTGGTAGACAATCAGGTTATTGAAAGAATCAAATTTCTCATTAATAATATAGACGTAGCCATGTAACCAAGGGAACTGATATCTCCCAGACTAAATTTAAAGAAAATTAAAGTTTTTTAGCTGAATATTTCATGATCCATACCATGTCTTATTGCACGTCATCATCCTGGTGTTTAATGCATGTATATAATACGATTGTTGCACAAAGTTGTCAAAAATATTTAGAAATCAAATATGCATGAAATCTAAATAAAGGTTAAAATACAAATCATTTCGAAAATGATGAAAGAAAAATAATGGTTGTACCCAATAATTAGATGACATATTCCGCATTTTATCATGTACATTGAACATGCTGTATAATCCAATAGAAAATCCGTTGTAAAACATTAGGTAAACAGTAAACCAGTAAAATACAGCATTTTCAATACTTCTGTATGTTTCTCTCGGAAGAATCTGTGTTCATCTTCAAGCATATTGTATACATTCTAATTCTACATTTTTAAAATTTTTTATCATCAATGTTTCCTCAATCAAACCAAACTCAGAATAGTTTATATTAGTTTCGACCGGAACATGTATTTAACGACCAAAATGCATGCATTTGAGCCATTATGAGATTACATGGGAAACACACATAAAAGATAAAATTAAGGACAAAATTGTCCACTGCACTTTCATCTGCACCAAAACATATAATTTCCCAGTGCAGCCATTTTCATGTTTACTAGTTTATACTGATGCATGAAGTGTATTTGTGGACTGTTTCCCTGTAATTAGGGGTGGAAAAATGTGCATTTACATTCATCATCTTCTGTATACCACTGCACTGGATACATCATTGGTATGAGCAATGCACTCGTATGATCTAACTAAGCTTTCCAAGATTATTACATCAATTACTTCCCTTTCGCTTCAATTATTGCGTATTTATAAAAATCGAGATATTCACAAATTTTAAAAGCATCAAAAAGTATTTGTAACCGACATTCTTTTATAACTTAACACACCCAATACTGAAAACAGTCGTAGTTGTTTTAATTGCTTTATTTACATTGCATCAAGAAGCGTTCATTAAGTTTAAGAAACACCGAACATATTCAGCAGTTACTATAAAAATTATATAACATAACTTGGCTGTAATGTATGGCTAGACTTGTTACATTGTATGACTGAGGACATACTGTCTGGTTTTGGCAACCTATGTCACATGATCTGGTCTTATCTGGTTACTCTGACACCATCCCTTGGCCTGTGACATGGTTTTATCTGTTTATATTGACATTATCCTATTGCCCATGACCATATTTACATTTACATCATCCTATGGCCTGTAACCTGGTTTAATTCCATTACATTTAAAACATCTTATGATCTGTGACTTGGTTTAATTCCATTACATTTACAATATCTTATGATCTGTGACTTGGTTTAATTCCATTACATTTATAATATCCTATCATCTGTGACCTGGTTTAATTTAGTGACATTTACTTCATGCTATAGATTTTGACCTGGTTTTATCTGGCTACATTTATATCGTCCTATGACCACTGACCTGGTTTTATCTGGTTACATTTATATCGTCCTATGACCATTGACCTGGTTTTATCTGGCTATATTTACATTATACTTTAAGAATCATTATCTGGGCCATCCCAAAGAGGAAATGCTCATTCCTGGTCAAGTTTGTTTGGCTCCAAGCTACATGAATTTGGCGTATTTTTATACAGGAAGATTGTCTGTATACTGATAGTGTGAAGGACATTAGACCGATGCAGAGTTTATTAGACCGATGTAGATTTTATTAGACCGATGTAGATTTTATTAGACCGATGTAGATTTTATTAGACCGATGCAGAGTTTGCACACTGAATCAACGACTTTTTTTGGGTCAAATTCTTTATTTCGGGTAAAGTAATCTTCTATTCAAGGATATGTACTATATATACTCACAAATAAGTCCAGTCCAATGCAAACAATGCAGAGTCAAATCTGCCATTCCTTACTGCACTGGCAGATTTGTATCTGTGAAGTTTGCAGTCAGATCTGATTTATAAGCAAGCATTTATGGTAAACTTTAAATGTGCATTTAACTGTTTCAAATTAAGATGTACAAGTACTGAGTCAGCAGAGCTGGCAACAAATGTTTGTGTCAGTCTAACCACTATTAATGTCCAACTAAATTCCAGGAATGTTATCTTAATGAGAATACATATTTGAAAATTTGGTGCTGAAACTGTCAGAATGATGTTGATGTCTTGTAAGACTCTACCTTAGAAGAAGTGTAATGACTTTAAGATGATGATGAAATTAAAATTCCATGCAGTTTATTGTGGATTGTACTTACACAAAATCTGATTTGCAGATATATTATATTTCAAATAGCTTTGATCTGCACTAATATGTCCGGATGAAGAATTTTTTTAAAGTTGTAATTCTTAAGTGGGAAATGGATGAATGAGGCTTTTAACAATATTCTCGAAGCTTTATCAGCCAACTAATCAAAACTTTTGATTTAACTTTTAATATCTGCGTAAACTGAAACACCGTTCAGAGGGGTGCTCTACATGCATAGCTGCTATAGCATCCTCTGTTATAACATGAATTATGATTAACACGATCATATACCAGTACATGTATTTTCTTGTAAATGAAAAAAAAAGTTTTTCTTTCTTAAAAACACAAACAAAAAATACCATAAAAAATTTATTATCATTTTGAGGAAGAGATTGCATATGAATTCTAATATAAGATGATTGTGAAATGGATCCTGAAATTTCATATTTACCTGTTTTTTTCATATATGAACATTTTTTCTTCTTAAAAGTATAATAAATAATGTGTAAAAAGTTTACATAGAGCTTGCACTGGACTTTGCTAATGTTGCAAATTGTGATTAATTTATCCCTTCTTGGCAACAAAATATACCATCTGGAGATTATTGTGGGTGACGTAAACTTGTTGCTTGAGTCTGGATTGGAGAAATTCAGAGGCACCATGAAAGTAAGCCGCAAATTTGCATTGAATCTACCGATTATATAAACAAATTCTTCGCTTATACTGTCAAACCATCTTAAAAGTGCATTGTTATATCATAATCTTTTTTATGCTAATACCCAGCATGAGCACTTGCTGTATGCAGTGATACTCTCCAATAGCTACCTGGACTAGCTTCAATCGATCAACGATTGATGGCAGGAAAAGTAACTTCTACAATTTTCCAAACAACAGCTACTTCCTAATTTTTAAATGTACCCAGAGAAAATAGTTTGCTGAAACTTAAAAAAAAAACTGATTACTTTTGAAGCACATATCATTCTGTATGAATAAAAAAGAAAAGAAAAACAAATCAAAGGAAGTCAGCACCAAACTTAAATATAAGCATTTTAATCTGATGGATTGTTGCATTTTCCAAAGTGACTGGTGCATATTTATTGTGCTAAAAAAGTTTCCTTTTTGAGGAAAAATGTTCATGCTTACTACCACTACCAACAGCGGCATAAACACAAATTAAATTTCCAATCTTTTGAAACTACAAATGTCTGGCTATCATGTTAAATGAAGATGGGGTATCTTGCATTGATTTATTACATTTTTTTAATTTGTCCACGTTTTTAATTCCCTTAGTAAACAGTCTTAGCCCTTGGGTAGCCTCAACAAGATGATAGCTGTGTCCAACTGACCAAAATCTAGGCCAGTTTAAGTACATGTAAATATAAAGCCCGTAAACAACTGGCAACAATATGGTAATTAATTATTTAGTGTCAATCTGATACAGATCAAACAAAAACTACCATTTTTATATGTCTATAATGTTTTTTCTAATGGGATCTGACTGATACATTGATTTTATAACATGTTATCTATACTCCAATTCATGGATTTTAGAACATGTTATCTATACTCCAATTCATGGATTTTATAAAATGTTATCTATACTCCAATTCATGCATTTTTAACATGTACATCAAGTAAAGGATTATGGACTGCACTATATAAATGCAAGTCGTCAATATAAAAAATGTATTTCAAGCTAGTTGGTCTCAATTTAATCAAAAGCGCATCTTTTTGTGCCTGCTCTTATTACCACTATCCCCCTTTTTTGGTACATGCATCATTTTCTTTGTCTAAGCATGTTATTGGGAAGTATTTTTTTACAATTTATCTTTGAAGTTCAAAAAGTGAAAATGATCAAACAGAGCAGTTTCTTATTGGGTGATATCTAAAGCCAGGTCAAGCTGTAAAACCCAAATCAAACCAATCCAGGGTTTCAGTTTTAGATTCGTCCAATGTGGGTATGTGAGAAAGCTTGCCAGTAGCTTTTCATGGGTCAGTGGTTCTTTCTGGGGGTTTTCCCGGGTTTTAATGTCCCTGATGACTTTTAAAACAGACTTAAGCTGTTTCAAGGGAAAATTGTACTTCAATGACTTCAGAATAACTACTGAAATTTAATATTGTAAGTATTCAAAGAAATTATTTACAAAATAGCAGTTATTTGTCCTTTAATTTAATAATACAAAAGCCACTTATATGGCTATAAATTTCATTACTACTGGTCGCAATGTATAGTCTATCGTGTGCTGAAAAATGGCGTTAAACACTAGAACAACAACACCAATCCAGCATGTACCAAAATAAAGAGAATAAAAAATGTTACCAATACCTAAGATATTCAAGGTCTTTTTAAGTAGTCAGTATAACCAGTAAGTAAAACCTAGGAAAAAAAATTCTTTACAAATCTAACCCCATAAAAGAAACCAAACTATAAAGCATTGCAAGAAAGCTTAGTGTAAAATTTGGCCAAATTTAGCTAATAAAAACAAGAGTCCCTTCAATGGGCTGACACTCTACAATCCAAAAAGACTTTCCTGGAATTCCTGGAACTCAAAACTATTTCTTTGTTTTAACTGCTGAACACTGAAACCATCTATCTTGTATTATAAAATTTCAAATTAGCCACTGTGGTGGCCATCTTGGAATTTAGATTGTCAAATATTTAATTTAGGACAAACTAGTTATCATTTTTAGTGGTGAAAATCCCATGCTGATATGACCATTCATTTAGGAGTGAAAATCCCATGCTGATATGACCATTCATTTTGCGGTGAAAATCCCATGCTGATATGACCATTCATTTAGGAGTGAAAATCCCATGCTGATATGACCATTCATTTAGGAGTGAAAATCCCATGCTGATATGACCATTCATTTAGCGGTGAAAATCCCATGCTGATATGACCATTCATTTAGCGGTGAAAATCCCATGCTGATATGACCATTCATTTAGCGGTGAAAATCCCATGCTGATATGACCATTCATTTAGGAGTGAAAATCCCATGATGATATGACCATTCATTTAGGGGTGAAAATCCCATGCAGATATGACCATTCATTTAGGAGTGAACATCCCATGTTGATATGACCATTCATTTAGGAGTGAAAATCCCATGCTGATATGACCATTCATTTAGGAGTGAAAATCCCATGCAGATATGACCATTCATTTAGGAGGATTTAGCAGTAACACAATTTTCAAGTTTCTTGTCATGGCATTTCATACAAGATTGCAACACATGATTCTGTGACCAACTAGTAAGTCTTTTGGTGAAAATTCTACATTGATACGATCATCAATTCAGGAAAAGAAACGATATTAAGATTTACAAGATGGCCACCATTGGGCCATACTGGATGTCAGATCAGCATTATTTTGATTTATATAAGATCAACTACACCTTGGGATGAATATGCAGGTAAAGTTTCACTGAAGTAATAATAGCCAAACTTGTGCTGATAGACAAATACAAGATGGATGACAGACACCTTCTGGACTAGAGTGAGAAGTCATCCAAAGGATTTCCAAATTCTATTTGTAGTAATGGTAGTCATGTTATACAGCAAATTGGAATCATTGCATGAATCTGAATGACCTTACCATCAGAATGCTTTTTTTTTTAATCAAATTTGGTCAACTTCTGAAAAGCAATTTCTGAGATATCTCAAGGATTCTGTCTGTTTTTTGTTTGTTTGTTTAGGATTTTAAACGTAGCTTTAACAATTTTTCAGTCATATCGTTACGTTGTTTGCAGTGAATCAGTTTATAGTGATGTCTAGCACTGGGGCATCATGCTGCAGACATGTAGCCTGATGTCCCACCCAGTCACATTATCCTGACACTAGGCTGACCAGTCCTAACACTATCCTCTTAATGCTGAGTGCCAAGCGAGCTAGCTGTTAGTACCATTTTTGTAAGTATTTGGTATGATTCGGTTGGGGATCAAACCCATGACCTCCTGCTTCCGTGGCGGACTCTCTAACCACTAGACCGCCAGAGCAGTTGTCTGTTTTTGTAATGACAGCTGCATTCAATAGTTGCTAGGCATTATTCTTGTACAAATTTGAAAGCCTGATATGCCACGATGCTTTTCGTCAAATATGGTGTGTGTGTATTATTTATATTTTTAATGTAGCTTCAATGATTTTTCAGTCATTTTGCTACAATGTCTGCTTTGTGGCAGTTTATAGTGATGTCTAGCACTGGGGCATCATGACACAGTCATGTGGCATGATGTCCCACCAAGACATATTTGTCTGACACCTTGTTGGTTAGTACCATTTTTATAAGTCTTTGGTATGACTTGGCCAGGGATCAAACCCATGACCTCCTGCATCCAAGGCGGATGCTCTAACCACCAGGCCACCGGATCAGTTAAATCTGGTAAAGTTGTGTTGAACAGTATTTGATAAGAAGTGACTTTTAGACTTTTTCTATTTTTAGTTGTTGCGGCCATATTGCAGGCATGCATTTGGTTTGTTTACGACCCCCCCCACTTCCCACAATCCCTAAGAAAATTAGAGATGATACTGGTAAGTGGTGGTGGTGATCCTCAAGAGATGGTGCACCTGATATGGGGAAGTCAGCTGTGGGAAGGGAGGGGAAGGCTGAAAATTAATTTTAGTCTCAGTACAGCATACAAAACTGGGCAGATGTCCGCACCTCTGTTATTATGTGGTTGTGGAATCAAACACAGTTTATTCAATAATCATTTTTAAAGTAATGTTTTATACTTGTAAATAAAACAGAACAGCAATTACATAATCAGGTGAGTCTAATTCCAGAATGCGTTATATGGGGGCCAAGGGGCAGGGAAGGCTAGCTGATGATGCCCCGAACCATTCATGGCAATGCCTTTTACCATCTTACTTCATTCCAGGAAAGATTTCAATTAAAAAATAATAGAATCTTACCCAACTTTGAAAAAAACTGGAGAACTTAATAATGTTCATTGTCACATCAACCAATAACCAAATTTGAAATCCGGCTGTTTCTACACAATTTTCAAACTACTTTCCAAACCTTTCATATAGAAACCTCCATAAGTAATCTGGGACAACCTGCTTGAGAAGTATGCTACTTTCTTTAAATTTCAAAAGCTTTTGTTATGTTAAGATTTATTAGATTAGTAGAGTCTTTGACCAATCACAATGTGTCTTAGAATGATGTGTAGAATCTTTGACCAATCACAATGCTTCATATAATGATCAGTTTAAATGTCTAATGAATATCTTACATCATCATTATATAGTTAAATAATTGCTGAATGATTCTTTAGGTGCAGTTATTTAAAAACCTGATTGAAAATGACAGAATTAATGGACCATAGTAAAGAAAATCAGATTCAAACCAGAAGGAAAACTCTGCTTTAAAATTAGAAACAATTTATCAATGGTGATAGGCATCATAATTATAAAACTGAAAGCCTGCTATGCCAGGATCCTTATCAGTCTTTGAGAGACAACCATTTAGAAGTCATTCTACAAACAATATTGGGGCCTCGAGTGGCCAAGTGGTCTAAAGCGCTCTCTGGTACGGATCACTGCCATCTCACCTGTCTGCGTGGGTTCAAGTCTCAGATTTGGCCAATGTGGTTTATGTGAGAAAGCTTGCCAACAGCTACTCGTGGGTCGGTGGTTCTTTCCGGTGGTTTTCCTGGGTTCTTTATCCACCATTAATAATGGCTGCCATGTATAGCCTATCGTGTGCTGAAAAATGACATTAAACTTTACAACAACAACAAACAATATTACTGATTATAGATAATTCTTCTACTACCAGATTTATGACTTGGAGATTAAATTACATTTGAGCAGACAATTTTTCATTGGTGGTTTACTTGTTTAAAAATAGGGACTTGCGGCTACCTGGTGCTAATTTCTACAGCTACACTGTCTGTGTAGATATTTTTGAGGAGATGCTGTATGTATCAGGTTCTGAATCACTATGACTCATCTTGCGGTCCAATACCATGGCCTCTTCTAGCGACTTTTCCTTCATGGCCATCTGGTATGCCACCTCAAATGCCTCACCCAGTGTAAGGATGATGTCGTGGGCCAGACTCTGCAAGACATAAAATGTGGCCATAATTAATTCAGATAAACAGACTGAGGTTTATTGATAAACTAAAAAGTATACACTGGGATTTTGATGAGGATCATGCAAGACATCTCACTGAATTACAACTCATTAAGTCATGATCAAAGGTCTTTGTATTATATATATTGTGTGCAGTTCAACGTATGGCAAGACACACTTAGCATTAGCAGTGTGTTCCTATTCAACTATTCATTTTTGTAATCAGCAAAAATTTAATTTGTTCCTAAATTAATATTATATGCTGGTTTGAAAACTGTGCTACATAGGTTGATTTAAGGTCAAAGGGTGCATACTGATTGATGAAAACATTTTACCTTTTCATTCGTTTGCAATTTTTATATTTATTCTCAATGACAAACATTCTGTAGCTGTATATGTCTCTGTATATTTATTTGTGCACAATACAAATCTTTCAAGATTAATACATATTTAGATTATGTAAATTGTAGCTATGAACCATGGAGTCTGAAACAGAAAATTATTACCTTACTATATGAAGGACAGAAATAAATAAATAGAACCTAACCATGCAGTAATGTTGCATAGGTGGATTTCTAAAGATATGACAAGTGATACAGTGACAAAATGACCAAGTGAGACAAACCCTGAAAAAGGCATCAACAATCTTTATTGAATGATAAGTCAACTTTACTGAATACATGATTGATTATGATTTCTGACATGATTTCCAACACATTCTGGCACTTGCAATTATTCCATTCCATTTCTAAGTGATTATCTGATTAGCATGCTGGATCCAAGACAGAAAGGGTGCAGGTTAGAAACCTGGCATTGGAGCAACCCAAGCTGGTTTCCATAGTGAATCCTTGGGAAAAGGCACTTTCCTCCAATTGCCTTTGCACTCAATAACCTACATATTTTACTGTGCCATAAAACAACAAACCAAATGTGTCACCAAGTCATATTTAACAAAGTAAGTCATATGTAACAGCTCACATTAAGTCATATTTAACAGCTCAAAATAATTCACATGTGACAGCTCAAGAAATGTCATATTGTCAAAATAAGTCATATTTAACAGCTCAAAATAAGTCATATTTAACAGCTTACAATAAGTCATATTTAACAGCTTACAATAAGTCATATTTAACAGCTTACAATAAGTCATATTTAACAGCTTACAATAAGTCATATTTAACAGCTTACAGTAAGTCATATTTAACAGCTTACAATAAGTCATATTTAACAGCTTACAATAAATCATATTTAACAGCTCAAAATTAGTCATATTTAACAGCTCACATTTAAGTCATTTAACAGTTCACAATAAGTAATATTTAACAGTCAAAACAAGTCATATGTAACAGCTCAAAATTAGTCATATTTAACAGCTCACATTAAGTCACATTTAAGAGCTCAAAATAAGTCGTATTTAACAGCTCAAAATAAGTCATATTTAACAGCTCAAAATAAGTCATATTTAACAGCTTACAATAAGTCATATTTAACAGCTTACAATAAGTCATATTTAACAGATTACAATAAGTCATATTTAACAGCTCAAAATTAGTCATATTTAACAGCTCACATTTAAGTCATTTAACAGTTCACAATAAGTAATATTTAACAGTCAAAACAAGTCATATGTAACAGCTCAAAATTAGTCATATTAAACAGCTCACATTAAGTCACATTTAAGAGCTCAAAATAAGTCATATTTAACAGCTCAAAATAAGTCATATTTAACAGCTCAAAATAAGTCATATTTAACAGCTTACAATAAGTCATATTTAACAGCTTACAATTAGTCATATTTAACAGCTTACAATAAGTCATATTTAACAGCTCACATTACGTCATATTTAACAGCTCAAAATAAGTCAGTCATATTTAACAGCTCACAAAAAGTCATATTTAACAGCTCAAACTTTCATTCATTCATGATCCTGATACACTCAACATTTTCAGCATGAACTAAGACATAGGACCAAATTCTTCAAGTCAAAGATGACACCTAGAATACACCTGTCACCTACATTTAGTAAGCTAGTAGAAGAATCAAATTTATGAAGAAAAAAAATTCCTCAGAAACAACAATTCAAACTGATTGGAATTAAAGAATTTCAAAAATGTGTATGAGCAAAAACCTTAGATCCATTTGTATCATGCTCAGAAAGTTATTAGAATAAAGGCTGGTGTTACAGTGTCCTGTATGATAGATACCACATGCCAACATCGCCCTTATCCAATATGGGGATAATGGTATTGAATGTAATGATCTGAATCTGAGGGCAAAAACTGTTTTTTACTGTAAGAAATTAACTTTTGACGGGGATATATCAGTGGAGCCAGATGAAGATATCTCAGCAGTGTATGTGATTTGGATTTTTAAAAATGTCTGCAGTGTGGCAGTTTATAGTGATGACTAGAACTTGAGCTTCATGTGCCATCATATCCCACCCAGTCACATTATCCTGACACAAGGCCGACCAGTCACATTATCCTGACACAAGGCCGACCAGTGCTAACACTAATATTTTAATGTTGAGCCCCAAGTGAGGCAGCTGTTAGTACCATTTTTATAAGTCAATGTATGACTCGGCCAGGGTTCGAACCCTTGACCTCCAGCATCCGAGGCAGGTGCTCTAACCATTTAAGCCACTGAAGCTGTCAATCTGCAGCATTAAAACTAAAATTTATATCAGTAAATCGTTGAACACAAGACCATTATTCCAATTCTAACACACTCCACAATATTTTAGCCCCAAATAGCTAAATCTATAATACCTAATTGCAATAAGTTGGTTGCAGGGTAAGTCATGATTCCACAGAAAAGGCAAAATTTGACAGTATTACAGTGGATTTATTGCTACAGAGATTTTGATGTTCAGCCAATCAAAAACAGCAGTACATTGGTAGATGTCACAGAATCTGAGAATGTTACTGCTTTGCATTCGCAGAAATTTGTCTTGTTATATATTGAAAAGAGAGGTTAAAAAAACATGGAGTTAATGTACCCTTTAAAGAAAAGACTACATGCAGTAATATAAAATGGATGTTTAGAAGTTTTGCAGTTATCAAAACTGTAAAATAATGTCAAGTCCTGGAGGACTTTTAAAACAGACTTAAGCTGTTTCAAGGGAAAATTGTACTTCAATGACTTCAGAATAACTACTGAAATTTAATATTGTAAGTATTCAAAGAAATTATTTACAAAATAGCAGTTATTTGTCCATCAATTTAATAATACAAAAGCCACTTATATGGCTATAAATGTCAGGAAGTTTTCAGTTCATTGCAAATATTAAAATGTGACAGATTTTGGCAGCTGAAGTGAGGGTGGGTTCAGTTGGGCATCTTTTATCAAAACTTATTTTCTGGAAAATATTGGAGTGGATTAAGTTCATTAAAGTTTCTGCTCAACTGGACATATCCAACTTCCATATTCTTTTCCCCCCAATTCTATTCTAAAACCTCCCTTTTTTCAGAATCCCTCATTAGGTCTTTAATCCCCTGACCCTTTTCTGGAAGACATATGGGAAATAAAGTAAAGAGCTGACCACTGATGAATGACATCTGTTACTGCTGTCGGGACATCCATTCTCTACCAATCTTGCTGACCAATGGTCCTCTCATATTAAAACATATTATAATAGTGTATAATGCTTGCCATGTTCGGCTCATTTAACTAGTTAAAAAGCAAGTGACGGGGCATTTTTCTGGCTGATGCAGTCAAAAACATTTGAGAGCACGATCTAATTGAATTTTACTACTTGCTCGTTATCTAAAACTTTTGGAGTTCACTCACACAAAAGCATGGTTTGGCGAGAGTCCGCCTTGGATCACAGACAAAGAGAAAAAATGAAATGGATCTGTCAGGTTGGACAATGGAAGGCTTTTGACTGCTGAGATTGCATGCTGGAGTCCATTGATAGGAGACTACTTGTCAATAGGGATACAAACATGCCTAACAACAGGTAAGGACCAAGGTCAAGCATTATTGCTGTTCTTCTTTCTCTAAATGAAATATTACAAAGAACATACCAATGGATGTCAGCAATAGTTTGAAATATTAATTTCCTTTCTATGCTAGCATATCATAAAAGCTTTTATGCATATCACATTAATTATGTGAAATAGATTATGGGAAATTTGCACTACATGTAAAAAAAAATCATCTGGGTCAAGCTATCTTGTTACTTACCATTTCCTCTGGATAAATTACTTACATGTCTAGTGCATGTGACTAGGTGTTCTTGACAATTTGTAATGAAATCAGATAATTTAGATAATTTAGGCACATAATATATATAGAACTATATGTACAATATTACAGATATCATATTGGCCATTCTGTCTCGATTTTATCAAATATAGCAGCAGCACACATTTAAAATATTTTGGAAAATAATAACATTTTTCAAGCAGATAAGAATAACTGTTGTGCCTATCACACTTACATTTTGACATACAACTTAATGTATAAAGAAAATTTATATACATGTTCATAGATATTTTACAAAATGTAATGTATGTGGAATATTTCTATTTATATGTTTACAGATATTTTACTGAATTTATGTGGAAATTTTCTATATATGTTTACAGATATTTGACAGAATTTATTTTATTTGGAATATTTCTATACATGTTCAGATATTTGATGGAATTTAATGTATATGGAATATTTCTATACATGTTCAGATATTTGATGGAATTTAATGTATGTGGAATTACTCTATACATGTTTTTAGATATCTGACAGAACTGAATGTATGTGGAATATTTCTATACATATTTATAGATATTTGACAGAATTTAATGTATATGAATATTTCTATACATGTTCCGATATTTAACAGAAATTAATGTACATAGAATATTTCTATAGATATTTATAGATATTTGACCGAATTTAATTTACGAAGATTATTTCTATACATGTTCATAGGCATCACATGGGTCAAGCTTTATTTTTTCCAACAAAATCATAATAATTCTTTAAAAAAATATCATTTTTGTTGCACATGAGAAATTAACTTCCAACACTATGGTGTCAAAGACTGAATGCTTGCATGGACATAGAGCTCCTAGCAGATAGAAACCAACAGGTCATGCTTGATAGGTCTGTATCATCAACCTACCCAGTGACCAACAACAGAGCACTTGATCCCCATAAAAGCATCAACCAGAGGCCATGCATGCAGATATTGGGTATTTATGTCTATGGTCTGTACCGTATTTTCGCGCATATATCCCGCGGATTATACCAGATTTTACAAACCCCGCAGGGGGGGTGCGGGTTATATAAGGGTGCGGGCTATATCACAATTTTTTTTTACACATGATGATATTTCAACATATTGTTCGAAAAACGTAACTACATAACATATATTGTTCTAGTTTTGTTTTGCTAGGGTTGGATATTATGGCTACTACGGTGACTTTACAACCTACGGTATCGGGACTAAATCAACATTTCGGGATAAAAACTTAAAAATTTCGTATCCGTCACGTTTTCATAATCAATATTTTCTGTTTTCAATCGAAATAACTACGGTACCTAATTTTACCGCTGGGCCACGATCCACTGCTTCAGGTCAGCTTCAAGGTGAGGCCACTTTGCTTTAGGTCCGCGACGAGCACGTTTTCGTGGATTCATCTTCTCCAACGTTCCTTTTTCTTTTCTCCAACCTCGGATTACACTCTCATCAATATCAAATTTTGTGCCTGTGGCTCTATTGCCATGCACTTCAGCATACGCAATGGCAGTTAGCTTGAAGTCGGCTGTGTAAGACTTTCGTTTCGGCATTTTTTAAATTAAACAGAAAGAAGTTATTTAAACTCGAATCTACACTTCACAAGAATACAAGATTATTTAAAAATGTCCGTGTTTATGTAGCCTGTAGTTGAGGCACAGCTCCTACGCACACAAGCACTGTGTACCGTGTTTTTCCTGACTTTTATTGAGCAAAGGTTGTCGGCTTACTTTGATGATGGCGCCGCTAAAGGCTCCAGTTGAAGGGTGAAACAAATACCTGTTTGTTATTGCTGCGGCAACTTCAGATAATTGTAGAACATTGAAACACATTTGTTTTATTTGTTTAGTATATATCAGTGCTTCAAAGGTAATCAGTTCTCTTTGAAGTGTCAGCAAACGTATTTTTTCTTCTTCCATCTGGTATTTGTTTTTAAATTAGTGTCATCTGCTTGACTGTACTCATTTTACGTTTTCGCCTTCTGCGGATTTGGATTTTGACTAGTCAGTTGCATAAAGTAATAAGGCCAGATATCATCATTAGCGGATTATGATATAACAGTGCACTGTTAGTGTGGTTTGCCAGTATGAGACAAGGACTTGTTATTTTAACAATATATTCCAGTACATTGTTTCCTGTCATGGTGCCTTTGATTTTCTCTACTCCAAACGCAAGACTGTATATACGGTTTTTATCACCAGATGGTATATTTTGTCACCAAAACGGAAAACAGAATCGCAGTTTGCTACATCAGCGAAGCCCCGTGATCCTGTAATTGATTTCATTTCCGATTGTAGCTGTATAAATATATCTATGGTTGCGGGTTATACAAAGGTGCGGGTTATGCCAACGATTTTTTACACAAAACCCCAAAACCCGCGGGCTATATGAGGGTGCGGATTATCTGCGTGTGCGGGATATATGCGCGAAAATACGGTATTTGGGTGAGGATTCTTGCAGTAATTAATGTATATGGGCTGTATTTGAGTGAGGATTCTTGCAGTAATTAATGTATATGGGCTGTATTTGAGTGAGGATTCTTGTAGTAATTAATGTATATGGGCTGTATTTGAGTGAGGATTTTTACAGTAATTCATGTCTATGGGTTGTATTTGAGTGTGATTCTTGCAGTAATTAATGTCTATGGGCTGTATGTGAGTGAGTGCTCATGCAGCAATCAATGTATATGTGCTGTATTTGAGTGAGTGCTCATGTAGTAATTAATGTTTATGGCCTGTATTTAAGCAAGCATTCTAACAGTAATTAATATCTATGGGCTGTACATGAGCAAGTGTTGTGGAAGTAATTAATGTATATGGGCTGTATTTCAGTGAGTGTTCTGGCAGTAATTAATGTTTATGGGCTGTATTTGAGCAAGAGTTATGGCATTAATTAATATATATGGGCTTTATTTAAGTGAGTGTTCTGGCAGTAATTAATGTTTATACAGTGTATTTAAATGAGAGTTATCACAGTAATTAATGTCTCTGGGTTGTATCTGAGTGAGTGTCCTTGTAATCTAATTGCTGTCCGTGGGCTGTATTTAAATGAGGATTCTTGCACTAATAATGTATATGGGCTATATTTGAGTGAGTATCCTTGCAGACTAATTAATGTAAATGGGCTATCCTTGAGTGAGTATCTTTGCATATCTATGGACTGTACTTGAGGGAAGTATTCATGCAGTTGAATTCCTGTTTATGGGCTGTACTTGAGTGAGTGTTCTTGCAGACTAATTAATGTCCATGTTCTGTATTTGAGTGAATGTTCTTGCAGACCAATGCCTATGGACTGTATTTGAATGAGTGTTCTCAAAGAATAATCAATGTCTATGGGCTATAACTGAGTGAGTGTTCTCACAGAATAATCAATGTCTATGGGCAATATTTGAATGAGTGTTCTCACAGAATAATCAATGTCTATGGGCAATATTTGAATGAGTGTTCTCACAGAATAATCAATGTCAATGGGCTATAACTGAGTGAGTGTTCTCACAGAATAATCAATGTCTATGGGCTATAACTGAGTGAGTGTTCTCACAGAATAATCAATGTCTATGGGCTATAACTGAGTGAGTGTTCTCACAGAATATTCAATGTCTATGGGCTATAACTGAGTGAGTGTTCTCACAGAATAATCAATGTCTATGGGCTATAACTGAGTGAGTGTTCTCACAGAAAAATCAATGTCTATGGGCTATAACTGAGTGAGTGTTCTCACAGAATAATCAATGCATATGGGCTATAACTGTGTGAGTGTTCTCACAGAATAATCAATGTCTATGGGCAATATTTGAATGAGTGTTCTCACAGAATAATCAATGTCTATTGGCTATAACTGAGTGAGTGGTCTCACAGAAAAATCAATGTCTATGGGCTATAACTGAGCGAGTGTTCTCACAGAATAATCAATGTCTATGAGCAATATTTGAATGAGTGTTCTCACAGAATAATCAATGTCTATGGGCTATAACTGAGTGAGTGTTCTCACAGAATAATCAATGTCTATGGGCTATAACTGAGTGAGTGTTCTCACAGAATAATCAATGTCTATGGGCAATATTTGAATGAGTGTTCTCACAGAATAATCAATGTCTATTGGCTATAACTGAGTGAGTGTTCTCACAGAATAATCAATGTCTATGGGCAATATTGAATGAGTGTTCTCACAGAATAATCAATGTCTATGGGCAATATTTGAATGAGTGTTCTCACAGAATAATCAATGTCAATGGGCTATAACTGAGTGAGTGTTCTCAAAGAATAATCAATGTCTATGGGCTATAACTGAGTGAGTGTTCTCACAGAATAATCAATGTCTATGGGCTATAACTGAGTGAGTGTTCTCACAGAATAATCAATGTCTATGGGCTATAACTGAGTGAGTGTTCTCACAGAATATTCTATGTCTATGGGCAATATTTGAATGAGTGTTCTCACAGAATATTCAATGTCTATGGGCTATAACTGAGTGAGTGTTCTCACAGAATAATCAATGTCTATGGGCTATAACTGAGTGAGTGTTCTCACAATAATCAATGTCTATGGGCTATAACTGAGTGAGTGTTCTCACAGAATATTCTATGTCTATGGGCTATAACTGAGTGAGTGTTCTCACAGAATAATCAATGTCTATGGGCTATAACTGAGTGAGTGTTCTCACAGAATAATCAATGTCTATGGGCTATAACTGAGTGAGTGTTCTCACAGAATAATCAATGTCTATGGGCAATATTTGAATGAGTGTTCTCACAGAATAATCAATGTCTATTGGCTATAACTGAGTGAGTGTTCTCACAGAATAATCAATGTCTATGGGCTATAACTGAGTGAGTGTTCTCACAGAATATTCAATGTCTATGGGCAATATTTGAATGAGTGTTCTCACAGAATAATCAATGTCTATGGGCAATATTTGAATGAGTGTTCTCACAGAATAATCAATGTCTATGGGCTATAACTGAGTGAGTGTTCTCACAGAATAATCAATGTCTATGGGCAATATTTGAATGAGTGTTCTCACAGAATAATCAATGTCTATGGGCTATAACTGAGTGAGTGTTCTCACAGAATAATCAATGTCTATGGGCTATAACTGAGTGAGTGTTCTAGCAATAATTAAGTGCCATCGTTTCAAATGTGTATGGACATGTGTCCAAGCAACACAGTTTACATTGATAAAATGTGACAAAAAAAAATACTTGTGCCAACAGCTATATGCTGTGAGCTTGAACTAAATACTTTAATTTTTTGGGGTGTAATGTGAATGCCAAAAACATCTGGATGTTTTTAATTTGCTTGTGTGCACAAACTATGTACAAATCCTGCTAATCCAGAGAGATCGGATCTGAATAAGTCAAAAAGAGATAGGTTGGTTGGTTGGTGATGTGTGGGTGGGTCAGAAGCCCATATGGAAAGGGAAAAATATCTTGCACCTCATTTTTTTTACTGACAACACTAGCAAGCCTCACATGAAACGTAAGTTAATGAAATCCTAAAAGTTATATGAATTTCTAACATTAGTTTGAGGTGGAAGTGATCAATAAAGGTGAGCACTCTGGCCACCTAAGACATTGTCATCAAAGATATTATGAGATAGTGTGATCATGAGACAATGCAAAACTTTGTGAACATGAACGAGATACAGTGAAATCTTATACAAGTATCATGAAATATTAAAAAATGTTGTGATCATACAACTATTTGAGATGGTGAGATCAAAAGATATTACAACATGGTATGATCATTAGATATTATATAACGGTGTGATCATTTGACATTACGAAATGATGTGATCAATGATCATGTGACATGAAATGGCATGATCATGAAACATTATGAAATAATGTGATATCACAAAATGTTGTGATAATATGACATCATGAGATAGTGTGATTATGAGACACTACAATATGGTGTGATCATAAGACACTGTGAGATGATGTGATCATGAGACATTATGAAAATGTCTGTTCATGAGACACTGTGAGATGATGTGATCATGAGACATTATGAAAATGTCTGTTCATGAGACACTGTGAGATGATGTGATCATGAGACATTATTAAAATGTCTGTACATGAGACACTGTGAGATGATGTGATCATGAGACATTATGAAAATGTCTGTTCATGAGACAGTGAGATGATGTGATCATGAGACATTATGAAAATGTCTGTTCATGAGACACTGAGATGATGTGATCATGAGACATTATGAAAATGTCTGTTCATGAGACACTGAGATGATGTGATCATGAGACATTATGAAAATGTCTATTCATGAGACACTGAGATGATGTGATCATGAGACATTATGAAAATGTCTGTTCATGAGACACTGTGTGATGATGTGATCATGAGACATTATGAAAATGTCTGTACATGAGACAACACAAGATGTACATTTTGCAACAATAAGAAAATCTATTTACAGCTTGATGTGTCAGCTATTGGGTAACAATTCATAATCAAATCAATTGTCATTAGTTTCGGTTTAGTTTCGTGCTTTACAGCGCAGTATTGCAGTGCTGAGGCAATTTTAGCAAAGTACATTGTACAGTCCACAGTTGCTGAGCCAGGCTGGTCTGATGGTAGGATTTTTGGACCTGTACCATATCAGCTATGGGTCCAGAATGCTAACCACTAAGACACGCAAACTCTGTCTAGGGTTTAATGTAATTTCTCAGCAATTGATAAGATGTACATGGCAACTAGTATATTTGGTGGAGAAAGATTCGGGAAAAAAAATCCTACAAAGAAACATGGGCAGCTACAGGCAAACTTTCTCACACACCTACATTGGCTATGCCAAAGACTCAAAACCCATGTGGAACGAGGTATAAGATGCCATTGATCTGCACCTTAGAACACTTTGTCACTCCAGGCTACAATCAAAGCAGTAATCACAAAAAAGGCATCATTTAAAAAATCATTGCGCTGGTGGAGCAGTTATGGTCCCCAATAGGCTTGTTATGTCTGATTTATGTAATGTGTTGATAGAATGTTAAATAACAATTTATTTTTCTTGAATTGTTTTTAAAAAAATCTAATTTTTAAAAGTGATAGATCTGAACTATCAAATGGTATGTGCTGCAGAAGGCCATTAAAATGGTATTTCTGACCCATCGCTGGTAGAATCACATGTATGCTTTAGATTTATAAATACTACAATTCAGTTCATTGGTGTGATCATAAGTTTTGTGATTGTAAGCAAAATGGACAGTTTATGGCCAAAAACCTGAGGTCTAATAAGTAATTAAGACAGCATTGATGGTCTTAAAAATCAGCAAACTTTCGGCAGAAGTGAGATAAAAAGGAGTTACTAACCACAAAGTTATTAGCAGCAACACTTGCACAAGAACTTTTATTTGTATTTAGTTAAAAGTATAATTGTTATAAGGGAAACTCGTCTCTCCTTTTGCCTATTCGAGTCAAAATACCAAAATATGTGTTTCTTGCCAATGCTTAAAAAAAACGAAACTCAAATACTAAAAAGTATCAAAGTGGGTGAAGGCAAGTAGCATAGGACCTGAGTTTTATGCACAGTGGATTTTCAGATAACATACAGGAGAAGAAATGATATCACCACACATCATTACATGGAAAATGTGATCAGAAAACTATTGACAACTTGTTAACTGTGAACCTTAATGATGGTAATTAATGTTATCAATGTACACCAAGCAGTAAACTTTTGAAAGAGACTAAAAATACTTGGGATATTTTTTTTAAATTTGGCCATTGAACTAAGAGGTATACATCTCTTACTTTTTTATTTAGACTGCAATAATACTCTGGGTTGTATTAATTAAATATTCCTGTATTACTAAAAGCAAATTCTGAGTCACATTCAAACGTTGTTTTATTATATCTCCCAAAAATGGTCTTCCAGGACAGGTGGTCTTTCAGCTTATCACATAAACACACTAATCTATTCCTTTAGAACCTGGTCATAAATCACAGGTGGTCTTATGTAGCACTGGCCTTTCAAGGCAGATATTGCTGTATTAAGGTTTTTTTTGTAAGTGAACTAATGTTTTAGACATATTGAAGCTTAATAAAGGTGTGCATCTTGCTTAAACAACTCTGATTAATATTATCTTAAACAACTCTGATTAATATTATCTTAAACAACTCTGATTAATTTTATCTTAAACAACTCTGATTAATATTATCTTAAACAACTCTGATTAATATTATCTCAGAAGCTTTACATAATAAACACATGTGTAAATAATAAAAGAAAGTTTGAACGTGTTTTTGAACTGCGTGACATATTAGTATGTAGGCAGGTGTGACAAGCTAATTGTCAGTCAACATGGCTTATATCAAATTTTTACATCAAATTATAAGTATTGTACTTGTTTCCTTTTTGACCCAGAGGTCAACTAAGACAATTGCTAATGAAGACTGGGCTAGGTAAGATGAAGAAACTTCAAAAGAGCTGTCATGGAAGTCATAATATATTATCAGCAATTAAAGAGTCTAATATGACTTCAAACAAAACTTTGCATAAACATTTTTCAATTTGTAACATTGTTTTTGTTCATATTATCTGATAATGAAAACTTCATTACCACAGTAGCATAATGGCGCCATATATGTATGGGTCTCATCACTCTTAATTGTAAAAGCTTTGCGCACGACGCACAATGCAGCCTTCATTGATGAATATTTTCAATTTCCTAGTTAATATTTGACTGGCTTAATTTAAATAACAGTGACCTTTATTAATGGCAGATCAACTTCTGAAGGCACTCAATGAAAAAATGCTTTATATAAAAAAAAGTTGGCCTTGTTCTGTTTAGTGGTTTATAAGAAATTTATAAAAGGTTTTTTGTTTTATCAGTAACATAAGCCATATTTGATGGCAGATTGGCATAATATGTATAAGTTTAAAATAAATTCATGCTCTGATGATTTCTGTTATTTGGGGAAATTCTGTTAATTGGATTTTGAGAGAGTTATTTAAAGGTTGTCTTTGTGTTTCAATGATAACCATTCTTGATCATGAATTATATAAATTGTTATCAGAAGTTGGAAACAGTAACTGTTGACTAATATACAGTGAATGCTGGGCAAATTGATGTACAGTGGATGCTGCAAAAATTAATGCACAGTAACTGATGGGCCAATTAATGTACAATGAATGCTAGGCCAACAGATGCACAGTGGATGCTGGGCCAATTAATGTACAGTGGATGCTAGGCCAATTAATGTACAGTGAATGCTAGACCAACTGATATACAGTGAATGCTGGGCTGATTAATGTACTGTGAATGCTGGGGTGATTGATGTACCCTGGATGCTGGGCCAATTGATGTACATTTGATGCTGTGCTGATTGATGTACAGTGGATGCTGTGCTGAATAATGGACAGTGGATGCTGGGCTGATTAATGCACAGTGGATGCTGGACTGATTAATGCGCAGTGAATGCTGGGCCAATTGATGTACAGTTGATGCTGGGCTGATTGATGTACAGTGGTCGCTGGGCTGATCAATGTACAGTGAATGCTTGACTGATTCATGTAGAGTGAATGCTGGGCCTATTGATGTACAGTGAATGTTGGGTCAATTCATGTACATTGAATACTGAGCTGATTGATGTACAGTGGATGCTGGACTTATCAATGTACAGTGAATGTTGGGCTGATTGATGTACAGTGGATGTTGGCCATATCAGACTTACTTGACCTTATGGCCAGACCAGCTAAGAACATCTTACCACATTAACAATAAGACCATACTAAACATAGGCAAGGGCCCATCATAAACTGTGAGGATGGCTCTGGAAGAACCTTACTACAACTTCCAGCCTAATGAATTATATAGCGTGTATGTACTTGATTAGTATATAATACCCACCAAGTTTAATAGTTCTGTATTCTGACATATCATGTATGTTCTTATAGCAGCTATAACTAAAATTATCAAGCAGAAATTATTTTAGTCACGAGTAAGTAACCTAGATATTTATCTTTGAATACTTCAAATCAATGTTTATTTTGTTTAATTGATGAAGTAAATGCAGTGAAATAACCAAATAAATTTGAAGTTAGGTAAATCATAGATAAGTGTGTTGAAGTGAATAAGGATGTTTAAGTCAATTTAGACTATTGGCTAGTTTGTGATCAGCAACAAAATTTCACAAATACTGGTTGATGGAGTTTGATTTTGCGAAACACAGCAAAAAGAGGGAACATTTTATTCCTTACACATACTACAAATATCAATTATTCTGAGATATACAAAATCCGTTTGACAGTAACTTGTAACACCAGCCAGCATTGGGACTATGTGCACATGCAGAACTCAATCCCAAAACTAACCTGTTGAAAAAAAATCATTGATAGACAAAAGCTTGTTTGCCTTATTGCTAGTTTTTCATACTTATGCATGTAAATATTGAACAAGATCTACTGAAAAGTTTTCACAAACAGCATGACCCAGTCTCAAAAATGTACAAAAATAAACACTTATGATACTTGCATGAGCTTCAAAACCCTCAACTTAATTACATTGCAACCAAATCTGTCTCCAGTAAAACCCTCAACATAACTACACTGCAGCCAAATCTGTCACCAGTTGGCCTGCATTTCATTGTACAATGGATTTTTACAATGATAAAAACTCAGTGTAGTTGTTTTTTTAAAATGTATTGTCTGTGGTTGTGATTTCTTTTGAGTGTGCACATAAGTGTGTATGTGATTATGATATAATATGAAAATGCTAAGCTTACATTTTGTTTGAAAGTGTACTGAATGCTTAAAAAACATATATTTTTCTTTTCTGTTATACAAATTTGAATATGTAGGCATTTATGAGTTGTAAACTTGTTCTCAAATGTGTGATAATGCTTTTAGCTGGATATTTCATGGTAGAGCCAACTTCAAAACAAGTCAGTTTTTTGCGCCACTGCTTCTTTTATTTTGGTACTATGTACCACTGCAAGTATAAATTCATTCACAATTATACATATCATTTAAATGTACTGAAAAATCCAAACATATAGTTTCCCAATTAGACTGTAAGACTTAAACTTTTATATATCTTTATTTATTTGTAAGTTACTTCGTCTGTCTAAAGATACTGGACATTTTCTTAATATATTGGTTTATGTAGTGATAGACAATCCCTGTCAATGAATTTCAACTATGATAATGTGTTACAGTTAAAAACTGTCTCAGATAAACAAGCGTCCCATGCATGGACTCTATTTCAAATTTGTATCTGCCAAGTGTTGAAGCTATCTCTGATATTCATGAGTAATATGATTTCATGATGGCCATATTGGATGTTATGTCCTGAACCATTGACAGTTAGGACCAACAAAACACCACAATAACTCTTTTGATGGAACCCTCATGTTGTGATATGACCATCAATTGAGGAGTATCGATATGTATTTCAAGATGGCTATACTGGATGTTAGATCAGCGTAAATTTTCAATCAGGGACAATGATAATAAGTCATGATAACCATGCATTAATAAAGAGTGGCAAAAACAACAATTTTCAAGATGGCTGCCATGGTGTTCATCATCTTCATACAAGACCAGTTAGGCATGTTCAGTAGGTGAAGTGATAACAAGATTTTCAAGATGGCTGCCATGGCAGCCATGCTGGGTCGGATCACTACATTTTCATATAGGAACAACAGAATATCATTAGTCATTTGGTGAAAACTCTTTATTGATATGACCATTCATTTAGGTGCAGTAAGAAGATCACAAAAATGGCCACCATGGCAGCCATACTGGATGTGTGATTGGCATAAGTTTCATTTAGCACAAACTAAACATAAAAAGAAGTCTTCTGGTGCTTTTCATGAATCCACAGATAAGTATAGAAAAATAATTCTGATAAACATTTCTCTTATTTTGCCTTTTTTATATGAACTGACACGATGTTGTATAAGATACAAGTAGAAAAAATATAAAATGGATAAATAGTAGTCATGTGATCACTGCAGTATTCATACATATTCTGCCTTTACAACAAGATACATGTAGTTGAATGTCATTTGTTTTTTATGAATGGTTCAAGGTCTTTTATAAAAAGATCCACTGAGTAATTCAGCTTATATGGAATTTTCATTTTAATCTACTAGAAAGCATGCTACTTTTTCACATTTTGCAAATCTTTAAAAACAAGTTCTCTAGTTCTTAGGAAGGGCATACTTTGGATTTTCTCAGATCATTCATCATGCCAACAATAAACTGTTGTGTATGACCCTGACATCATGCCAGCCATCTTTGCTGGCTATTAAAGTCAAGTAGTAGGTTGTTTCTTCTTAAATCTGAGTCACTCTCATTATCATAACCAGTCACAACTTTCAGATTTCATGCTGAGGTGTAGCTGAAGTTTATTTGCCAGGATTTATGAATGAGACTGCAGAGGCCATGTGGGCTTGGCAGAGCTTTCTCTGAACTTTTTCTGCTTGAGTAGGGCAATGGATGGTAAAACATTTACCTGTCACCCAGGTTTGGCATCAACTCGCTGCCCTAAAGCCCCTTCAGCAATGACAATGACAAAAATAAGTTTTAGCAGAGTGACCAATCTGCTTCTAGTACTAACTGATCCAATCTTACTATCATAATACTAATAAAACAAAACCCCTCACCCTTGTATCTCATACCAATTCAAGTTACACATTTCTCTTATGATAGTTATCTGCCTTATCATCTTTGTCTCTTCATCCCATCTACTCTCCTTTATAGTATTATTAAACAAATAAACAGGTGAATGAAATGATGGAAGAGAATGAAAATTAATTAACCAAGAAGATGTGTTTGTTAACTGATCAATGTTGATGATCATCATTACACAGACTGGAAATTTTCATTTCTGCTAGTTAAACATATAGACTGAAAACTGAATGAATGGGGAATGACAGTCAGTAACTTCACTCTGTTCCTGAAAAGTGGTGTTTTAGTCAAGCTGGTCCCTTGCAATTCTGGTTTACTTCATTTATGTTCAACTGATACTTGTGACTTTCTGAAATGTGCATGTCGTACTTCCATGAAGCAGCGAGTTACCTATATTAATGACATTTCCATGTAAAATGATAGCCATATTGATCAGCATAAATGTTTCAATTTCTTCAAATGACTTTATATGTTGGTTTAATAACCTCTCCAGAGATTATATATTTTCTCACGGAATAAAATTGCTTGTATTTTGGAGGTTTTATTAATCTTAGAATTTTGATGCACTTTTGGGTGTAATTTATTATAAATAACAGAAATGATGATTTATCTTCCCATCTATACACACATCATACAAACCAGAAATCACTTTAAATTATAGATACTGACATGAGTGATTTGTAATTGCACTCTAGTATTGTTTTGTAGCATTGGAAACAATAAAGCACAGCATAAACACATCTAATTTTGAAATTTACATCAAATTATTATTATTATTATCTTATTATTTTTTCTATTATTATTATTATTATTACAGTGATTATATTATCCATTCAGTAGTAGTAGTATTAGTAGTTGTAGCAGTAATAATAATAATAATAATAATAATAATAATAATAATAATAATATTATTATTATTATTATCACAAATATTCCTGGTATTTTTGTCATAATTGCATGTGTTAATGTTTGTTTTTGCTATTCATCTTCTTATTATTATTATTCTTTTCAATATTATTCTTATTCTTACAATTATTCTTATTATTACTATTATTCTTATTATTATTACTAATATTTTTATTTTTATCACTATATTATTCTAATTATTACAATTATTCTTATTAGTATTATTACTATTATTCTATTACTAATGTTTTTATTTTTATTACTATTATTCTAATTATTATAAATATTCTTATTAGTATTATTACTATTATTATTATTACTAATATTTTTATTTTTTTACTATTATTCTAATTATTAAAATTCTTCTTCTTCTTCTTCTTATTATTATTATTATTAAAATTATTCTTATTATTATTATTATTCTTATTATTATTACTAATATTATTCTTATTATTTCTATTCTTCTTATTATTACTATTATTCTTTTTTTCTTATTAAATTTACTATTATTATTATTATTATTATTATTATTATTATTATTATTATTAGTCACTACTTCATATTCAAGATGATAACTGTTGTTAGAATACAATGCCATGATAAATCAATTTTATCATTAAAACAGAAATAAATCTACCATGATAGGTCACTGTGTAATAGTTGTCTTTGGTAAATTTATTTAGTGGTTACCACTTTCTAAATCCTTATAGCATGTATACACGTATTCTGACATTCCATTTTTAATAGGAAAGATATGCCCACCCTTCTGCGAACAGTTCTGCATGACACATGTTGGTAACTGCTTACTGTTTAACACTCTGCCTCTCATGTCAAAGAAAATCAAAAGTATTTCAGACGAGGGACCTACTATATATATATATATATATATATGTAAAACCTTTTTGTTATGTTCAGCATTAGAAACTCCAATATTTAAAACCAATTGAATGAACTACCATTCCTGTTATTAATCCTTCTATTGCCCTTAATATTCAAAAACTCAGAACAATCAAAACCTCCCATAACAAATGTAAACCCCACCCCATTTGTCAAGTTGTTGAAGCTATACATTACATTACATTACAATGCATTGTTATATTATGGTATGTTACATTACATATGTATGTATGTATGTATGTATGTATGTATGTATGTATGTATGTATGTATGTATGTATGTATGTATGTATGTATGTATGTATGTATGTTACATAATTTCTGCATTAAGACATCATAGGAAGTTTTAAAAAAGAGTAACAAACTGTCAAGTAATTTTGAAATGTACTACTTTTAGTATAACATGTTTATTCAACAGAATATTATACTCTCTGTTTATATTAAATATATGATACTCACTTTTTTATTTAAAATCTGGAAAAATGACTGACATCCAGTTGGAATCCTAAAACTTGAGTACAATTTTTGATACAATGTAATATCTACAAACGATTGGCAATAAAAATCTGTACGATGCTTATAAATTCTGCTATCAGAGTGGACATATCTCAGTTATTCAATGACTATCTAACACCCTGTGGTGATACATAGAGTTAACGGTCAGATTAATGCGAACACTACAAAATGGCATATTCTAGAGCTACCTGAGCAATTCACTTTTTTCCCTTAAGGTACAAATCATCCCTGATCAGTCTTTGCTTTCTTTTCTTCTAGGCAATTGGGCTTCTGATGTTTATCAATGATAATGTTTCGAACATTCTCAGTTATTTGCGCCCTGAAGACTCTGTGAAACTGACACTAAATCAACAGACCCGTTTTATTGTATTGTTTGACATGCATGCCAGAGCTGTTAAAATCAAATAATCGCCCAGGCATAAAATTTAATACAAATATCCCTCCCTCCAAGGTATTGTTTTTGCCTTCTTCTGCCCTCTTCCAGAAATTATGACCATCCAGTCTACACTATGTTCACTCTAACAAGTTGAACTGAATACATGATATCATTTTGCCTACTAACGTCAATTAAAGATAAAATAACAAATACAAAGCAAAAGATTAGGTATTATTCCTCAAAAGTCTTAAAAAAATTCATTGAATATAATTTTACATACCAGCAGTTTCAGTAATGTGAAATACTACCTGGATCACAACCTTGTGCTCTGTTAGCAAAAAAGTCAACAACATCATTCTACCCAATTAACTCATGATGAGACAAACATCAATTGAATTCTTTCAAATGATTACTCCCATGAAATAAAGTTCAATTGTTATATTTGTTTCACTTTAAGTACAATATATTGGGCGGACAGGTATCCAGATAGCACTGTGTAGTGTATTTTGTACAGGCTAAACAATACAATCCATTCACATGAGCAAGCATGGCTGTTCTCATATTAAAGGTGACATGACTGTTGTGAAATTTACACATTGCTAATTTCCAGTGTTGACACACAAAAAAACAGGAAACATAATCCTGTTGAATAAGGTGGAAACTTTCATGGTAACATTCTTGCTTTAATTCAAATCAAAAGGGCAAAGGGAGAAAACTAAAACACATCATTTAAATGAAACTTAAGGCAGATGAGTAACAACAATCCAGCAACATTTCAATGTACAATTCTTGTTTCAAATTCAATGACCAAGGAGAAATATCTCATTACATTTTGTCGATTTTCATTTAATGCACAGCGCATTTAAAATCACGATAAATTTTGCATTATTTTTGAAAAACTTGAACAAAATGTTATGAATGCTTTCCAATCCATGCTTTCAAGACAACTTATTCTATAGGCATACCACATGTCCTGGTGTGTAGTGTTAAGTTCTGACTTGATGTGACAAATCTAGCTGTTTCTTTTTTTGATTTGAGCATCATTTGTTCTTAGGTAGTTGTTGTGTGGGTGGGGTTGGGGTCCCAAATTATACAAGACTAAGTCTAAAATAGGTCTAACTAAGAAAGCTAATTTTAGGGCCAAATTACAAAGTTTAGACAGATCTTAATAGGTTTAAAGTACAGATTTTTGAGTTATAAAAACGAAAAAACAAATTTGCTATAAATGTCTTTTAACTCATTCAGCTCCAATCCTGACCTTAGGTGTGATGAAGCTGTGACCTACTTCCAAGCTCCATAGCGTCAAGGTCATTTAAGATTCACCAAAGTGGGTGGTATTACAAAAAAGCAGATAGATGTAGCTCTATGATGATATTAAGTAATCTGGACTTTCTACTGACATTACAAAATGCAGAGAAAAAAAACTTATTTTTTTAGACCCAATGTTTTCACACCAAAAATTTGCGCCTTGTTGGAATTGGATTTTGTGTCTGGATTTTTAGACTTTTTGGCTTAGGCAGACTGGTCTGAACTGCACACTGAGAGGTGAACCTTTGCAAAATGTAGGATAAATTGGGGATTGGGAGAAAGAAGTGGCCAGGAGATAAAATGATTGGTCCAATAATCAAAAATACAAAATGGAGAACTCCAACTTTTACCCTTTTGCACATGCACAAGCCAAACAGCCATTGAAAAACAATGTTTCAAGCACAACTAGGCATCAGTCTAAGCAAAAAACTCTTGGAAGCAGATGTATTTGGATATACATGTATTCACAATTAACCTCCAAAAGGTGTTTTCTACCCACATTTCAGGTGAAGATAACAAAAATCTTTTGGGCCAAATTATATCTTTGGAAAAACCCAAATCACAATGATAATAAAAAAGTATGAAAGAAACTAATAGCATAGCAAGGTTATAATAAAGAAACTAATAGCATAGCATGGTTATAATAAAGAAACTAATAGCATAGCATGGTTATAATAAAGAAACTAACAGCATAGCATGGTTTCTTCTTAAACTCCGGACTTACAGTATAGATTAATAAAAGTAACTGAAAAAAAATTGCCAGTAGAAATAGGATTTTGAGCTATATTTTCTCCATTTGCCAAAAAGATACATGGAGTTTATGAAAAAGTTCTGTCCAAGCTCAATGCATGAAGTGGGACAGCTTATTTCTACAAGGTTAGTGTTACATCAGAACAGCCCACAGACAAACAACTGACCCAAGTGGGCCTATGATTGCGTTACATCAGAACAGCCCACAGACAAACAACTGACCCAAGTGGGCCTATGATTGCGTTACATCAGAACAGGCCACAGACAAACAACTGACCCAAGTGGGCCTATGATTGCGTTACATCAGAACAGCCCACAGACAAACAACTGACCCAAGTGGGCCTATGATTGCTCATCAATAAGCCTAAAAGCAAAATGCAGGAGCAGCTGTCTAATACTGAATGGCATGCAGCCTGGATAATTTTTGTCTAAAAAATTGAAAGCCCTCCAAATTTGGTGAAATTGTGTTAAGCAGCTATTATGATCAGGCTTTTATTCTTCATGTAAAAATGGCCCAAGTTTACAACAGCCAGCATCAAAATGAACAAACATCAAAGCCACCTTTGTGGGGGCACTTTCTGTCAAATACTTTCAAATTCTTTTGAGCAGGTTTTGAGAAGGTTTTTAAAGGTTACTGTTTCTAGCAATGGCAGCCATATCTGATGGCAAAATAACATCATTTGTATTAATTTATAAGCAAATTAAGCCAGAATGTTTAAAATAACAAAAAATAAAAAATTCTGATCACTAATGTTTTAGTCACATAAAAAGTATTTCCAATTTTAGCAAAGATGGCCATAACTGATGATGAAATGTAATTTGCATTTCTGTGCCAGAATCATCTCTGTAGAATTTAGTAAAATTCTGCTAACAGTTTCTCAGAAATTTCATTGCTTCAAGGTTGATTTTTAAATTATAGTGTAGATGGCCATATCTAATAGACAAAACTGATGCCAGAATACTCTCTGTAAAATCATCTGCAAATCAATCAAGCAGTTTCGGGCAATATGGTAATGGATAATGTATGGCAGACTGTTGGACTGTACCAATGGCTCAACAGGCATCACATCCAGGTGAGCTAAGTATGATCCCCCCCCCCAAAAAAAAAATATGACAACCAGCAGCTATTAACTTCAAAGCCTTTCATATTTCTTGTCCAAAGTTAGGACATTGCTCTAAGATGGCATTTAATTTATTTATACCCTCAAATTCCCCAATAAACATCATTGCTATAGGTATAAAAACACATGTTGGAATGCCTGTAAAATGGCGTTTATTGCTTAAGCTTTCTGCCAGAATCAGGATTTACTGTCTTCAAATGGTGGCCTGCATTGGGACTGCCATGTGTCACCCTATAATGGCCTTAATATACACTTTATTACCTTGACTACTATCCTGCAATATTTCATCTCTTGAAACCTTATCATTGGCCTAAGACCTACCCATTGTGTCTATGGCAAGACAGCATATTGGGGTTATGTACATTTACAACTGGTCTATAACCAACCAAACAATTTTGTGTACCAAAGAGGTCTGTCCCATTTTAAGCACATGCGACTAACAAAATGTGGTTTGTGGTCATCAAAAATGACCAACATAAATAATTTGTGTAGCTATTATACTTTTATAGGGGTCATGAAGGCAATCCATGGTCTAATAAAACACCTAACTTGTATGTTTCCGCAGGATATTACTTATGTCTTTCAGTGTGCAAAGAACAAAAGGGGAAAAAAGCAGTGAAAGAAGACAACAATTTTTTTAAAACTTGTTCATGAAACTTTCATATTTTGGTGCACAAAGAATATGAGAAAATATTTACTTCAGATATTGAAATATGATTTCAAAGGTAAATTCAGGAAGGCTGAATTTACAAAGTTTAGAGTCAAACTGCAAACAATAAAGATCCTGATCTGCCATAGCATAATGTACCTGCAGACCAGGGTATATGTTGTTTGTAATACTGATTACTCCTAACAAACTGCACAGACCTAGATCTGCCTGCATAGTATGTAATGGCTGATATAGGTCTGTGCAGTTGGATTTATATTACAAGTGAGTGTATAATGTAATCTGGACTTGTTTCATTACATAATTACATAAACATAAAATCTTTCAGAGGCAACTGTTTCAATTAATCACCTAGTTTTACTCAATCTTTATCAAGCATGTCACCTCTGCTGAGAAAATAAATGCCATGTATGTTCCACATTTAAAATGTAGAGAAAGGCCTGTTTAACCACCATGTTAGTGTAAAACACTGATAATCACACTGGCACAAATAATAAAAGCTCAATTTCTCTGGCTGAAAAGGTTTCAAACGGAATGGAGTGATAATATTTCAACCCAATTAAATAGGACTCTGCCCCAAGCAAGCTCTTTTCTTCTTGCTCCATCCCTTATACAAGTACCCTGACAACTTTGACAAATCAGACGTTACCGGGAAACACAAAATTAGGGATAATGATGCTGGGGTTTTCTCATGAATACAATGAAACCCTACTCATGACCAGAAATCACACCTACATACCTCCCAGGAATATAATTCATGTACTGTCACTGCTGAAATTGGACTCTGTTTCTTGATCGAGTTCTAATCATTACAAACTGTTTCTCTTGAATGTTTTAGATTCACTGTAACAATGATCTTCACATTACACTCGTATCGGTTTAATATCACAACTGGGACATGACAACCGGGAACATCATATAAGCAATCTGTTGGACTTGTAACAAAGAAGACAAAGGTGTCAAATATACTTTTTCTTTTTGATTAAAACAGAAAGCCATTTAAATCTAATTGCACAAAGTTATTTTCAAATGTCTTTTGATAGTTCCAAAAACTATCACAAAAATGTAAAAGCAGCAATTATTAAAGTGAACTCTTGGGGGTGGGGATATTTGTTAATTTTTGTTTAATTTTCTAAACAGATTTATTTAAAATTATTAAACCACTTTAAAATAAAGTAACTGCATAGAATCCTCCATAAGTTTTTAAACATTATTCAGCTCTCAATTTGACAAAACTTTGGAAGACTACAAGATACAAAGAATAATCAATTTTGCATTCAACCATGATTGTAAAAAAAGGTATTCACCTTAGATGGTACAGGCTTTTCTGAACTAGGCTGACGACAGTGTAATGTTATATTCCACCTTGTTCTCACTAAAGTCAACATGATCTCACCTTGTTCTCACTAAAGTCAACATGAGATCTCAAACTTGTTCTCACTAAAGTCAACATGAGATCTCAAACTTGTTCTCACTAAAGTCAACATGAGATCTCAAACTTGTTCTCACTAAAGTCAACATGAGATCTCAAACTTGTTCTCACTAAAGTCAACATGATCTCACCTTGTTCTCACTAAAGTCAACATGAGATCTCAAACTTGTTTCTTCCCTATAAGTGACACCTTTTGTGAAGTAGGTTCCAAGATAATAGATTTATATTAAAAATATAATTAAATCAAGTTAGATTTATGAATACTGTTAACTTAAAATAATAGTTCAATAAATTTGTTCCAGGGTATAATGTTATTAATGTAAGTAAAAGGCAACACAACTTCTTGCTCTGCAATTTTCTTAAGATTCTACATCACGTATACCTCCTGTTCATAATAGATTTTCTGTTCATCTTCATTGTAAAAAAATTGATATTATAGGACTAACATGTTGGACTGTGACCTAGATTTTCTGTTCTAATTATGCAGTTGTGCAAGAAAAGGTCATCCAATTTATATTTAAACAGGTCTTTCAAATATTTATAATAAGGATTAATAATAAAAAGTGACAAAAATATATTTACTTTGAAAACTATCAAAACATGTCTAAAAGGAAGAAATTATTTAAGCATAATTGTGCCACCAGATTACAGATCACACTGTTATGGAAAATTTTAATTATCCCAGACAATAATGACATGTTGCATCCATTATTATTCCAAACCTTCACTTAAGTGACATAGGATTTTTACCACATTCAGCTTGAACAAACAGGATTTTACAATTCTCCCCATTTAATCCTATCATTACCACCATATTGACTGCTGTATTACACACTCTGAATAACCTAAATACAGCAGCATCTGTGGTTCTGTCATTGGATTGGATGATATTTGAGCTCACCCAGAGAACTTTGATCCCCTGCATATTATTATGATTTAATGGCCTATCTAACAAGGGACAAATTAAAAAGCTATAGCTCAAATGAAAAGCTTTAAGACCAAAAGCATTGACAGCCAATTGTTTTCTTTTGACATGGGTCTCCTGTCAATTAGTATGTTGAAATCTTAAGAGGTTATTACTGCTTTTAGGCAGGCCTTTCGGTCACAGACAAAATGGAATAATTCTTAACAGCTCTCACCTGATTTTAACCTATCAGTTCTTTAATGACAGATTGGTACAGTTGTGAATATAATTTAGTTGAATAATTGATTGGTTGGAAGGTGTGGATGTAGGGATTCAGTGATTACTTGACAAGATGATTAGCACCTGATATAAAGTGGGGAGCTACTGAATTTCGTTTCCAAACTCTTAATTCCCTTAAATATTTCCCTAATCGGAAGGAAGGATTAAAGAGGAAGGAAAATGTGGGAGTCTGGGGTCAAGATTTGGCCTGAGGGTCATTCATGAAGATACTAGTGGACAATTTAATGGATACCAACTTTAAAGACACTGTTAGAAAGGTCATTATTATAATTGATGAGCAGATATCCAGGCGACCAGAATACTGACCCCCATTTTTAAATACTTAATTCTGTTTAATTCCTTCCAATGCTTTAGGTTAGTAAGAACAGGTGAAGCAGATACAAGTTACAAACATAAAGAGGTGCAACTACTGGATGACAAAATAGACTGTGAAGAGCTTTAAGGTGAAGAAACTGAAAAATAAAGCCATGATACCAGAAAAACAAAAAGGAAACAAATTAGCACTTAAATGTTGCATGAAAATCAACAAGATTTCCTTTACTCTTCTTTCACTTCACACTATATTTTTTTCAATCCCAATACATGTAAAACCAAAAGATGTGGAGTATAGCCTTAGCTTGTTTGGTGGTTTTTAAATTTAAAAAAACCACAGGTGTTTTCCAGTGTTGTCTATTTTGATGTCTTTCATTACAGCATACATTACTCTCTAACAAGTAAGGTCCAACTGCAAACTGCATAGACCCGAATCTACAGTCACATAATGAATTGGCAGAACTGGGTAGGTGCAGTTTGTTAGGAGTAATCAGTGAAACAAATTGCATAGAACCAGACATGCCATTGTAAAACAGACATGCCAATGAGCCAGAAAATCTGGGTCTATGCAGTTTGTTAGAAGTAATCAGCAGAAAAATAAAGAATATATGCCGATCTATAAAAATAAAGAATGTATCTATATATATATATATATATATATATATATATATATATATATATATATATATATGTATGCGATGGCAGATTTAAGTCTGTGTTGTTTGCAGTTGGATTGAACATATAAGTAAGAACATATGTTAATTTAAAATTTATTGTTGATAAAATAAGCAAACATAATGTGGTTGTAACAGTTTAAATTAAAGCTAGAGAGAGGCCCCTGAGTGGCCGTGTGGTCCAAAGCGCTCATTGTTATGGATCACTGCCATCTCGCCACTGTCTGTGAGAGTTTGAGTCTCAGGTTTGGCAAAAGTGTGTATGTGAGAAAGCTTGCCAGTAGCTTCTTGTGGATCAGTGGTTCTCTTTTCACAGGTTCTTCCTCCACCATTTGTATAAGCTGCCATTTGTATAGCCAATCTTGTGCTGAAAATAGCATTAAACCCTATGACAACAAAAACAAAAATAAAGCTAGAGATTTGTGATGACTGCATCACAAGGGACACCATTTACATCAATTCACAAGGCAGGACCTAAAACAGAAAGTCTTTCCCGAAATAAAAGAGGTAGCAGTATATTTAGCAGTAACAACTCTATAAACTCAGGACTTTAAACCCCATGCAAGAATTCTGTTTCAAAGCTACACATATTCCTGCTATTGACATGGAGCAAACGCAAAGTTTGGAAAAATCGATAATCACTTATAGAATGAATCACATTATTTACTAACAATTACAGACTGTAAGAAATTGATGTTTGACAATTAAAAACTCATTCGAGACCTCATCACAATAAAATCTGTATGCCAAACTCTGGCTGAAATCCACCCCTATGTAAAGAAATGCTGTGGAATCCAAAGTGTTGGAGAATGGCATTCAGGGGCTGTAACTCCTTAAAAAACACAGAAATCTGGAATGAAACTTGTTTAGGGTCTTGTTAACACAGAGCTGCATACTACATTTGGTTAAAATTCAACAATCCATCATAAAGTGGGAATAACTTAAATTTTAGATAGACAAACAAATTAGGGGTCATATATCCTCCAATTAACACTAGAAAGCTAGAAATCAAGATTTCATCAATATAAAATTGCAAGTTAAACAAACTGCATAAATACTCGCTTAAAAGTCAAATCAAACTGCAAACAACAAAGAACCTAATCTGCCATAGCATAATGTGCCTGCAGATCAAGGTCTATGCTGTTTGTTCTACTGAGTTCTTCAAACAAATTGCAAAGACCTAAATCTGTTGGTGCATTATGTGATGAGATATCTGGGTCTGTGTAGTTTGCAGTTGGAATCATAAGCATGTATACATAATATGTTGTGAATATCAAGTCACATACTAATCTGGAAGAAGAAAAAAAAATGCAGTAATCATTAAGGGTGCCAAAAAAAAGTGGATGGGTGGTCATGGTTTATAGCTGTGCTAAGTGACAATTCAGATGAGGCCATTGCAATATATAATGCTGACAATTCAGATGAGGCCATTGCAATATATATTGCTGACAATTCAGATGAGGCCATTGCAATATATAATGTTGACAATTCAGATGAGGCCATTGCAATATGAATCTGACAACAAATTTGATTGAAATCTAAAAACTAAGGCAGTTATTGCAGAGAAATGAAAGTAGGCATGTACAACAGTCAGGGAAAATAAATTTCCCAAAAATGATGCAGGCAACAAGTCTTTATTAACTATATTGTGTAGCCATGTTTCAGTACATTATCCTTTCTGACCAAAATATGTGAAGCCTAGGCCCAAATTAGGAAGGAAAACAACAAACTACATTATCCTTTCTGACCAAAATATGTGAAGCCTAGGCCCAAATTAGGAAGGAAAACAAAGACACTAGCAAAATCAACTGAACTTTAGTATGACCCTCAATGACTTGTTTGGAAACCTGGTAAAATAGAACTTCACCATCTAACTTAAAGGAAATGCTTTGTTGTTTTCTTGTTTTGTGGTGGTTAATGCTTTGTTGTTTTCTTGTTTTGTGGTGGTTGTTGTTTTTGTTGTTTTCTTGTTTTGTGGTGGTTAATGCTATCAGGTGGCTAGTATATCCAGTGGACTACTACGATCCTGGGAAAACCCCAGGAAGAACCAATTACCCATGGGAATCTACTGTGTTTTTCACATACCCATTCTGGTTAAGCTAAGAAACAAACTCATGCAGAGGTGAGATGTATGAGTAGACCAATTGGACCCTTCAGTTACATATTTTGTATGCCAAAAATATGTTGCTGATTAAAAAAAAATCTGTTATTGTATGAAATTCTATTATTTAATTTTAAGAAAGAAAAACTGATGTTTTTTTATACAAATAAATTAGTCCAAGAGGAAACCAGCTAATCATAGTTTTGAATTAAATTTCAATAAGATAAGGCCATTAAATACATTTATGCCAAACATTTTCTTGTAAAAGCCATATGAATTTTAGGATGTCTGTTTGTGTGTGTGTGTGTGTGTGTTCTAAACTGAACAATTTATCCCTAAACACCTTGAAATACCATAATGATTTTATAGCCCATTTTAGCTTTTACAAGGTGGAAAGAAAATAATTTGTCTGAAGCAATAAAATATTTAGATGCAAAGCAAAACTCCCCTGTACAAGTTGTTTTGAAATTTATTTTATTTTTCATCTAGTGTAAACTGAAAGAAACTTTATTTCACTAAGATTTTAACGTCCGCCGTAGATCTGAGGCCATAAAGTCTAAAATCTGGACACAAATTCAGAATCTGACCACAGGCGATTTTGGGTGAAAAAAAAAACGGGTCCAAAAACTTTGGTTTTTCCCTCTGTATTCTGTAATGCAACTAAAATGTCCAGATTATTTGCTATCATTGTAGAGCTACAACTGTCTACCTTTCTATGATACCACCCACTTTAGTGTATCATGTATGACCTTGATGCTACAGACCTTGGAAGTAGGCTACTACCTCATGCTACATAAAGTCGTCGCTAGGAGTTAATGTGTTAAAGTAACTGAGAGTTTAGGGTGAACTCCCCATATGGGATATACAGGGGGGACAGCAGAAAGTAACTCATTGCTCCAGCGGGATTATGCAGGTAAATTACCCCATTACTGTTGCTTAGGGAACATCCTGCTTATATAACCAAACTACATAATGTTTAACATTGCTGCTGATGATAATGATAAGACCATTGTCAAGGGTAATATGTCATCAACTTCAGTCTATGCTAATTTGCCTATGACAAAAAGAAAATTAAAACAAGTTGTAGCTGTTTTCATCATCATCATCATTTTGGTTAAAACCATGATAGAAATTAGGGCTGTTAATGGGGCAGAGCTATTATGCATGCCCATCAATTCTGTATTCAACCAGATTTATCAGTGACTGACTATTATTCCAATAACCTCTTCATCTTTTAATTCTTCATCATATTAACATTCATTTGAATATCTGCCGATAAAAGTTTTCAAACGAAGGACCTGAATGCTGACAAGAATTTGGAACAGATGGAAATGTGGAGTGAAAGATGAAATTCTTATGACTTTCTTTGTTAGCATTATATCTCCCACAAACCTGTCAATTTTCAATTTCTCCTGCAATTTTATCTGAGCATAAATCTCACAAGCTGAGAGGACCCATTGACCTCATTCCCTCTGGGCAATTTCTTCTCTCCAAAAACAGACCAAAAATTCTTTAGCAACATTGTCCCCAACACATGTTTTGGGAAATTTAATTCCCCTTCAAGACAAAGTGTAGGTGGTAATTAACTGCTTCCTTGCCAAATTCATTGTTGCTATCATTTCATCTATTGCATACTGATTACTATACTGTCTTCTGCCAAATTCGTCATTTTTATCATCAGGTCAATCTTAATCATGTAGAGGCTTTGACAGCTGTGATGAGTGAATGGATGAAACAGACATTTCCTGTTGACAGTGCTGCGATCGAAGATGATCCTGTTCTTGACCTCATTCTTCTTCATCCAACATCAGATGATAGTTTTAATCATGTGGTTTTCAAGACATTCATTTACGGTCCATAATGAACAACAAAAACTGAACATTATCATGTTAAACAGAGGATAAACTTATGACTGGAGAAGAAAGCCATCAAATGATTTATTGCTGTTTAAAGTCTGCTTTAATTCAACACAGGATGACCAATGGAACTGGCTGTACTTTCTGTCTGTCTCTTATTTAAAATAAGTCATAAAAGCTAAGAAGTCCTTCTAAATGGACATCATTAAAATACACACTTCACAAGTCACACAGAAGAAAAGAGAAACTTTCCATTTCCGATATAAAGAAGAAAAAAAAGCACTCAACTTGTCAATTTGTATTACACTGCAGTACTGATTGCTTGTGCCCTTTACAAAAGAATGGCACTGAACTGACCCTCAAGGCGTTATGGTCTACCCTCAATGCATGACATGTTAAACCCAACATAGTCTGACTTATAAACATTTTATAAATGGGATATTTTATAAATCTGAGAAAAACTGTTTCTATTAGACATTTGTTACCATCATCCATTAGCACACATTTTAAATTACAGAACAAGACTGGTACACGAATACTGCACATTTTAAAAGGCAGAACAAGACTGATACACTAATACCACACATTTTAAAAGGCAGAACAAGACTGATACACTAATACCACACATTTTAAAAGGCAGAACAAGACTGGTACACTAATACCACACATTTTAAAAGGCAGAACAAGACTGATACACTAATACAGCACATGTTAAAAGGCAGAACAAGACTGATTCACTAATACCACACATTTTAAAAGGCAGAACAAGACTGGTACACTAATACCACACATTTTAAAAGGCAGAACAAGACTGGTACACTAATACCACAAATTTTAAAAGGCTGAACAAGACTGATACACTAATACCACACATTTTAAAAGGCAGAACAAGACTGGTACACTAATACCACACATTTTAAAAGGCAGAACAAGACTGGTACACTAATACCACACATTTTAAAAGGCAGAACAAGACTGGTACACTAATACCACACATTTTAAAAGGCTGAACAAGACTGATACACTAATACCACACATTTTAAAAGGCAGAACAAGACTGGTACACTAATACCACACATTTTAAAAGGCAGAACAAGACTGGTACACTAATACCACACATTTTAAAAGGCAGAACAAGACTGGTACACTAATACCACACATTTTAAAAGGCAGAACAAGACTGATACACTAATACCACACATTTTAAAAGGCAGAACAAGACTGGTAGAGTAATACCACACATTTTAAAAGGCAGAACAAGACTGGTACAGTAATACCACACATGTTAAAAGGCAGAACAAGACTGGTACAGTAATACCACACATGTTAAAAGGCAGAACAAGACTGGTACACTAATACCACAAATTTTAAAAGGCAGAACAAGACTGGTACAGTAATACCACACATTTTAAAAGGCAGAACAAGACTGGTACAGTAATACCACACATGTTAAAAGGCAGAACAAGACTGGTACAGTAATACCACACATTTTAAAAGGCAGAACAAGACTGGTACAGTAATACCACACATTTTAAAAGGCAGAACAAGACTGGTACACTAATACCACACATTTTAAAAGGCAGAACAAGACTGGTACAGTAATACCACACATTTTAAAAGGCAGAACAAGACTGGTACACTAATACCACACATTTTAAAAGGCAGAACAAGACTGATACACTAATACCACACATTTTAAAAGGCAGAACAAGACTGATACACTAATACAGCACATGTTAAAAGGCAGAACAAGACTGATACACTAATACAGCACATGTTAAAAGGCAGAACAAGACTGGTACACTAATAGTATTTCAGTACAATATATTTTCTTATTTTCAGATGCTTAACAAAAAAAATAAAAGAACTTTAAAAATAAGACTTAGAAAAATTTGAATTTTCAGCTTTGGTTTTATTATTCTTTTTATATCAGATACTCAGCATAACAAGAAACACCTTCATTTCTCCTTTAATTTAAATTTGTAAAGAGTGCAAAGTGAAGTTATTGCATTTGACATGAATTTTTTTTTTTTACAATACAGTTGAAATGAATAAGTGAACATCTGAATAAAAAAAAAGACAAATATTGAAATTTGAATATTTGTTCATTTACTTAGCAAGTTTGTCAGAATTTTTAAAAAGAAATACACAGGATGAAATGTATGCTGAAGAAGTCTAAAAGGTACTAACTTAAAATGTGCTAAAACACATTGACCTGCAGACTCAAGCTCCGACTTGCCAGGTAATCATAATCTCAAAGTTCTGGATAGTAACACTGCATACAATATTTTTTATTTCAATCCATTATCATTCAGGCAATCTTGAAATGATAACATGAAATAGAGCAAGCTGATGAAAACCATCATGGAGAAAAGGCATCACACCAAGCCAACAAAGCCTTTAGATCAATCCACCAGATCTCTGAAAAATTAGTTTTATCAGACATTCATTCTGTCTGAAGTAGTCAACATCAGTCCCGCACTATTACTTCCCTCAATCACCATACCTTGGAAAGTGAACTCTAATATGTTTGCTGATTTGGTATTTTATAAAAATTCTAAAGTCATTACACAGCGATGGAATCATGAACGTCCTTGTTATGACTAGGATGTACATGCCTTAGTTACACTGACATTATTAGAACAATAAATTCTGGACTGCCTTCCCAAAAAATTAATTCACAAAACCCACTGCCAATATAAAAAAATTGTCTGAAGGGAATTTTGGGCCCCCATCCCAAACAAGAGAGGGCATATGTAGCCCCCTGCCCCCCCTAGCTATGCCTCTGAAGAGAGGGCATTAATTTATCAGGAATTTCACACAAGCAATTTCTCCTCTTACATTTTCCTTCTGGTATTTTCATAATGGAGGGGCATCTAATTTGTCTGGTAATTTTTTATTGCTGCAGTTTTATTTTTTAGGAAAACATTATTTATGAACAGAGAACTTATATTATGCTTCAACAAATATGCATGATAAATAACTTTTAATCAATAAAGATAAATCATAGCAGTTTTTTTATTTTCATTATTGTTTTTTTTTGTTTTTGATGGTTTAACGCCATTTTTCACGCACAATATAGGCTATACATGGCGGCCAGTATTAATGGTGGAGGAAAAATCTGGACAACCCCTGGAAAGAACCACCAACCCACAAGAAGCTACTGGCAAGCTTTCTCACATAACTACATTTGCCGAATCTTAGGCTCGAACACATGTAGACAGAGGTGAGAAGGCAGTGGTCCATAACGGACTGCACTTTAGACCACTCAGCCACTCGGGGCCCCCTCATTACTGGTAGATTGGTAGTGATCATGTGACCATGATGCACAACACAGTATGCATGAGAACTCAATGTAAACTCAGAGACATTGCCAAATACCAAAAATTGCACGTCACCCAAAGTACAACCATAGAAATGCATGGAACAGAAGAGACATTACCAAATGCCAACAACAGTATGTCGATCAATGTACAACGATGCCAATAAGTGCAAATGGTAAAACTCTTTTAATAACTAGATAATGAAATTTTAGCAAAAGAGTCACTCAGTATGTATGACTGAGAAAAAAAATGACTAGCTTGGCGCTCAGCATTAAGAAGATTGAGCTATGACTGGTCAGGGTGGTGTGAGGATAATGTGACTGGGTGGGACATCATGCTACATATCTGCAGCATGATGTCCCAGTGCTAGACATCGCTATAAACTGTGACGCTGCTGACATCATAGCAAAAAGACTAAAAAAATTATAAAGCTATGTTAAAAATCCAAATCACAAAGACACATAGAGTACCGGTAAGTACTTGTTATAGTGGTTGATGTAAAAATTCAAGCATTTCCATGATCAGATTGGGCATAGTTAATACAACTGGTTATTATTAATAAATGGTTAATACTAATGGTTAATATTCATGAATATTACAGGTTCTGTTATGCTCATAGCAAATTAACTCCAGTTTTCATGAGCTCACACAGTTTTACTGGGAAGGGGAAATTGGAATTTATTAAAGAATGGGTGGGATTTGTACTACAGCGCATCTTTGAGAATACACTGCAGAGGGTAAAAACAAGTAAAATCAACATTCTCCATTTTGCTAGTATTTTGTAACTAAAAGGACAAAGGAAAATCAGGCATGATGATTAGCCAGGACACAGATGGTAATCTTCAATGTCAATGTGTATTTGAAACATAGTACCAAATTTGAAATAATTCAATACTTTTATAACACTTTCAAGAAAGAAATGAACTTGCCAAATCAAGCAAACATAATCCAAAAATGTAGATTTGGATTAATTTTTGATTAATTTTACACTAATTTAAACTGTTAGATGACAATGTATTTTATATCTCATTTGGGAATGTATTCAATTTTGTAACATTAGCAACACATAATCAAATCTCATATCATCAGTGAAACCGTATACTTCAAATTTGCCATTAAATTTCTCAATGGCCAACTCTAATGGATGTCTTGCTACCAATATAAACTAATTAATGAATAGCAATTTCGTTCTTTGGTTATAGATACACATGTATCATAATTAAGAATAAACAATTCAATATGCACTCAAGACTCATTCCAGCATATAATGTCATTTTAATGTAGATATTATTCCCCTGTCAGGTTATGGACTAGAACAGATTATTGTTTTTATAAAATAGATTTAAAACTTTATAAATATTTTTGAAAAGGGTTTATAAACATAAAGACAGATGAAACATAAATGTAATACATAAATTGTGGCAGTATTTCATCCATGAGACAAAGAAGATCTAGACAAGTACATTTTCTTGTATCACTGTAAGATGAAAGAAAGGTTGAGAGAGAGAGAGAAAGAGAGAGAGAGAGAGAGAGAGAGAGAGAGAGAGAGAGAGAGAGAGAGAGAGAGAGAAAATGGAACTGAAAAGATATCATTGTTTTAATACATATATATTTTAATGAATCATTTCAATATATATGGAAAATATTAAATTTTGACAAAATAACAACATGCATATATAGGCATATTCAATTACAAAATTCCCCAGCAAAGGTATCCGGTTAATTGCCAAACATGTAATGAACATTCCTTTTAATCAAGTGTGATAACGACTGTATGTATTCAACCCCCAGACCATAACAGTTCTAATTATTCAAGAGTCATAAAAAAAATTAAAAAAGATACATCGTACATTGTTTTTAATACAATGAAGGGGTGCTGGGTGTCCAAATGGTCTATGGTGGGGTGGTGGTGCTGGGTGTCCAAATGGCTTGTATGGATCACTGACACCTCAAACCTGTCCACATGGGTTTGAGTCTTTGCTCAGCCAAGGTGGGTATGGGAGAAAGCTTATCAGTAGCTTCCCAATGATCAGTGGGTCTTCATAGGGATTTCCTAGGTTCTTCCTAAATCTAAAACACTGGACACCATGCAGTATAGCCTGTCATGTGATGAAAGATGGCACCCAAAAACACAAACAGTATCATGATACAATTTCATAACATACCATACATAATTGCTTTAATATGTGGGAAGGGCATGCTGTACTTACCTGTCACTATTATGTAGCCTTTGCTTTTTCTTGCTGAAAAACTTAGTATGAATCTTATCACAGAGTGTTGAATTACATCCTAACACAACATGGAGAATTGTCAATAAGATATGGTCTACTTCTGGAGAACTGTCAATAAGACATGGTCCACTCCTGGAGAATTGTCAATAAGACAAGGTCCACTCCTGGAGAATTGTCAATAAGACATGGTCCACTCCTGGAGAATTGTCAATAAGACATGGTCCACTCATGGATAATTGTCAATATGACATGGTCAACTCCTGGAGAATTGTCAATAAGACATGATCCATGTAGGGATTGTCAATAGGGTATGGCAGGACATCAGACTAAGGTGGGAGAAGAGAAGGGCATTTGGCAATAGTGACAGGTAAGTATTGCATATTTCAAATTAGTTACTCCCTTCAACCCTGACTACATGTAGCAGCAATAACATAGCCTCCTGATATGGCATAACTGAATTTGACAGTTAGGTGGGGAGGCTGATGTGTTAAACATATCAAAACTGAGAAAAATGGAAGATGCTCACCATTTCAGGATTAAATTCACTTACAGAATGTTGGTGCTATAAGTGGAGGCAGAAGAAGAAGGTAGCACTGGATCATCAAAATGATGCCTTCATACATCTTCCAAGTTTCATAAAAGAACTGTCTCTACCAGTAAAGGACTTTTTGACTGTGATCTTTTTGGTGAGATGGTGTCAGTCAAAATATCAGCAAAACCATTAAAAAGAAGGAAAATACTTTTCCTACTCTTCCTTTTCCATTTGGATGCATAAAGATAAAAATGCAGTGCCCTAACTGGGGATTTCAATAAGAAGTGGAGCTACCAAATGCAATTGCTTAAAACCATGGTTCACAAAAGATAGAAATGGATTTGTAAATCTCGAGACAGCAAGTGTAAATAAACAATATGTGAATCTCACTGTGCCTTCTTGGAGAAGCCAAAGCGAGTAAAAACAGGAGCATGAGGTCCTGAAAGGAGGCCTCACTCAATTTTGCATAGTGTGTTTTGATTAAAGACTGTAAGACAAATAAAAGATTCCATCTGGGTGTACGAGAATAGGAGACAGGTCTTTCCTTCTCAAAATGCTTAATGAAATCAGCAAGGTGCAAATCCAAACTGAGAGTGAACCCTGAGAGAATTTAAGTGAGTTAGAAATGGCACCTCCTTAGCACTTGCGAGTTGATATTGAGCATATTTTGTTCTTGAAAATGAACCAGCAGAAATCAGTAATGAAAGTTCAAGAGGGCCTGATAAAATCAACATGTTTTCAAGCACCAATCACAGAAGATTCTCCACCTGGCACCACAGACCTTCAAGGCTGAAGCTCTGGCAACTGTTCCACCATATAGACTGCCTCTATTGAACCAAGTGTGAATGTGGAGAATGTGTTGGCTATTGTGTAGATGGGGGACCTTGTGTTGTGACAGAAGATCCCTCTTGTGAGGCAGAGACATAGGTTGATCTGTCAAACAGGTCTAGAAGATCTTTGAACCCTAATCATTGGGTCCACATGTCTATTGTGAAACATGTGGTAGCAGTACAGTGGAAGATGTACATGAACAGATGATCCAAGAAAAAGTTGAATATGTCTACAACCCATGCTCTCTGGTCCAGAATGTGCAAAACAAAGAGAAAAATGTTTTTCTGCCTGGTCACAAAAAAGTTCATCAGAGGTTTTCCATGGGTTCTTGACAATGTGGGTAACACATTATGAGCATAAGCGTGGCTGGCCACCGTTATGTTCTTCAGTGAAAGTACAAATGAATACTGCACCATTTCCCATATCTCATCATGGTTAGTAGGACCTATACATGTCCTAGAAATTCCAAGAGGAAGATTAGACAGTGTATCTTTCATGGATGATGTTATGCCTCCAAAATTAATGGAGCATCTCACTTGATGAGGTGAAGCTGGAACATAGACATGACATATCCTGAGTCCAGATGTTGGGGATTGATGTTTCCTGCCCTCTACATGTATGTCTATTAGATTCCAGATTTCATTAGTCCATATTGTGCAAAATGTACCATGATTCTTTGATGTGCATGTTGAACATGTGAGGCATACAAGGTAAATGTCCCAACGCCCTACTTGTGAACACACTTTTGCATAGACTTTCCTAAAACTGTTCTCTAAAATAAATATCCAAAAGAGAACAATTAATAATGACAATGTTCCATGTAAAACTCGCCTGCTTATAGACAATATCTGCTATATACTATATATACTCTCTTAGCTTGAGTCAAATTGTAAACAAAGCTTCTGATCGGCTATAGCATAGTGTGCCTGCAGACCAGGGTTTATACTGCCTGTTCTACAGATCACCCTTAACAAACTGCACAGATCCAGATCTGCTGGCACATTATGTATACAATGAAATTACTCATGAGGAATTTACCTGTCTCCAGCAGAAATGATATTAAGTTAGGGTAGGGTTGATGTTGTATTATTTTATTAACACACAAGACTTACCTGTATGAAGGTTGTACCCTAATCCCTAATCCCTAAAGGGTTGGATACAAGGTGGTAATCTATGATTACTAATTTCTAAGAAAGGGTAAGGGTTATCAATATTTAAACAGAAAATGAAAGAGAAGAATGTAATAATGAGATTTAATTTATAAACAGAAAATGAAAGAGAAGAATGTAATAATGAGATTTCATTTATTTTTTTGGAAGACGAAAGCTAGGTTATAAACTAGTAAAAAAAACAATTTTTTCAGGTACATTATGTCTAAAATAAACATGCATTTTTGTAATATTGACAATTTTCCACTTTGGAAGAAGATGTATTAGCATTGAATGGATGATGTTTTCCAACATGAAAAAGCTTTTTTATAGCATTGGGTAAGTTATTACTACTACTAAATTGTATGGACCTCTTCAAACATTGTATCAATTATAGTGAATGCACATTTATAATTATATTGAATGCACTTTTATAATTATAATGAATGCACTTTTATAATTATAATGAATGCACTTTTATAATTACAATGAATGCATTTTTATAATTATATTAAATGCACTTTATAATAATATTGAATGCACTTTTGTAATTATATTAAATGCACTTTTATAATTATAATGAATGCACTTTTATAATTATAATGAATGCACTTTTATAATTATAATGAATGCACTTTTATAATTATAATGAATGCACTTTTGTAATTATAATGAATGCACTTTTATAATTATATTAAATGCACTTTTATAATTATAATGAATGCACTTTATAATTATAATGAATTCACTTTCATAATTATATTAAATGCACTTTTATAATTATATTGAATGCATTTTTATAATTATAATGAATGCACTTTTATAATTATAATGAATGCACTTTTATAATTATAATGAATGCACTTTTATAATTATAATGAATGCACATTTATAATAATATTGAATGCACTTTATAATTATAATGAATGCAAATTTATAATTATAAAGAATGCACTTTTGTAATTATATTAAATGCACTTTCATAAGTAAACTGAATGCACTTTTATACTTATACTGAATGCACTTTTATAAGTATACTGAATGCACTTTTATACTTATACTGAATGCAAATTTGTCAGTATTTTGTTTCCTTCAATGAGTTACACTTTGTGAGGGTTTTATTGATTTATTCTGTATTACAAATGTCTTTCTGGTTTCTCAAATCAGGTGGTCTATCATTACAAGTCATAATATATAATCAACCAATAAAGGCTTTGAGAACCTGGTCCCTCATGACAGGTGGTCTTTTAAGACAAGTCTTATCAATATATATATATATATATATATATATATATATATATATATATATATATATATATATATATATATATATACACACACACACACACACATACACACACATCAGTATTTACCATGCAAAATGAGCAGAGCTCAATTGAGATAATTCTGATTCTTTAAAGAAATACATTTATAAGCAAAATTAATTGTAAAATTTTCAGTTTCAACCCACAAAGATTTTGATATTTTTAAGTTTTATGCAGTCTGCTGGCCCTCTTCTTCTAAACTGCCAAATTCAGAATTCCATTTTCTTTTAAGAATTTTACTTCATTGTTCCTAATCAGTTCTTAATATATACCTCCATGCCCTTTTTATTTCTTATTTACAGCATTATTCTCATTATTATATTTATTTATAAACAGATGTTAAAGCTCTGAATCGCAGTTGATACAAAATTTATTTTTATGACTTTTAAGCAGCAAATTTGCCTTGAAAATCTATAAAATTAATGTTAATAGATTTTTTTTTAAACTATCAAAACTTATCCAAGTACATTCCTTATTAATAAACTAATTAACAAATCTATTGCTTTTCTGAAACCATGTTCTGTAATACATACTTTTCCCATCTGGTGATACAAGGATTAATCCATATTTGTCTGTCTAACAATGTTCAGCTGTTACCATTTTGCATGATATAGTTAATCCTAAATCTCACAGACATCCATTATCCAAATAATTAATCCTAAATCTCACAGATGTCTATTATCCAAAATGATTGGTTAATCCTAAATCTCACAGATGTCTATTATCCAAAATGATTGGTTAATCCTAAATTTCAGACTTCTATTATCCAAAATGATTGGTAAATCCTAAATCTCACTGACGTCTATTAATCCAAAATAATTGGTTAATCCTAAATTACACAGACATCAATTAATCCAAAATGATTAAGATTCTTTAACTGACTTAAGAAAACCCCTTCTAAATATAAATAAATTATAAATATTTGATTCTCAAAACTGTAGCAAACATTTCCATTTCAAATTCATCAGATAACAATCTTCTATGTCACAAGCTTAATTACACATATTTAGTTCTATCTCATGATAATCCTACACTGCAATCATATTTAGTCCTACCAAGATAATCCTTCATTTCAATCATATTTAGTCCTGTCTCATGATATTCCTTCACTACAACCATAGTCCTGTCTCATGATATTCCTTCACTACAATCATAGTCCTGTCTCATGATATTCCTTCAGTACAATCATAGCCCTGTCTCATGATATTCCTTCACTACAATCATAGTCCTCCCTCATGACAATCCTTCACTGAAATAATATTTACTGTTGTTTAATGATAATCTTTCACTGCATTCATGATTAGTCCTTCCTGATAATCCTTCACTGCAATATTTCTATTTTTATTTTGTACTAATGCCCATGCCAGATAAACTTGTAAAAGGAGGTACTGAGTTCACTAAGTACCTGTTTAGATGGACTTGATATCATGACAACATATGATAATAATAGCAGAGATAGAAAAACTTTCGTCACCATTATTTTTCCAAATAGAGTTAAAACAACTCTTATTCCACAGAATGTTGTGCCTTCAAATAGCTGGTACATACTTTCAACACACTGTATTATGATTTGTTCCCCAGTTTAGATGTAGTTTCCAGGGTATATGAACTGATGTAGAAGGTACAATATTTCTTAATTGTTACTGAGAAGCAAATAAATTTTGTATTTATTGGTTCACCTTTCTAGATACCCATCTTATCTACTATATACCCATGTATGTGTGTGTGTGTGTGTGTGTGCATTCATGCATGCATGTATGTGTGTGTGTGTGTGCATTCATGCATGCATGTATGTGTGTGTGTGTCTAATTCCGTACAGAAGGCAGACAACAGCACAATATAAAATAACCAAATATCTAATGCTTCAGAGCATAACATAATAAATGCTTCTTCTAACCAAGACACTTATAAATTCTCAGCATCATTCAAGATGAAAGTTACATGCATCAGCTGTTAAAATACTCTGATTAATTAAATGTATTCTGTGACTTGAAACCCTTTCATTTCATGTCAAAAGTATTCTGAAAGAACAGGAACAAAAGCAAGACCATAACAACAGAAGTAATCCAACTAATGGTAATCTGCATTTAAAGAATGATCAGATTGTTGTCTGGGTGATGAAAAAGTCACACTCGTGGTCCAAATCCTAAGGTCATGAAAGGTCATATTAACACAGACAGACTAAAATCCCCTGATCACTCAAATGAAGAAATATTATTTTCATGCTCAATTATGTAGTAGATGGGTTGACGGAAGAAGGCTGGAAAGCTAACCAGTCAGAAAATTAAAGCCGCGTGCTTAGTGGACTTGATCTGAGACTGAACCATCCTGTCCAACATGGTTATGCTCATCTATGCTAATTGAACAAGTATTTGTAATTGTTTTCTGCCCTGTACATCTCATGAGCAGGAAATTGACATATGCAGTGAACCTTGTACTAAATATGGCAGATAGGGGACACAAGACCTCTTAATTGAAATGTTTTAATTAGGAGTATTAATTCAAAGGTACGATCAAGCTGTGGATTGTTTTGAAACTGCAGAGGAAATATGAAATAGAAAATTTGTCAATCAAAGACAGGAATGCCCCTATTGTAACCTGACAATGGCCTGGTATGTTTCTGCTTCAAAGATGATGATGATGATTAGACACCAGGGTGCAATTCAATTTTATCCAACTGCACACAGATATAAAATAAGAAATTAAAAATAAAAACAGCATTTGCAGATTTGTAGAAATATCTATGATAATTCTGATGTCAGAAATAATCTACCCATAGGCAAATGACTTTCAGATTTTACTTACTCCATACAGTTACATCCTTCCTTCCCTAGCATATTAAAAAAATGGACGTCATAATAACTGTACTAATTTCTTCCCTGATAATAGAAATCCAGTTAAAATCATTGCAGCTTTAATTCATGTATTACTACAATGCAAGAGATTAGTGGTTACCTTAAACACAGTTTATTAGATTTCATCTTTCCTCAAGCTGTATTCCACATCTGGCTATCTGCTTGGCCATGTAAAATTTAACTTGCCCCAGAGAAAAAGGGCATGGAAATCTAGAAACCATGTACTTGCTCTGGATTCCAAAATTCATATTATAGCCTTGACAAAATTTCCTTGAATTCAGAATTAACAAGGTTTGGTCTAGCACTCAGTAATCAAAGTTTACAACAATTTAGTATGCTAGAATTGACATGTAGGATACTGCAAATTCCATTTAACTGGTGTATGTCATTTACCCTTTGGGGTTAGCACCTCAGTAATACATACAACTTGGAAAGCTTTGAGAATTCTACCCTATAATCATAAATACACTTTCTCAATGTGAAAAACAATATCACTTATGTTAACATCACTGGCAACTGGGTATTTCCCTGCCCCCTGGGGCATAATGTAAAAACTGCAGTTAGTCCCACTCTGAACAGTACACTAAATGTTGGGTTTCTCTCCGCTGTCCTGTTGACTGAACCCTAGGTGGTAACGTTAGAAACTTTTTATATTACCTCTTGTAATTAAACGTAAAATGCATCTATTTACCGTAACAGCTATGTCTGTGCGCATTTCTCTAAGAACCTAATTAAGTGCCAACCGTGTTTTGATAAGTGACTTGCATAAGTATTTGTTGTATATAGTTGCACTAAATTAAATGCTGGCTTCCTTTGTATTATCAGGTTAAATATGTCTTTTGAATCAAATCAAAGGTGGAATAGAAGAAAGTAAAAAGGCCCAAAAATTCTACAAACTTAAAATCTAGCAGTCCCAGTCGTATATCGGATGAACTCACTTCATTTGATCAATAAACACTGTTTTAATCTTATTATCTAATTTATTATTTAATTTATTATTTCATTTATTATTTATTATTTAATTTATTATCTAACATAAACTACCTTAAACTAACTGACTATAACTGTAATCAAACAGCAAGGAAGCCAAGCAAGATGAATACTTCATAAAATAAAGAGCTCGATTTCATATTAACCATTGTGGTCAAGAGAGTTTCAGACAATTCTTGAACTGGCACTTAGAGATATCCTCAAGGATAATAAGAAGTTTCATTATTACTTCCAATAAAATCACGACATCAATACTGTACTAACTTAACAATACAAAAATTGAGTTTCGACATAGATGATTATCTCATGAAATAAATGTCACTTGTTTTTGAAAAAAAGGAATCTTGTTTGGTTGTGAATCAACAGTTAGTCAAGTTCCCTGCTCTGTGGACTCCTGATTTGGCATGATACTATTAAACACCAGTACGGGAACCAGACTCGTCAAGAAAACAAAAAGCAGTGACATATCACACAGGTTTTTCGCGTACTCATGATGGTTATTGAAACCAGTTGGAAAAATGTTTCAAATGCTTGACATTTTGAAAATTAATAACGAACAACTTCATTAGAAAAAGCGTGTTATTAAACATTATTACTGATGTGATTGTAAAATGAGGATTCAGTCATTAAATAGCCCAGTTCCCTAACACCGTGCCCTTCTCAGTTTTCTCAATGTCAAAGCAAATTGTTTCCATTTTTAGAAGTCCCTCTGTAACTTGCGGCCTCGTTTATAGTGCCATCTATGTGTGTGACCCCCACTGCATGCAACTTATTGAGAGAAAGGTATAATCATCATTACATCAAAAAGCATGTAAATAAAGTACCCATCCCCAAGTAAGGGTCATTATGCAGAAAAGCATTGGGAAAAAAAATACCCTGTGATCATTTAATAATAACTGAATTTTAATAAGTCATAAATTTTGTACTAGTTGAAGATCAACTCTAACAAATGTATGAAAAAGAATAGTTAGGTGAGTGGCCTTTTAGTGATTAATTATTGATCAATATAATTACCTGTCCAACAACAGGTATCTAAGAACAATAGGCATCATACAGCATAAACCCAGATCTGACACTGCATAATGTGCCAGCACATATGTGTCTGCTTATTGCTTGCAATAACAAGACACTTCGTACCAACCTTTCATTTACATAGAATGTATTTAAAAAAAAATTAAAAACTTAATATTAAAGTGAATCGGAATATTTTGAATATTGACCTCAATCTAGGATAAGTATGGACCTATTTTGAATATTGACCTCAATCTAGGATAAGTATGGACCTATTTTGAATATTGACCTCAATCTAGGATAAGTATGGACCTATTTTGAATATTGACCTCAATCTAGGATAAGTATGGACCTATTTTGAATATTGACCTCAATCTAGGATAAGTATGGACCTATTTTGAATATTGACCTCAATCTAGGATAAATATGGACCTATTTTGAATATTGACCTCAATCTAGGATAAGTATGGACCTATTCTTTCTGATAAGTTGGTTCCAATTGCAAATAAAAGAGACCTGGATCTGCCAGCAGATTGGTTTGTTCTACTGATAATGCTTAACAAAACTACACAGACCCAGATATGTCAGTCAGTTTGTTCTGATATTTAGCAAAACTGCATAAACCCAGATATGTCAGTCAGTTTGTTCTGATATTTAGCAAAACTGCATAAACCCAGATATGTCAGTCAGTTTGTTCTGATATTTAGCAAAACTACACAGACCCAGATATGTCAGTCAGTTTGTTCTGATATTTAGCAAAACTACACAGACCCAGATATGTCAGTCAGTTTGTTCTGATATTTAGCAAAACTATACAGACCCAGATATGTCAGTTTGTTATACTGATAATGTCAGTCAGTTTGTTATACTGATAATGTCAGTCAGTTTGTTATACTGATAATTAAGAAAACTGCTTTTAGACCCAGATATGTCAGTCAGTTTGTTCCACTGATAATTAAGAAAACTGCTTTTAGACCCAGATATGTCAGTCAGTTTGTTATACTGATAATTAAGAAAACTGCTTTTAGACCCAGATATGTCAGTCAGTTTGTTCCACTGATAATTAAGAAAACTGCTTTTAGACCCAAATGTCAGTCAGTTTGTTATACTGATAATTAAGAAAACTGCTTTTAGACCCAGATGTCAGTCAGTTTGTTATACTGGTAATTAAGAAAACTGCTTTTAGACCCAGATATGTCAGTCAGTTTGTTATACTGATAATTAAGAAAACTGCTTTTAGACCCAGATATGTCAGTCAGTTTGTTATACTGATAATTAAGAAAACTGCTTTTAGACCCAGATATGTCAGTCAGTTTGTTATACTGATAATTAAGAAAACTGCTTTTAGACCCAGACATGTCAGTCAGTTTGTTCCACTGATAATTAAGAAAACTGCTTTTAGACCCAGATATGTCAGTGCATTACGTGTCAGCAGATCTGAATCTATGAAGTTTGGAGACAGATTTAAGTTGAATATGAGTATACACAGAATATATATTTTGTCAATGGAGTGGGATACAAAATCACACACAAACGAAGGAAACTGAAGGCATGATTGAGGTAAAAAATTAATTATATTTCACTTATTTCTAACTGGAAACATTTTTATTTATCAATTTTCCAAAACAAGAAAGCAAATAATTTGTGAAAAAAATTATTGTCTCAAAAATTTTACTTTGTAAGAAAAACAAAAAAAAGTATAGTGACAAGAAAACCCTTGTAAATCAGCTGCTTATCATGTGATCAATCTTGTCCATAAGTAGTAAAATTGCTCTAGTAGAACACTTGTGTTCCACATTGCTTTCTTACATGTCAAACCTGCATCCCATATGAACAGGAAATACAGAAATATTTTTCTTCTTATTCCACAGTGATGATTACTGTTTGTTCAACCATGTAGACTAATAGGTATAGAAAATATCAACTGGCTGAAATCCCTGAAAATGCCACCAAGGTGTGAAAAAAGTTTGTCAATAGTTTTTTGACACCTGTATTATTAGTAACTCTCTTTACTGACAGAAGCATCACACAGCTTGACAAGCCCACCCTCGCACAACTGATATGTTCTCATATTTTTAGGAATTTCTATATCTATCAAGACAGCTGTTGTGAGAAGCATACCCAGGGGATTTTCTATGAGGGAATGATTTGGAGAAAATAGTGTTCATTTGGCTTTGAGTGTTTGATCTTAATTTTTGTTGTTGAAAATTGGTATTTTTTATTTACCAGACAAAAAGGTATTTCAATGCACATTTCAAATATTGTCTGTCTCTGTCACTCTGTTCATGTATAGATAATGGTTGTTGTTGGGTTTAACGCCATTTTTCCACACATGATAGGCTTTGATATGGTGGCCATTTTTAATGGTGGAGGAAGAACCCAAGAAAAATCCTGGATAGAACCACTAATCCACTAGAAGTTACTGGCAAGCTTTCTCACATACACACATTCACCAAATTTGAGGCTCAAGCCCACACAGACTGAAATGAGATGGCACTGATCTATAACAGAGTGTGCTTTAGAGCACTCAATCACTCAGGGCACCTACAGATAATGGTAACAGGTGACTTGCTGTATGAGATTTAATCAACATTATACTGTTTAACACTTGCATTATTATGTAAAGCTTCTCCAAGCTAGGATATCCTTACAAACAAGGAAGAATTTTAGAGTTCTTGTATTTAACAAGAGATGTTGGAATATATTATCAATGACAGCGTATAATTAATCATTAGCATATTGTATCATTAATGTGTACAGTAGTATATAATTAATCATTAGCACATTATAGCTGTACTGTGTACAGTAGTTTATAATGAATCATTAGTATATTACACTGCACTGTGTACAGAAATATATAATTAATCATTAGTATATTACACTTTAATGTGTACAGTAGTGTATAATTAATCATTAGCACATTATACCTGTACTGTGTACAGTAGTTTATAATTAATCATTAGTATATTATAGCTGTACTGTGTACATTAGTATATAATTAATCATTAGCACATTATAGCTGTACTGTGTACAGTAGTTTATAATTAATCATTAGTATATTACACTGTACTGTGTACAGAAGTATATAATTAATCATTAGTATATTACAGTGTAATGTGTACAGTAGTATATAATTAATTATTAGTATATACACTGTAATATGTACAGTAGTATATAATTAATCATTAGCACATTATAGCTGTACTGTGTACAGTAGTTTATAATCATTAGTATATTACACTGTAATTTGTACAGTAGTATATAATTAATCATTAGTATATTACAGCTTGTAGACATGGAAGAAAAGACCCTGCTAACTATAGTTAGCTCAGTAAAACCTTGTATCTTAAGGATCTGTTCTAGAATAAGATGGATTGGTAGTGGAGGGAGGACACTTGTGAGAATGTTTTTCCATAACTCGGTTACAATGGGAGAATGTCAACATATAATATTCTTATTTTATGGTTTGGCACACTTACAAGTGGGAATGGTTATCAATGGACTGGTGATTGGTCAATTCCTCATATTACATCTAAATAATGAAGATACAATTAAAGGGAAGTAACTATGGAAGACTCTTGAGGATACTCACAGGACTCTTTACACTGAAAACATGGCAGTAGTGATTGGCAGTCTCCACATCTCGTGTAATGTATGCAAAAAAGTTTAAGCTCTCAACATCTTGGCAGGCGCAGAAAATATTGCCAATTTCATGATCACAGATAACATGCTGAAATAAAAAAGGGTATTTTATTTTATCAAAAGAAAGGACACCATATCTTTTTTTTGTAACATGTAAACAGTGATCACTTGCAGTAATGAATTTTTTAACAGCAATAAAAAAAATATAAAAAAATTAAATATTGCACGTCTAAAATTTGTAACCCTATTATGCCAGCAATATTACATGTCTAAAATTTGTAACCTTATCATTCCAGCAATATTACAAGTCTAAAATTTGTAACCCTATTATGCAAGCATTATTACACGTTTTGTCTAAAATTTGTAACCCTATTATGCCAGCAATATTACACGTTTTGTCTAAAATTTGTAACCCTATTATGCCAGCAATATTACACGTTTTGTCTAAAATTTGTAAACCTATTATGCCAGCAATATTGCACATTTTGTCTAAAATTTGTAACCCTATTATGCCAGCAATATTACACATTTTGTCTAAAATTTGTAACCCTATTATGCCAGCAATATTACACGTTTTGTCTAAAATTTGTAACCCTATTATGCAAGCAATATTACATGTCTAAAATTTGTAACCCTATTATGCCAGCAATAGTTCATGTTTTGTCTAAAATTTGTAACCCTATTATGCCAGCAATATTACACGTCTAAAATTTGTAACCCTATTATGCCAGCAATAGTTCACGTTTTGTCTAAAATTTGTAACCGTATTATGCCAGCAATATTACACGTCTAAAATTTGTAACCCTATTATACCAGCAATAGTTCACGTTTTGTCTAAAATTTGTAACCCTATTAAGCCAGCAATATTACACGTCTAAAATTTGTAACCCTATTATGCCAGCAATAGTTCACGTTTTGTCTAAAATTTGTAACCCTATTATGCCAGCAATATTACACGTCTAAAATTTTTAACCTTATCATTCCAGCAATATTACAAATCTAAAATTTGTAACCCTATTATGCAAGCATTATTACACGTTTTGTCTAAAATTTGTAGCCCTATTATGCCAGCAATATTACATGTTTTGTCTAAAATTTGTAACCCTATTATGCCAGCAATATTACATGTTTTGTCTAAAATTTGTAACCCTATTATGCCAGCAATATTACACGTCTAAAATTTGTAACCCTATTATGCCAGCAATATTACACGTTTTGTCTAAAATTTGTAACCCTATTATGCCAGCAATATTACATGTTTTGTCTAAAATCTGTAACCCTATTATGCCAGCAATATTACACGTTTTGTCTAAAATTTGTAACCATATTATGCCAGCAATATTACACATTTTGTCTAAAATTTGTAACCCTCTTATGCCAGCAATATTACACGTCTAAAATTTGTAACCCTATTATGCCAGCAATATTACACGTTTTGTCTAAAATTTGTAACCCTATTATGCCAGCAATATTACACGTTTTGTCTAAAAATTTTAACCCTCTTATGCCAGCAATATTACATGTCTAAAATTTGTAACCCTATTATGCCAGCAATAGTTCACGTTTTGTCTAAAATTTGTAACCCTATTATGCCAGCAATATTACACGTCTAAAATTTGTAACCCTATTATGCCAGCAATAGTTCACGTTTTGTCTAAAATTTGTAACCCTATTATGCCAGCAATATTACACGTCTAAAATTTGTAACCCTATTATGCCAGCAATAGTTCACGTTTTGTCTAAAAGTTGTAACCCTATTATGCCAGCAATATTACACGTCTAAAATTTTTAACCCTATTATACAAGCAATATTACACGTCTAAAATCTGTAACCCTATTATGCAAGCATTATTACACGTCTAAAATTTGTAACCCTATTATGCCAGCAATAGTTCATGTTTTGTCTAAAATTTGTAACCCTATTATGCCAGCAATAGTTCACGTTTTGTCTAAAATTTGTAACCCTATTATGCCAGCAATAGTTCACGTTTTGTCTAAAATTTGTAACCCTATTATGCCAGCAATAGTTCACGTTTTGTCTAAAATTTGTAACCCTATTATGCCAGCAATATTATACGTTTAAAATTTGTAACCCTATTATGCCAGCAATAGTTCACGTTTTGTCTAAAATTTGTAACCCTATTATGCCAGCAATAGTTCACGTTTTGTCTAAAATTTGTAACCCTATTATGCCAGCAATATTACACGTCTAAAATTTGTAACCCTATTATGCCAGCAATATTATACGTTTAAAATTTGTAACCCTATTATGCCAGCAATATTATACGTTTAAAATTTGTAACCCTATTATGCCAGCAATATTATACGTTTAAAATTTGTAACCCTATTATGCAAGCATTATTACACGTTTAAAATTTGTAACCCTATTATGCCAGCAATATTACACATCTAAAATTTGTAACCCTATTATGCCAGCAATATTACACGTCTAAAATTTGTAACCCTATTATGCCAGCAATATTACATGTCTATGATCTGTACCCCTTCATGTCAGCAATATTACATGTCTATGATCTGTACCCCTTCATGTCAGCAATATTACATGTCTATGATATGTACCCTTTCATGCCAATAATATTACATGTCTATGATATGTACCCTTTCATGCAGCAATAATAAATGTCTAAGATTTGTACCCTTATCATGCTAGCAGTTCCTGTCTTGTCTTGATCAGAATTAACTGGCAAAATTAGTGTGAACAATCACAAAATGTACAAGTTTCTTTAAGTACATGTCTTCTTTTTCTTCAAGGCTAAGTGATACAATAATCAGATGATTTAGAGATCAACATTCATGAAATCGGTTTCAAACCTGAGCAGAAATGAGTTTTATTATCTTGATCCAATTTGATCTTAAGATGCCCTTGATGTTGCCAGCACTCTAAACTTGTGTCAAAAGATGTCTTTGAAGACTGCCAAATATTTCATTCAAATTTCTTATAGTAGGTTAGCAAGGCAATATACTTTTTTTATTATAGTAAATCCAATGGAAGCCTCTGACTTTAAACTGACCAATCAATCACACTGATCAATTAGCCAATCAGTAAGCGTAAATTAGACACACCTCCAGGCATTGCTTACATATGCCATTTTCTTCCAACAAGCTGCTTGTGGCAAAAATGAAATGATTATGATAAGTATTTATAACTTTTGAAATGATCTGTTGATTTCTCGATTGATACGGGTAAAAAGAAGTCAATGTGAGCCATGTAATTCTGACTATCGATATCTAGATCATCAAAATGGAGGAATTAGATTTACTCCTTTCCCAAAACACAGACCAAGTTTTGATGGATAAAGACTTTTCTGTGGTTGCATGGCAATTACAACATGTTTGCATAAAATTATGTAAAAAGCATGTCTCGTTAACAGCTTAAAAGACAAGAAATAACTGAAATTGAAAGATATATGTAAAATTAAACATTTCTAAAATATGGGTGGAGGAAATCCCTCCACCCCCGAAAAAAATCTTTGGGCTTTGCTGTATACTATTCTTTTTGTATAGGAAGCACCAAACCCCAAACGGCATTATTTTGAAGTTTGTAAATTTATATTTTAATGTTGATTGTCCCAAAAACAATGATTTTATGGTGTCCATCTGTCAGACACTTGAGTGACTCTTTAATTTCTCATTGGGCTGAATGTGGGGTGGGGATAACATGTAATAATAAAAAATAAAAAAAATGGTTGAGATAATTATCATCTGATATATTAAGCATGCATTTAAATGCTTTTATCTACAGACATCACTGATCAAAATTCCGTCTGATGAACATTATAGAACTTTAAAATTATTATGTACAACTGCATATTTCTAGGCAGTAAGAACATAAGCCAGATAAAATTAATACGGATAAGATAATATACAAAATGCATTAGCATCTTTTGGAGCGAATTTCCTTGTACATAAATAAGTTCTCAAGCAGCTTTAAAATTGATTTTTATTAATTGCTTAAATAAAAGACAGATTACAATATGAACTTGAACAGTTTCTACAAATATAAATATTGTCCACAGCAGGGTAATTTATGCAACTTTGAAATTTTACGTTTTTAAGAGTAATACAAATCATTTTCAAAAAACATTTCACTAAAGCTGAAACATATTTCCTTGCCAAATACTTCATGTATGTTGGAAGTTAGCAAGACATCATGTCACATGATTTGGTAGATGGAGCAATCTATTATCTTGTTGTGTAAGGTCAATTGTCATTCAAGTTTGCCATCATACTCAAACTGTTCGATTCATTTACCATTTTGGACCATCTGGACAAAATGTTATCCTCAAGTAACTAACTTCATGATTCTGAATTTGGTATACTACTATTGTTTCTGCCCAATAAAATGGAATGAATCTGGAGCAAGTAACCAAATTTGAAAACATTTTCTCAGAAACCATCTGTAATTACTGATCAATGTAATTGTCCCTACCCATCCAAATTAGAAATATTCCACAGCCTCAAGAAATTGAATTTGGTAACCTCTGCCAATTTACTGACATTGCTTAATCAGAGTCTTGTTAGCAGTAATCAGTAGTACAAACATATTTGGTCTGCAGGCGCATTATACAAAAGCAGGTCAAGAACTTTATTGCAATTTTATTAGACTTATAAGTGAGTATATATCGTATTAAATTTTCTCACCTTTCTCCTGCTGTATGTTTTGTAAGATCTGCAAAGTGAAATGTCACTTCATGCCGCATGTCATTGAAAGGGGACTTAATCTGTCTAGCAAAATGTTTACCATATATTCTTAATATCATTCTGCAAAAGCCCCTTGCAATAGCTTTAAGTCAAAAGTTGTTGTCTCTTTTTAAATGACTTCTTTATGCAGGGTGGTCTTTCTTTGCAGGTGAAGATGTAACATGGCTACATCATATCAGCTCAACATAAAAAATACCAAGAAAAACAAAATTTACAATTTTTTCATTGTTTCTCCTAAGTGTGATTCACAAGCTTAAAGTTTGATCAGCATTTTTGGACATTCAAACAGCAGACTGAGTTACTGACTTTTCATCAATGACGGTGTTCAGTAATATATATTACAATAAATTAATATCCAAGAAAATTATTTCTCACAGACATTCTCATTAACTATAATTTTCAGGAACAAAGCAAAATGTTATATTCCAGATCAGAATCAATCAATAATTTCAACGAATAATTGGTACAGGAAACACTGAGGATGAATTTTTGTTGCCAATAGCATTACTACAGATCTAAATGATCTCGATGGCATGTTACGGACCGACAAAATGTCAGGGATGCAGGTGTTTTTGAAGAAGTAGGCAGATTTATAGTATTTAAAATCAGACTACTTTTTTAAAGTTACAATCAATTGTTAATATTCTCAACTACTCGCTTGAATTAGTTACTGAAACAAAAGGTGTGTGCTTTTATGTGAAGTCAATTCTTTTGTACATACATTTCTGAGTTAAAACAGTATACCGTATGTATTGCCGAAAATATGAGTCAACCTACAAACTGCATAAACCCAGATCTGCTGTTGCATAATGCACCAGCAGATCTGTGTTTGTGAAGTTTGTTAGGATTAACCAGTAGAGTAAATAACATAGACCTTGATCTGTGGGCACATTATGCTATGGTAGAACAGGATTTATGTTGTTTACAGTTGAACTTGACTTATAGATGAGTATATATGGCAGTTTAAAAAGAGCTATTCTTACATTAAATACTTTCAAAAACAATTTCATTCTTAATAGTTTTTTGTTTTTACCTTATCAAATCATGGAAAGAAAAGAAAACAGTGTTAATGAATGGCATATAGCCGCTTCAGACTTGTCTTTTGAAAACAGTGTTAATGTATGGCATATAGCCGCTTCAGACTTGTTTTTGGAACAAGCTTTTTTATTTCCCTTTCCCAGGTTTATTTCCTATATAGATATACAAACAAATTGCTAAAATCTGTACACTGGGTCATTGATCTGGCATATCCAACTTAAAATTTGGAAATCAGCAAAGATACAATTACTGTATTATGTAAAGGCAGGTATTGCTGTAATTGTGACACATCAAACATATTTCACTAAATGACAGTATAATTCAAATCATACTTGGAAAATCTGTGGATAGCGTACTTATACCTTTCAATGTCATCAGTATGGATATGTAGCACTTGTTTAATATCATCATGGAGGGTGAATGAGTTTTGTAAGCATTTCTCAATTCTGGATATATCAGTAAATATGTTACATGTACGATGAGCTAGTACCAACACCGTTTCTATTTGTATAAAATACATAATTCCAGTCTAGAAAATAATCATACAAACCTCAAATCAGAGTGTTTTAAAAACAAGAAATTTTAATTAATATTACTGTGAAAGGTTATCAATCAATTTTACATCTTTCATGGGAAGATTTCTTTAAAAAATTGCTGCCAGATAAGTACTTGTGTCTTTTTCATTTGGCACTGTCTCATACAAGACATTTCAGGCTGTCAGATAAGTACTTGTGTCTCTTTTTAATTTGGCACTAGCTCATACAAGACATTTCAGGCTGCCAGATAAGTACTTGTGTCTTTTTTTATTTGGCACTAGCTCATACAAGACATTTCAGGCTGTGCATGTAATAGGTGGGATACTATGTGCAGTTAAATGATTTTATCACATCTTTTGGAGATAGTTTTTGGGCTTTAGAACAAAAAACATTAAATATTATCACAAATTCATGAAAATGCATACAAATAACATATGTGGTCATCATATAAATGCTTTGTTTGTTTGTTTAGGATTTTTAATGTAGCTTTAACAATTTTTCAGTCATATTACTAATATGTCTGCAATGAGGCAGCTTATAGTAATATCTAGCACTGGGGCATCATGCTGCAACTATGTAGCATGATGTCCCACCCAATCACATTATCCTGACAGCAGGCTGACTAGTCCTAACACTAACCTCTTAATGCTGAGGGCCAAGAGAACCAGCTGTTAGTACAATTTTTGTAAGTCTTTGGTACAACTTGGTAGTGGATTGAAGCCAGGACCTTCCACTTCTGTGGCGGACATTCTAACCACTAATTCACTGGAGCGGTCGAATGATTAGAGCAAGAACATTAAAAAATTAATCAGAGTCATTGAAATCTGAAATATGGGCCACAGTGGCCTACTTTAAATATAAGGGTACTCTACAAAATGCATCCTCTCACCAAGTCTCACAAGTCTTCCATGGGTAGCAGTATTATACAATACAATTGTGGTCATTACCTTAATATAACTCAAGCCAGTAAAATATTACATGCATGTCACAATAACCTTTAGTTTTAAGGGTAATAGGAATACATAAAATCACTCAGCTTGATGATTCTGGCATTACCAGTGCTTGAAACTGAACCCATTACAGTGAAGCATGAGATATTGGTAACAGTGACTGATTTTGTGACAAGTGTGTTGTACTGATCAAAATACATCTAATCCTGAAATTTCATGAATCACACTACACCGCGAGATGGGTTTAGTACTCATCAAAATTTACCTCCTCACCAAGTTTGATCATTCCAGATATAACAGTATGTATACAGTGTGCAAAAGACCCTGCGCTAAATGCAACCAAGGATGTATGACTAATGTACAAATTTAGACCCCCTCCCTGGGGTTAGGTGCTATAAATTTAGACTATTGCCTAGGACCTAGGAAGAGAGAATGGTCAACATTCAGTGTGTGTATATGCTTTTGTCTGTACCAATGCCAACACCAATTTCAATACCATAGTACAGTACTGTAAAAATAGTTTAACCCTACTTAATAGAAATGAGCTAAATATTTATTTTGCATCAAGAAAGCATCAGTCATATACATGACTATACCTCTTCCAAAATTAAATTTTCCCTAATTAATATTATAATATTTGAATTAAAATCTGCATAACAACTTTTTTTTTAATAAAAAAAAACTTGTTTGGGACATTACAGTCTTTGATATAGACCTTTGCCAGACCTCTCTATGACATGTGCGAGTCTGGTTGAATGAATCCAGCAATCAATCATGACATGTCCAGTTTGACAATCAACCCTAACAGGCAGGCCTAATTAGAAATGCCTGTTCTTTTTCCAAAGTGTCTTCATCAATTATCAATATCTTACCTTTGATTTAGCATCAATGAACTTCACTCCTTTAAAGGAAATGGATAACATGATGGATGGAATCTTGGATATCACATCAGATGTTTTCTACAATAAAAGATAGGTAGATGAAAATTTAATTGACACAAGTAATTTTATAGGAAGTGTCCATTATTTTCATCTATCTGAAGGTTTCATGTCAAACTGATGTTGAAAAACCTGAGAAAGTTCCAAGGACAAATGATATGAAACTAATTAGGACTGAAGAAGTATTCACGATTCAAGCTGATGGAACTCTTCTATTATAACTGTGGCAGCTATGTAGCCATGTTGCTGTGAGGTCCCATTAAAATGGAGTACATACATAATTTTAGTATTAGATAATAAATATTTATCAATGACCAAACTTTCATAATAAAACTAGAACTGTATTATAATGAAGGGTATTATGTTATGGAAGTGCTCTATTTTAATTTAAAATATATTTTATTTGTATTTTAATTTAAAATATATTTTATCTGTATTTTAATTTAAAATATATGTTATTTGTATTTTAATTTAAAATATATTTTATTTGTATTCTAATTTAAAATATATTTTATCTGTATTTTAATTTAAAATATATTTTATCTGTATTTTAATTTAAAATATATGTTATTTGTATTTTAATTTAAAATATATTTTATTTGTATTTTAATTTAACATATATTTTATTTCATCAAAATTAAATAGATCTATTTCTAGGATTTATTAACATGATTATCTGTTATTTGCTAAAGATGAGGTTATGATTTGTGGTTTAACAAATAAATAAAATTGTTGAATTCTTAAAAAATGTGTCATAAACAATATACAGATCTCCCTGGTCTCACTATAATGCAGTACACTATATGGCTAACATGTGCAGTATTATAATGAGGGAATAATGTAGCATGTACTTTATTACCAGGTGGTCTCTCTATAATGCAATATATTCTATGGCTAACATGTGCAGTATTATAATGAGAGCATACTCTATCATGTAATTCATTATAAGGTGGCTTCACTATAATGCAGTATATTCTATGGTTTTCATGGACAATGTTATAATGAGGGAGTATTGTATCATGTAATTCATTACAATGTGGTCTCACTATAATGCAATATATTCTATGGCTAACATGTGCAGTATTATAATGAGAGAATACTCCATCATGTAATTCATTATAAGGTGGCTTCACTATAATGCAGTATATTCTATGGTTTTCATGGATAATGCTATAATGAGGGAGTATTGTATCATGTACTTCATTACAAAGTGGTCTCACTATAATGCAATATATTCTATGGCAAACATGGACAGTGTTATAATGAGGGAATACTGTATGCATGCCTCTTAACAATAATCACATGCAGAAGCAGACTTTGTAATACTCTTCATTAGTCCATAGATAATAGTCCCTAATGAGTACTTATTATTATGAAGTATGCTTTAAAGTTGACATGTACAAAGGATTTAGCATGTTGTAGCACTTGTCAGAGGATGTCCGATTTTTAAGAATTTTGCTTGAGAGAGAACAGATGAAGAAACTGGTTAATTCTGCACTACTGTAAGAGTAATATCAGGCAAGCATATAAAACAATCAATCACAAAATGATAATGAGTAATCAAGAAATGTATTCGTGTAACACATATGATCCCACCACAGAGCTTACGATGACCGAAAGACAAAATACCACCAGTTAACATTCAGAAAGGTAGACAAGGGGCATTACAAGTCTAACTGGGTCTTGGTGGGGTATAAAATGTCAAAAAACCATCTAACAAGTCCAGCAATATGACAAATGATCAACGAGACATGCAAACATGGATTGTATCGGATAAGTAAACCTTTTGTTCCTTCTCATGGATGAGCAAAGATATCTCAACTCTTTCTTCAGCCCTGTTGAGAGCTGGCCTAAATGAAATTATATTCTTCATTATCAACTAGGCAAACGGCTAAATTATTGAAAGTAAGATTTGTTTGATCTTGCAATCATGTTGATTCATGTTTCACAGAACCTCCGGGAAATTGACATTCTGTGATTTTAATATGGACAAGCTCCTGCAGAGCATGCCCATCTCTGAAGTTGTCACTTACATACAACAAAGTTTAGTTCTATACTGCCTGCCAAAATGAAGGTCATGACATGGTCAAACATCTACATGAAAGACTATATTGTCAAAACTGCTAAAAAAATAAAAGGCAAAAAAACTGATACCAAAATATAATTTCTAATAGCATCTGCGAATTGCTATAGCTAATTAAGATATTTATTTTACATTTCCTACTGAGATACTGAAATAAGTCAGTGGCAGAAAAATGATGATGCCACAGTATCACTTTTGGAACAACTTTATTTTTCCATTACGAAGGATATTTGCCCTTACTCATCCTCACTCCCTGCACATGAGGATGTAAAAACTTAAAATGTGTCGAGTCTAGTGTATTTTTATGATATCACCAAGGTGCCATGAAAAGGAACTCCGGGCAGCAAAATTAGACTTCAGATATTAAAATTTTTTAATTTAATTTTCTATATTACTTCTGGAAACTGTTAGTGACTGTTGCAATGTGTCACCCATATAGTATTGTATATTTGTAATACTTGACAATAGATGGCACACAATTTTAGGGAAAAAATTTGTAATGAAAAAAAAATGGATTTCTGAAGCAAGCAATTTTCAGAAAAGTGATTGTAAATGATGGATAAAGCAAATGCTGATTAGTATCTGCTAATGAACTGTATTGTAAGCTTGCCTGCAGGGTCTTAAAAAATAAATGTCTGACTGTAGAAAGAACAAAAATTCAAACAAGTAAACTCACAACCATTAAAATCTTTTATTTCAAGATATAATGTTCTAATCGCTGTGTGCATATGTGAATTGGATTTTTAATGCAGCTTTAACAAATGTTCAGTCATGTTGCTATGATATCTGCAGTGTGGCAGTTTATAGTGATGTCTAGCAGTGGGGCATCATGCCACAGACATATCATGATGCCCCAATTAGTCACATAATCCCGACACCAGGCCAACCAGTCCTAACACTAACATCTTAATGCTGAGTGCCAGCGAGGCAGCTATTAGTACCATTTTTACGTCTTTAGTATGACATGGCTGAGGTTTGAACCCACAACCTCCCATATTCAATGCAGATGCTCTAACCACTAGGCCACTGGAGCAGTTCAATCCACACATGAAATATGTTATAAAAATGTTTTCCTTTTTTCACTGTGACTTGACTTAATTGTGGATCACTGTGACTTGACTTATAGTGGATCACTGTGACTTGACTTATAAGTGGGTATAGGGTAATCAAGAATTTCCTAAACACATTTAGAAAAAGGTCTTAATTGTCAAGAATTTAAACAATGTAATGTCTTCAACAAAGCAACACTGTTTTTCTCAGTTCCTAATTTGTTTTAAAAATACTAAATTTTTAACAATTTAAAAATATCTATATTATTAACCAGCAGATTCAGTTAAATTTGTGATTTTTAAAAAATACCATATATACTTTCTAATACATTGAGAAAAAACTGCCAGCAACAAAGATCCAATCTGATGTGCTCTAATGCAGTTCAGGGTCTATAGTGTTTGTTCTATTGATTAATCCTAAAAGATTGCACAGACCAAGATCTGCCAGTGCATTATGTAATGGCAGCTCTGGGTCTGTGTAGTCTGTAGTTGGACTTGTTTTATTCGTGAATATATACTATATTTAACATTTTATGATTAAGAAAATTACACAAGCTTTTTCTAAAGCTCCAAATAATTTCATTGAATAAAATGAAATCAAAATGTCTTAAATACTGTGAATTCTTTCCAAGGTTTCTATGGTAGAAATATTTTTCATGGCTTTGCACACACACACACAAAAGACTTTCTGACTTGTAATTAGATCCATGATTGGGAAAGGAATCTGTATCATTCTTTTGGCTGAATCATTGTCAGGCTTTCAAATTTGTGATTTGTAACAATCAGGAAATCCTCAAATCCAAGTCAACTGCCAGCAGCATTTAAAATTTTTAGATTTTGTTTTAGTTGGACTGAATAGTATTTTTAATGCATCATAGGTTCTATCATAATAAGGAAAATTGAGGTAGGTGCCTTTCCCAAGGTCAAACTGAGCCAGCCCACTCAGGTTGACTTTGGTGGGTTTTGAACCAGCAACTATAGTATTGCAAGTTAGATGCTCAACCAACATGGCTCCCTATTTTGACATTAACAAGCAGACTAATACATGTAATATACAGTGAAGTGTGTGTGCCTTAATTTTTTTAACAAGTATATATCTACATTGTGCCTGATTTCTGTAATACAGCCAGTAACATCAATGAGCCCATTTACTGGCTTAATACCATCAAAAAGTCATCCTCCTGGTCTCAAACTGAGTGTCTGACATTTTATGGCCAAGTTTGTGCTTAATGAATGGAAATTTCTGACTTTCCAGTCACTTTTATGCATAAATATTCTTAAATCACATTTAGCCTTCCAAGTTGTCTTTCACTTGAAGGTGTGTTGTATTGCTCATGCTAGTTTACAGCGATTTTTTCAAGTTATTTCACCGATTTAAATAAATTTTTTCACCAAGTGAACATTGTAAAATCATGTGTGAAAATGCAAAACCGATTTCAAATTGAGTGGATTAACTCATCTGATTTTATGGCCTTCTATGTGGACATTTTATAATCTGATAATGGAAGTAGAAAAAACATTATTGGCGATAGATTTGCTTCATGAAAATGCTGAAATTCATCAATCAAAACATATTTTGTTATAAACCACTATTACTTGAATGCAACATTGTTACATTGGATATTAATTTCAAATAAACAACTCATGACTTGAAATGCTATGTTCGTCTCAAATAAGGTGTAGATCAGTGATGTACATACAAAACCACACATACTACTGGTGTTCTTCAATCCAATCTACCAAGAAACATGACAAATGCAATAAGAAATGCACATTTGAGAACAGAAAGCAGGTTAAGGTTGATTTTTTTTTAAAGGTACATAATATCTACAAGTACATTAAATATGAAAACGGAACATATCTTCAGTGGTTGGTTGTACTCCAAACAAGAATCCCATTCACATACATCAATCCCTCATGATGTGGTAGTAGGGGTCCACAACTAATGGCTGTGTTATGTACCAAACCATGTTATATCGAGTACATTGATATATACACAACAACAGTATATTAAGATTAGCATAATATACAGAACCTCTGTATAGTGGGTACTCTCAAATTTCTAATTATGGTGTTTTGTAGAAGGACGAGACAGCCAAGTTTTTCTGTGTTTCTTTTGAAACAATTTTGGTTATATTTTATCTTGATTTGGTAAGGGGTCCATAGTCCTACCCATGATATATCCAAAATAGCATTAAAATGTGGGAGAGCTATAATTACATTTCCCTTGTACTGACCTTGACCTTGCGTTTTGTCTGTAGTAGGTAAAAAAAAAAATTCATGTATACCATATAGCTCAGTAAAGTTTAATGATTGTGCTGTGACTTCAAAACTGAGGCTGGGGTGTGACTATTGTACATGGCACACTATTTAGGCATAATGTAAGTGAGCAAAATTTCATGAAAACTATTACAAAGCTATGGGCTGCATGAACAAACGTTAGCAGACAACCTCATAACCTAAAGTATGAAGTAAGAGGGATGTATGAAACTAAGATGAATTTTAAATGGTTTAAGTATACTAGATTTACAAAAATTTACAAAGAAACAAGAAACAAATAATATCTTTAATGACTGTGCCAAGGCTTTTGATCAATACCATAGGGTTTGAATAACAATGTAGTAATACACTTGTTTTTCATGTGTGTGTGTGCATGTACAGTCATTAGTGCCTGCTCTGGTGGCCAAGTGGTTGGAGCATCCACCTCAGATGTGGCAGGTCACGGGTTCAAACCCCAGCTGAGTCATACCAAAGACTTTCAAAATGTTCTATGTCTGTGGCATGATGCCTCTGTGCTAGACATCACTAAAAACTGCCACACTTAAGACTAAATAGTGATATGACTGCAAAATTATTAAAGCGAAGTTAAAAATGAAAATCACACCCACACAAACACAGACACACATACACACAGTCATTAGTGTCAGTTGGTTACTGTAATTCTACTGATTCATAAATGTATTATCATCAGTGTTACCTACGACAATCCAGATATTTTTAAAAAGAAAAGATAGGGGCCCCTGTGGCTGAGTGGTTAAAAACAATTCTACCAAAAGTACTAGCTTTTAAGTTGAATCCAACAGCAAACTGCACAGACCCTGATCTGCCATAGCATACTGCAATGGCAGCTCTCGGTCTGTGCAGTTTGTTAGGAGTAATTAGTAGAACTGGCAATTAATACATTATGCTATGGCAGATCAGAATCTATCATGTGCAGTTTAACTTGACTTATCAGCAAGTACATGTGGTACATGTAAATTTATGACTAAACTACAAATCAGTACATCCAAACACTGCTAGATACTGAAGTCCCACATTTTAATACTTAATGCAGTGATCTCAGACTTCATTAGAATTGAGATATACACAAGTTAATGCAACTGGACTCATTTTAAATATGGAAGAAGAAAAAAAACTGATGCAAGTGTAAGTGACTGTAAAGAAATTTAATTCAGTGAACTCTTGGGACCAAACTACTACTCTAACTTCCAATTACAAAGACAGCTTTTTGAGTGCAGGAGATGAGTTTTCAAGCTGAGAAGTTTACACTTCCTTTCAGCTTCATTTATGACTATGGCTAGAAATGGCCTTTAATGTGATATTCAATTGTCCTCTGCTTCAGTGAAGTCTGCTTTGGTTATGATTGATGAGCTGTGTTTTGAACTTGCCAAATATCATCATTGCTACTATCCAACATGGCTCCTGACAGCTAGGTGTCTCTGATCTTCTGCCCCAATAGTTCGCTTAATGATATCATTCACTAAAACTTCCAAAATTCCCCATTTCAGATGGAATGTCAAGGAAATAGAGTGTCTACAGGCAGAAAATTTGATTTAGAAAATGGATGATTTTTGTGGCCCACTGATGACACTGCCTGATGATCAAATATTGTAATCCTTACTCATTAAAGATAATCCAATACACATATGAATTGTGTCTGCCATGTGACTGATGCGCTGACACCATGCATGATGCATATCCACTTAAATAGCATTCCACTAATTCTACTGAGTGGCACAACTTGGAAGCAGATTGACAGCAAAAGTGAGAAGAAATAATGGGTATATTTTTCAAGCGTATTCTAGAACCAATTTCTGAATTTAGCTTCTTTTCATTGGCTTTGTTTCCAAGATATGAAACATTTAAAATAATCTAATCTTTTTTCCTCTACTGGACAATGAGACTTATCCAGAGCTGACCAATCTACTGCTCATGTAAAGACTTCCAAATAAAATACACTATGATCAAGCATTCTCCATTTGTTTCCAGACAGGAAGACACAAAAACATATAACAGAATCTGTTTGGGTTGTTTCAAAGGAGACAGAGATAGAGCATGAGAGAAAAAAGAGAAGAGCGAGGTAGGGAGAGGGATGGATATATTAAACATGTTTACACTGTGGAATGATTACTAAATAAAAATTAATATTTTATATTAAAAACCGAGTGAAGGACTAGGTCACTTTTAGAGGTTTCACTTTGTTTTCTAATTTACAATGTACATAGTGTGCATATGAATCTGCTATCACATCAACACAAACCTTGATCGGATAGCTTTGAATATGAAAAATGGGGTTAAAACAAGACAAAATTTAAGTTTTGTATATAATTTATCCTAGCAACCTTTGGCATATTACACTCAGCTTGTATACAATTTATACTAGCAAACAATGTTCTATTACACTCAGCTTGTATACAATTTATACTAGCAAACAATGGTCTATTACATTCAGCTTGTATACAATTTATTCTAGCAAACAACGCTCTATTACACTCAACTTGTATACAATTTATACTAGCAAACAATGGTCTATTACACTCAGCTTGTATACAATTTATACTAGCAAACAACGGTCTATTACACTCAGTTTGTATACAATTTATACTAGCAAACAATGGTCTATTACACTCAGTTTGTATAAGATTTATACCAGCAACCTCTGGTTTATTGCACTCTGTATATAATATATACTCACAACATATGGTCTTTAACATTCAAGTTATAAATTACTTATGCAACACTTTCTTTTATGACAGAAAAAAATACCAATGCAGAAATTCTTTATTTCAAAAAGGCACCCCATTATAACTTGCCAGATGTGTATCCCAAATTTGGTTGAAGTACCTTGAATGTTCTGGAAACATACGTTTATGGATACAATATATTACATACTTGGGAAGATAAGAAAATGGGCAGACACCATCCAAGTTATTACTTAATTCTGAAATGCATACATAAATACTCTCAACTCTTCCACGAATGGCCCATACTTGAAAATAAACCTTAACTCTGACAGAGATGAAAATACTATAACTCTCCCATGCTTGATAATAAGCCTGAATTCGGAAACACTAATAAGACTAAATTCTGAGACACTAATGTATATGCCTTAAATATTCCTCTAATGGCCCATGCTTGATAATAAACCTGAATTCAGAGACACTAATGTCAATGCTGTAATTATTCTCAGTTTTCAAGTGACTATGGACACCATGCATAACTGAGACTGCCTACTAGTATTACATGAACCCGACTTTTGCGAAAAAAAGCAGGGCTTTAGTGATGGGGTTTACTGTACCTGGCATTAGAGCTTTCAATATTTGAAATGCTAGAGCAAGGATAAGACAACAAATGTAAGTAGTACACGCTATACCCCTTTTGTGACCTTTTCCCTGACAATGACCAATACATATGAGCTAGGAACTTTACCTATGTACAGTGTAGACCTGCATAAAGTTTCAGTAAAACATATGATGGAGTTAAAAATTAACACCTTGGATAAGGAAACAGGAAATGGATTACATAATCTTCTCTATGTCCTTGACCTTAAGGCAGGTGGTATTACTGTGAATATGTCAGACACTCTTGAAACAAATTATACCTGTATACGGATAGATGTAAATGACTTATATTTTCTCTCAAAGTGATCTATAGTATATTACAAACTGTCTAGGAAAATAATTGGTTAATCTTTTATTAAAATATATAAAGTAGTTGTAAAATTATATTCAGTACAAGTGTACAAGTCACAGAATAGCATTTTACCTGACCCTCATCATCAGACAAGTGGAATAGCTATAGTATGTGACAGAATGCATATATACGATATATAACCTGCATACCTTTAAGTCAAAGATATATTCATTAGTTCAAACGTTTCACTCTCAATATGGATACAAGTCACAGAATTCGAGTTTCCCTTGCTGTGACTTGGAGTGCTAGACATAGAAAAATGTTGCCTTTTTGATCACATGCAAAGTTGATTCAAAATTATCTATGTGAAATCTTGAAGTTTCATGGAGAACTGTCAGAAGTAAATATTTTTCACATGTTTAACTTTCTGTGATTTAGCACTAACAATGAATATGGCACAAGAAAATATTAATTTCAGAGAGAATATCATAATCTATTCTATCTTGCTCCTATAAATCGCCAAGGTTGTGTGAGACACTTAATCATCTCATGTGTTATTCTGCTTCTTGGTTTTGCAAGGTTGTGTGAGACACTTAATCATCTCATGTGTTATTCTGCTTCTTGGTTTTGCCAAGGTTGTGTGAGACACTTAATCATCTCATGTGTTATTCTGCTTCTTGGTTTTGTGAAATTATAATATATGAGCTTGGCTAGGTTTATGTGCAATCAGCCAGAGAATTACGCAAAAACCTATGATAAAATTGACTTTGTTTTGATTGAATGCTTTGAGAAAATATATTCAATGGAAAAGAAATAAATGACTCCAAATTCAAGTTACCAAGCCCCTTGTTCGCTAGGATTTCCTCGGACATCCACAAGTAGATGATACATGGTGTTGCTGATGATTGCATTAATCAATCAAACAGCTTCATTATTCTTCATCAGAAAGTCAGACGACAGTTTAGGAAGAAGATGTTCCAAGATGGGTGTCTAGAATAAGCTTACATGCAAGTGGCATATTACTCTGACCACTTAACATCGGGGTGGGGGGGGGGGTGTCTTTAATTACCCTGACCACTTAGATTTTGGTAGTTCTGTAATTACATTGCTTCCATGTGTGGAAGTGAAAGAAAAATGATTGAGGAACTGCTTGATGAAATTCCATCTAATTTGGTAAAGAGACAAGAAATAATTTAAAAACAAAAATGTAACTTCTGGTTAGTGGAGCATTGCTATAATTAATATTACTATGTCAATTGCTTAGTATTAGCTTGGAGATTACACCAGGGTGCCTAGCAAGTCTGGCTCTCATTACTATGCAATGAAAACCCTGTCTATACTTGCTTATAAGTCGAGTCAAACTACAAACATCAAAGATCCTGATCTGCCATTGAATAATGCAACTGTATATCAGTCTAAGTTGTCTGTTCTACTTAGTACTCGTAACAAACTGCACAGACCTAGATCTGCTGGCGAATTATGCAATGGCAGATCTGGGTCTGTGTAGTTTGCAGTTGGTTGTTGTTGTAGGATTTAACGCCATTTTTCAGCACATGATAGGCTATACATGGCAGCCAGTATTAATGGCGGAGAAAGAACCCGGGAAAATCCCTGGAAAGAACCACCAACCCACGAGAAGCTTTCTTAGATACCCACATTGGCTGAATCTGAGACTCGAACCTACACAGACAGAGGTGAGATTACAGTGATCCATAATGGAGAGCGCTTTAGACCACTCAGCCACTCGGGGCCCCAGTTTGCAGTTGGTAGTAATAGCCTTTAGACAGATTGAGACTGCAATGTGATTTAGCATGATGACTGAGTTATCTCCCCTAATATAATTAATAAACTTACCTTTTGGTGCATACATTACAAGACAAAAAAGTAATCTCAGCAAATGGTGCAACCAAGTAGTTAGAATTTTGCATCTGCAGATTTTTCTGTGTTGTTGTAAGGTGTAATGCCATTTTTCAGCACAAGATAGGCTATATACATGGTGGCAAGTATCAATGGTAGAGGAGGAACATGGAGAAACCCCTGAAAGAACCACTGATCCACAAGAAGCTACTGGCAAACTTTCTCATGTACAGACAGACATTTGCAGAGCCCAAGACTTGAATCTATGCAGACAAGAGGTGAGATGGCAATAATCCATAATGGTGAGTACTTTAGACCACTCGGCCACTTGGGACCCTGCAGATATTTTTTTACTGTTTTATTACAGTTGTTGTTGTAGGGTTTAACACCATTTCTCAGCACACAATAGGCTATACATGGCAGCCAGTATTATTGGTGGAGGAAAAACCTGGGAAAACCACCTTTTATAACAGTAAGTAACATGCTAATTATGATGTCATTCCATACTTACAGACTTTCTTTTGTCTATCCACCTTATTTCACAAAGTAAAATTTTTAACTTCGAGATTAATCTCAAACTTTAACATTGAGTTTAATAATGGAATTGCATGAACAAATGAAAATATGCATGAATACTAAAGCATCCGACATGGTGGGCTCAATAAAAAGCAGGGTTAATTTACACATGGAGACAAGTTTTTGGGAGTTGAATGGAATTGCAGATCTCAGTCAACAAAACCCTGGAAGTCAAATTCACACTAACAGCATTTTAGACTGCAATAAGCAAAAGCACAAATTAGAACATTCTAGGGTTATTAAATGTGAGAATATCTGGTAAATTTAACACATGTGTGGCCTAACAAGATTACTATTATGTCATTGGTAAAAAGTAGCACACTATATAAAGCTATTTTTAAAAAATAATTTTACAAAATTTAGTTGTCTCTTTAAATCTGAAATTGATATGCTTGTGAAAATTTTGAAATTCACAATACTTCTTTACTTTTTACTTGAAACATGGACTTATCCAATTTATGTAAGATGATCAAATGTGTCCATTTTAATTTACAACCATAAAACACATCTTTAATTTCTTATGAAATTACCAGATAATGAAGTATTTTAAATAATTCCTTCAACTGTAAAATTTTCATTCGTCTGATGCCCTGAAGATAGAAATTCCTCAAAACATAAATGCCTTCATAAAAATCACAAAATCAAATTATATGCCCACTTAAAATTTGCTCAAAAAGATAAGGCAAGGTTTTTTTGACAAGCTGAAGCAAAAACGTCTGGGACACAAATTAAGGTATGGTAGTAACTAACAATGAAATGATGGCTACAATGTGTAAATGATTCCCCAAATCTTCCCCATTATATTGGTAATGAAGCGATGGCAAAATAAGAGTGAAAAAAAGAAGGGGAAGGGGAGATGATATGCCAAATAATTCCATTTCTATGTTCCCAACCATTTCAAAAATAAATATATTCATACAAACTCATCAGATTTGATAAAAGCAATGTCACTATAATATCTCTTTCCTACGTTCACCACCTAATTACGCTACTTATGTAGTGTAATAAGAAACTAAAAACCATTAAGGCAATTAAGGTAAGTTATCAACCTACAGAATTATTACAGTTTTAAGCATTGTTATTGTAGCCATTTTCATTGTCATCATCACCATTGCAACCAGCAGATGTGCCACTGTCATACCATATGTGCTTGCTTATAAGGCAAGTCCAACTGTAAACTGCACAGACCCAGATTTGCCATCGCATAATGTACCAGCGGATCTGGGTCTGTGCAGTTTTGTTGGTAGTAATCAGTAAAACAAACAGCACTGACCCTGATCTGCAAGTATTTTATGCTAATGAAGATCAGGATCTTTGTTGTTTGCAGACTGACTTGACTCATAAGTTGAAGTCCCTCAAAATACCAATGGAGCCACAGTAACACATCTGGTTGAGCAATGGCCTCATAATCCAAAGATTGAGTGACATCTACCAACTCAATTTGGCTGCCTCACTGTATCCATGGGAAAGATAGCTGCCATTTTCTCTGTATATCATAGCCAATAATATATTTTAAGTTCTGTTAAAAACCAACCAACCAATCAAAATGCTTAGTTGTCACACCAACCAATCAAAATGCAAATTTGTCCCACCAACCAATCAAAAAGCTAAGTTGTCCATCAGAGATACAAAGTAAACTTCCCTGAAGTAGTTTCTTCAAGATCTAGCTTTTTGTATACTCTGACTACAATTAGGAACCAACAGTAATTATACCTCTTTATACTGGACATCACTGTAAAACAACTAAAATGTTTGGTCCCAACAGTGCTACTGAGGGATTGTTTATTTCAGCAAATAATTCTGTAAACAATGAGAAAGATTGGAGCAGCACACATCACATATTTAAAATTGTTCAGATAAACAAAACACAGGCAAAAGACTCAACACTTAATGGCAGATATATGGTAAAAAGATGGAAGACAAAATTAAGCTGTAAAAGATGATAGAGGTTGCCTGTGTAATGCTTGTCAATTACAATGAGCATTCCTAGCCTGACAACAATAATACCCTGCCTTGCTCTTCAGTGTGAACATCATAAGATGGACTTCAAGAGGGGATTAGTGCCCCTAGGGGCCATGCCAAAGAGAGGACAGTCTGTTCTAGTATTTTAGGGGACCATAAATGGCTGTTACATAAAGGTGCATTATGGACCAACACCATAAAGGTTGTTGAGAACTGTCATGATTGGTGCTGTTTGAGGTTTTCCCCCTGCGATGTTGATAGAAGACCTGCATCTCTGTTGAACAAAAGACTTTTGAAAAAAGCTAGGATATGAATAGACCAGGAATGTTAGTTTAGTTTGATTATGGGTGCTGCCATATGGAGAAAGGAATTTACATGACCATGATCTGAGCTTTTTTAATTATGGATGTTTGCGATTTGAATTCTTTTCTCCTGCAAACCTGATTGATGTTTTCTCAGCAGGGTTCATGATAATTTGTGAACAAATGGATATCTAAGTACTCAAGTCTGCACTCGATTTCCTTTTACTCGTACAATGAATGCAGACATTAAAAATGGACATTACCCCATGCCAAACCCATGGAAAAACAGGAAAATAGCAAAATGCTATTCACATCTGCCTTCAAATATTTCTTATTGCTATTCATCATTTTATTATAGACCACAAACTTATTTTTTGTCATCTGAATGCGTAGTTTATTATTGATTAAATGAGTATATGTCTTGTGCCTCTGACACATTCGTTCTTACTTGTTAATGATGTATATATTTGATTAATGATAGCGTAGTCAATATATCAAATAAATGAAAAATCATGACAGGAATATATTGTATGTACGATTCTTTCATATCCTTACCATAGTAACTCACATACATGTTTCACCCAATTGCTAGACAGTCTTTACTCCTATGTTGTTTCTACTTATAATTTTGAAGACACATTCTATAGTCAGGAACACATTATATAGTCAGGAACACATTATATAGTCAGGAACATATTTTTACATGAACAATTATGTTATTAAGTTGTACTGAAGTACAGGAATAATTATTAATTGAATACTTTAAGAGAAATAAAAGAATATTTGGTGGATTTGCTTTTCAAGATTTCTAAATAGTACAGACGCTCACTAATGGTATATATGTATAATGTGAACCTCTTAATAAGGAGGGCAATGTCATGGTTCCCATTATATTATGTAAGTGTGTGTGTGTGTGTGTGATTTGGAATTTTAACAATTTTTTGGAGGAATTTTCTGGTACAAAAAAAAATGGGATCCACGCCTGACCCCATGTTACAAGCATGATCACGAGTTATCAGGGTGTGAGTTATCGAGGGAGTGTTTATATATTGCATATTTATAGTTTTTTTTTTTATATCACTGCAATGAATCTGATGATGTTACATCATGATGGTGATATTTTTTTTATTGATATCACTGCAATGAATCTGATAATGTTACATCATGATGGTGATATTTTTTTTATTGATATCACTACAATGAATCTGATGATGTTACATCATGATGGTGATATTTTTTAATTGATATCACTACAATGAATCTGATGATGTTACATCATGATGGTGATATTTTTTAATTGATATCACTACAATGAATCTGATGATGTTACATCATGATGGTGATATTTTTTAATTGATATCACTGCAATGAATCTGATGATGTTACATCATGATGGTGATATACAATATCACTAAACCTAATTATAAACTCGCAATTACATAATGCACTGGCATTTAAGGGTTTTTGTCATATGCTTCAAATTGTAAGTGGAATGGACAATGGCATTTAAGGGTTTTTGCCATATGCTTCAAATTGTAAGTGGAATGGACAATGGCATTTAAAGGTTTTCGCCATATGCTTTAAATTGTAAGTGGAATGGACAATGGCATTTAAGGGTTTTTGCCATATGCTTCAAATTGTAAGTGGAATGGACAATGGCATTTAAGGGTTTTTGTCATATGCTTTAAATTGTAAGCGGAATGGACAATGGCATTTAAGGGTTTTTGTCATATGCTTCAAATTGTAAGCGGAATGGACAATGGCATTTAAGGGTTTTTGTCATATGCTTCAAATTGTAAGTGGAATGGACAATGGCATTTAAAGGTTTTCGCCATATGCTTCAAATTGTAAGTGGAATGGACAATAGTATTTAAGGGTTTTTGTCATATGCTTCAAATTGTAAGCGGAATGGACAATGGCATTAAAGGGTTTTTGCCATATGCTTCAAATTGTAAGTGGAATGGACAGTGAAACTCCAGATCTGCCAGTGTTTTAAGCAATGGTAGATCTGGCTGTGCATTGCATAGCTGAATACCACACCAATTAATTAATGAATAAACAACAGATATTACTTTATGCCCCCATGTGTGTATGTGAAGTAAGCTCTTCTGTTAGCGTGCATCTCTTCTGAGTGGGTGAGTTTAAAAACTTTTGTATCGGGTTCCAATTTTCTTTAATAGTTTACTCCATATTGAACACTTCAGTTGATTGTATACAACATTTATTAAGACAAAGAAAAATAACTTTTATTTATGCAAATTCATGACTTTAAATATATGTACAAGATTAATAAAAGATATTATTATTTGAAGTAACAAAAAATCACTTCCTTTGCACAGATGCTAAATCTGGACATTTCCTATGCATATGACATCATGCAAATGTTATTCTTCTTCCACATTCTTCTGCTCGAGTTTTGTGAAGAATCCTCCATTAAAAAATATATTTCAATCAGTACTTACATGTCCAAAATCACACTCATTATCTATCTCATATTAACTCATTTCTTATGTCAATGTTAAACTCATGCTCAAAATTATTTTACACCTCTGAAAACCTTTAACTAAATTTATTTTAAAAGGTAAGTAACTACAGTTATACCTGTCTCAGAAGATATCATTACAGGGTGATTTTGAAAGTAACTGATCTGCAATAAGTGGCTGTTAAAGACAGGAGACTACTTACTGCAAAGTGACATGCAAGACAGATCTGTAGATGATAAAAAGATTTGTGTGGAAATACATGTTAAAATGTTCAGTTCTTTCGAAAAATGAGATCAATTATTATTCCCATTATTTCAGGAGACCCTAAAAATGTTAGCAATGAAAACCAAGCATAATTTGTTAAATTCATCAAAAGTCATTTATATATATATATATATATATATATATATATATATATATATATATATATAATAATAATAATAATAATAATAATAATAATAATAATAATAATAATGAGGATTTTGTATAGCGCCTAATCTTTCGAAGCTCTCTGCGCTTTACACCATCAATAATGATATGACTGCACTACAGAACAACAAATGACAAAAAACTGAAATTGGAAAACATAAAAACATGCTGAAAACATATAAGATACAAAACATGATTAGGTCGCTAAGTTTGTCCCTGCAGTCGAAACAGGCGAGTCTTAAGAGCACTCTTAAAAGGGACCATTGTGTCTTTGTGTCTAATTTCAATGGGCAATTCGTTCCACGTTGCCGGGCCCTGGTGTGCAAACGAACGTTGTCCATATGACTTTGTTTTCACCTTGGGAACAATGAGTATATGATTATCAAAAGAAGAGCGTAATGATCTAGCTGGTGTATACACATGGGTGAGGCTGGATAGGTATGTTGGACTGGAGTCTGTCAGTGAAACATAGCACAGAGAACAAATTTTGTGTTTGATTCTGTATCGAATTGATAGCCAATATAGGGTACAGAGCAGTGGTGAGGTGTGCTCTGATTGAGGTACTCTAAAGATGATCCATGCAACTGTGTTTTGAACTTTTTGAAGTTTCTGGAGTAAATATTGTGATGAACCAGACAGAATTGAGTTACAATAGTCCAGTCTTGAAAGTACTAATGAACACACAAGTGTTTAGTGGCATCAACTGAAAGATATTTACGAATGGAACTGATGTGTCTCAATTCAAGATATGCAGCCTTGCACATGTTCATGACATGTTGGTGCAATGTGAGAGTACTGTCTAGAGTAACGCCTAGGTTCCGTACTGACTGTGAGAAAATAATGTTGGTGTTGCTGATATTTATTGTTTGAGGTAAAGGATGTGAATGAGAAAGTCTTTGTGTTGTGATCAGAATAGCCTCAGTTTTATCATCATTCATCTGCAGCTTGTTACATATCATCCATGATTTCACATCAGAAATGCACTTCTCTACTCCATGGATGGTAGCATCAACTTCAGTTGGGTGGCTAGACTTGTATATTTGGGTGTCATCAGCATACAATTGGTGCGACACTGGGTGATAATCTGACACTTGAGAATACAGAATGAAGAGAACAGGTCCAAGAACAGATCCCTGTGAAACACCGCAAAATACATCAACTGGGCTGGAGTGTATATAATTTGTGTCCTGTTGACTAAGTAGGACTTGAACCACTGTAAGGCTATATTCTGAATGACAAAATTCCCCTGATGAGAGAGAGATATTAATAACATCAGTTAGTGAAAGCAATATTGGATCTAAGCACTCAAGCAGCAGTGATGTCAGAATTGGATCAAGTTCACTTTTCATCACGATTGTCCATACTAAATCAATAGAAACTGGTTCAAATGCTCCATATGGTTGTCACTAAAATTCTGCATCATAACTGTATGGTGATGAATCAGTTGAAATTGTGCTGTCAAGCGAATCTCTAATGGTTTGTACTTTGTCATCGAAGAAATTTGCAAATTGGTCTGGTAGGTCTAGTGGCGAGAAGGTTGTTGGAAGTGGTGTACATTTGTTCCTTGACATTAGTTTGTTAGTTATCTTGAAGAGCTCTTTGCAGCTGGAACTCTCCATGATCTTAGTACTGTAGTGGGATGATTTGGCTAAATGGACTATGTTTGTGACATTCTTCGTAGCAGCTTCGTAGATTTGTTTATGAATAGTGAGTCTGGTGGAAAGCCAAAGCCTCTCTGCTTTTCAGCGATGTCTTTTAGCAATGCGAAGCTGGTCCCTAACACTGCTATACCATGGAGAACCCTTTTTATTGATACTCTGCATTTGGTGGCTGAGGCATGTTTTTCAAGCAATGAACGCAGGCAGTTATCAAGTTGTTCCGCTGTTGGACGTAAGAAAGTTGTTAGGTTTTCTTGGCTGTCATGCATTAATTTGGTTCTATTTATCATACGGAGGTTTCACTTAGTAGCAAATAGAGGTGGAGGGTTAGGGACTGATACGTCAAGATGGCATATAATGCAGAGGTGATCCGATGCAAGTTCGTGGGATACAAGGGTGGATTGCAGAATATTATCATCAGGTCTATAAAGAAACCAGCCTAAAATGTGACCAAGTTTATGGGTAGGTTGGTTAACTGACTGTTTAAGATTGAAAACATGAATGGAATCAAGGAGTTTTGACATGTATGGTTTACCAGGACAGTCAAAGTGAAAGTTGAAATCTCCAAGAATAATTAGGTTGCCACCTATCGAATTTCCATACTCTAGAAGATTTGGAAACTGCTACAAAAAGAGAGATTCAGTCAGCTTATTTTTTCTACTAGGAGGAGGATGGTAGAGACAGAAAAAATGGACTGACCTTTGTTCCAGTGTGAGCATTGTTTGGACTAGTTCAAAATGATGTGTGGCAGAAATTGAAGGTTGTGTTGTACTTAAGGCATTTGATCATGGAATTCTTTGTAATTACAGCAATTCCACCTCCGCGAGAGTTGCGGGGGAACGACTTGATGGAGTAATCGCTGGGTGTTAAATCCGCACACTTAGATTCATCACCTGCGGAATGTAACCAAGTTTCTGTCAGGAAGAAGACATCAATATTCTGGTCGTTGATAAAATTAACAATTTCGTTGCGCTTTTCCAGTAATGCTACTGATTGAGCGTTGAATAATGCAATATGTAGTGGTATCCCTGGGACAGTTGACACAACGGTTGATGATTTAAGAGGAATTTGAACCAGGTTATTAAAATTAACGGCAGAATTTTAAAGTTGTTTATCCGTTACGGGTTAAAGGGAGATAACTGGAATTCTTCTTCCTGTTCTACGCCGTCCAGCTTTGAAAGAACGTTTCTTTTTCGCTTCCGTTCTCATTTAAGAAATGATGAATGTTTTCCCAGTTCGTTTCATCTTGAGCATAATGTAGTATCTAGAACCAAGGTGTTGTCATTTAATCCAATTAATGAGGGTCCATCGTATTGTAAGTGGTCACATAACGGTGGTTTATTAAAAAACAAATGACATCTTAACATTAGGACAAAACAACTGAGAAAAATTCCAATTGTTCTAGTTTCCAAAACAAGGAGATGAATTAACACATACGAACGGAACAGCCAATGCATGATGAAACACAATAATGTAGACGATGATAGAGAACAAGCACAAATATCATAAATATAGCACAAAATCGGAAGAGACTATCTCGAGCAGTTAAGCGATGGTGGCCATCTTTATATATATATATATATATATATATATATATATGGAATGGGACACAAACATCATCCAATATAACACAAGGGATGGACAAGGTAAAACGAGTCAGGTTCTGTTTGATAATGTATATGCCTCTTCTCTATATCTCTTGTATTTTATTTTTGAAGTTCCACCCATTTCTCTTTGTTTATGTCAACAAATATCATTATGCAATCCACTATACCAATCAACTGACCTTTTTCCATGGAAATATGCCTGCCTAGGCTCTCGTAATTTCGCATGATGATGTATTCCTGTCACATTCATCATAAGAGGTAAAAAATTTCGTAGTTTCAATGAAAAAAATTGCAATCTAAATGGCCATTTCACCAGTAAATATTAGCATCCTCATAATGCTTACGTTCTTACTAAAACACAGAACTGTGGAACAGAATGAGTGTGTGTGATCTGGATTTTTAATGTATATTTAACAATGTTTCAGTCATATCATTACAATTTCTGCAGTGTGGCAGTTTATAGTGATGTCTGGCACTGGGGTATCATGATGCAGACATGTAGCATGATGTCCCACCCAGTCACATTATCCTGACACCAGGCCAACTAGTCTTAACACTAACCTCTTAATGCTGAGCGTCAAGCGAGGCAGCTGTTAGCACCATTTTTGGTATGACTCTGCCAGGATCAAACTGATGACCACCTGCATCTGAGGTGGATGCTTTAGCCACTAGGTCACTGAAGCGGTGGAACAGAATGATACTTTGACAACAGACAAGCTAACATGCATGCATATAATCATAAGGAATCGCGAAACATGTAGGCATATAATCATAAGAAATCGCGAAACATGTAGGCAGATGATGCTGTTGAATTTGTGAATTCATTTTGGATGCAACTGTGTTGGTAATAATTGGAAATTTATATTGTGAGATATTCTGTGCTTGGCTTGTGGAATTTTACTGATCTGTTTTTTTAATTGGTATAAGCAAAAATAAAAACTTTCTTAACTGTGTGTAGCTGAATATAAGTTTGTTTAAGCAGATGATTAAATGTAAAATAAAAATTCAGTATAACATACTCCAGTTATAAAACTAAAAATAATTTAATGAATCATTATCCCCCCTTCTCTATCATTCTGGATACATACTTACTTATAAGTCAAACAGGATACATACTCACAAGTCAAACTGGATACATACTCACTTATAAGTCTAACTGGATACATATTCACTTATAAGTCAAACTGGATATATACTTACTTATAAGTCAAACTGGATACATACTCACTTATAAATCATTCTGGATACATACTTACTTATAAGTCAAACTGGATACATACTCACTTTTAAGTCAAACTGGATACATACTTATTTAAAAGTCAAACTGGATACATACTTATAAGTCAAACTGGATACATACTCACTTATAAGTCAAACTGGATACATACTCACTTATAAGTCAAACTGGATACATATTCACTTATAAGTCAAACTGGAAACATATTCACTTATAAGTTAAACTGGATACATACTCACTTATAAGTCAAACTAGAAACATACTTACTTATAAGTCAAACTGGATACATACTCACTTATAAGTCAAACTGGATACATACTCACTTATAAGTCAAACTGGATACATATTCACTTATAAGTCAAACTGGATACATACTCACTTATAAGTCAAACTGGATACATACTCACTTATAAGTCAAACTAGATACATACTTACTTATAAGTCAAACTGGATACATACTTACTTAAAGGTCAAACTGCAAGCATCAATGATCCTGATCTGTCTGTCATAGCATAATGCTCCTGCAGATCAAGGTCTATGATGTTTTCTTATTACTAATGTCAGAAAGATCAAGGTCTATGATGTTTTCTTATTACTAATGTCAGAAAGATCAAGGTCTATGATGTTTTCTTATTACTAATGTCATATAGATCAAGGCCTATGATGTTTTCTTATTATTAATGTCATATAGATCAAGGCCTATGATGTTTTCTTATTATTAATGTCAGAAAGATCAAGGTCTATGATGTTTTCTTATTACTAATGTCAGAAAGATCAAGGTCTATGATGTTTTCTTATTACTAATGTCAGAAAGATCAAGGTCTATGATGTTTTCTTATTACTAATGTCAGAAAGATCAAGGTCTATAATGTTTTCTTATTACTAATGTCATATAGATCAAGGTCTATGATGTTTTCTTATTACTAATGTCATATAGATCAAGGTCTATGATGTTTTCTTATTACTAATGTCAGATAGATCAAGGTCTATGATGTTTTCTTATTACTAATGTCAGAAAGATCAAGGTCTATGATGTTTTCTTATTACTAATGTCATATAGATCAAGGTCTATGATGTTTTCTTATTACTAATGTCATATAGATCAAGGTCTATGATGTTTTCTTATTACTAATGTCATATAGATCAAGGTCTATGATGTTTTCTTATTACTAATGTCATATAGATCAAGGTCTATGATGTTTTCTTATTACTAATGTCATATAGATCAAGGTCTATGATGTTTTCTTATTACTAATGTCATATAGATCAAGGTCTATGATGTTTTCTTATTACTAATGTCATATAGATCAAGGTCTATGATGTTTTCTTATTACTAATGTCATATAGATCAAGGTCTATGATGTTTTCTTATTACTAATGTCATATAGATCAAGGTCTATGATGTTTTCTTATTACTAATGTCAGAAAGATCAAGGTCTATGATGTTTTCTTATTACAAATGTCAAAAAGATCAAGGTCTATGATGTTTCCTTATTACTAATGTCAGAAAGATCAAGGTCTATGATGTTTTCTTATTACTAATGTCATATAGATCAAGGTCTATGATGTTTTCTTATTACTAATGTCATATAGATCAAGGTCTATGATGTTTTCTTATTACTAATGTCAGAAAGATCAAGGTCTATGATGTTTTCTTATTACTAATGTCAGAAAGATCAAGGTCTATGATGTTTTCTTATTACTAATGTCAGAAAGATCAAGGTCTATGATGTTTTCTTATTACTAATGTCAGAAAGATCAAGGTCTATGATGTTTTCTTATTACTAATGTCAGAAAGATCAAGGTCTATGATGTTTTCTTATTACTAATGTCATATGGATCAAGGTCTATGATGTTTTCTTATTACTAATGTCATATGGATCAAGGTCTATGATGTTTTCTTATTACTAATGTCATACGGATCAAGGTCTATGATGTTTTCTTATTACTAATGTCATACGGATCAAGGCCTATGATGTTTTCTTATTACTAATGTCATACGGATCAAGGCCTATGATGTTTTCTTATTACTAATGTCATACGGATCAAGGCCTATGATGTTTTCTTATTACTAATGTCATACGGATCAAGGCCTATGATGTTTTCTTATTACTAATGTCATATAGATCAAGGCCTATGATGTTTTCTTATTACTAATGTCATATAGATCAAGGCCTATGATGTTTTCTTATTACTAATGTCATATAGATCAAGGTCTATGATGTTTTCTTATTACTAATGTCATATAGATCAAGGTCTATGATGTTTTCTTATTACTAATGTCATACAGATCAAGGTCTATGATGTTTTCTTATTACTAATGTCATACAGATCAAGGTCTATGATGTTTTCTTATTACTAATGTCATATAGATCAAGGCCTATGATGTTTTCTTATTACTAATGTCATATAGATCAAGGTCTATGATGTTTTCTTATTACTAATGTCATATAGATCAAGGTCTATGATGTTTTCTTATTACTAATGTCAGAAAGATCAAGGTCTATGATGTTTTCTTATTACTAATGTCATACAGATCAAGGCCTATGATGTTTTCTTATTACTAATGTCATATAGATCAAGGTCTATGATGTTTTCTTATTACTAATGTCATATAGATCAAGGTCTATGATGTTTTCTTATTACTAATGTCATATAGATCAAGGTCTATGATGTTTTCTTATTACTAATGTCAGAAAGATCAAGGTCTATGATGTTTTCTTATTACTAATGTCAGAAAGGTCAAGGTCTATGATGTTTTCTTATTACTAATGTCATACAGATCAAGGTCTATGATGTTTTCTTATTACTAATGTCATACAGATCAAGGTCTATGATGTTTTCTTATTACTAATGTCATACAGATCAAGGTCTATGATGTTTTCTTATTACTAATGTCATATAGATCAAGGCCTATGATGTTTTCTTATTACTAATGTCATATAGATCAAGGTCTATGATGTTTTCTTATTACTAATGTCATATAGATCAAGGTCTATGATGTTTTCTTATTACTAATGTCAGAAAGATCAAGGTCTATGATGTTTTCTTATTACTAATGTCAGAAAGATCAAGGCCTATGATGTTTTCTTATTACTAATGTCATACAGATCAAGGCCTATGATGTTTTCTTATTACTAATGTCATACAGATCAAGGTCTATGATGTTTTCTTATTACTAATGTCATATAGATCAAGGTCTATGATGTTTTCTTATTACTAATGTCAGAAAGATCAAGGTCTATGATGTTTTCTTATTACTAATGTCAGAAAGGTTAAGGTCTATGATGTTTTCTTATTACTAATGTCAGAAAGATCAAGGTCTATGATGTTTTCTTATTACTAATGTCAGAAAGATCAAGGTCTATGATGTTTTCTTATTACTAATGTCAGAAAGATCAAGGTCTATGATGTTTTCTTATTACTAAGGTCAGAAAGATCAAGGTCTATGATGTTTTCTTATTACTAATGTCAGAAAGGTCAAGGTCTATGATGTTTTCTTATTACTAATGTCAGAAAGATCAAGGTCTATGATGTTTTCTTATTACTAATGTCAGAAAGATCAAGGTCTATGATGTTTTCTTATTACTAATGTCAGAAAGATCAAGGTCTATGATGTTTTCTTATTACTAATGTCAGAAAGATCAAGGTCTATGATGTTTTCTTATTACTAATGTCAGAAAGATCAAGGTCTATGATGTTTTCTTATTACTAATGTCAGATAGATCAAGGTCTATGATGTTTTCTTATTACTAATGTCATATAGATCAAGGTCTATGATGTTTTCTTATTACTAATGTCATATAGACCAAGGTCTATGATGTTTTCTTATTACTAATGTCATATAGATCAAGGTCTATGATGTTTTCTTATTACTAATGTCAGAAAGATCAAGGTCTATGATGTTTTCTTATTACTAATGTCAGAAAGATCAAGGTCTATGATGTTTTCTTATTACTAATGTCAGAAAGATCAAGGTCTATGATGTTTTCTTATTAGTAATGTCATATAGATCAAGGTCTATGATGTTTTCTTATTACTAATGTCATATAGATCAAGGTCTATGATGTTTTCTTATTACTAATGTCATATCTTATTACTAATGTCATATAGATCAAGGTCTATGATGTTTTCTTATTACTAATGTCATATAGATCAAGGTCTATAAAGTTTTCTTATTACTAATGTCATATAGATCAAGGTCTATGATGTTTTCTTATTACTAATGTCATATAGTTCAAGGTCTATGATGTTTTCTTATTACTAATGTCATATAGATCAAGGTCTATAATGTTTTCTTATTACTAATGTCATATAGATCAAGGTCTATAATGTTTTCTTATTACTAATGTCAGAAAGATCAAGGTCTATGATGTTTTCTTATTACTAATGTCATATAGATCAAGGTCTATAATGTTTTCTTATTACTAATGTCAGATAGATCAAGGTCTATGATGTTTTCTTATTACTAATGTCATATAGATCAAGGTCTATGATGTTTTCTTATTACTAATGTCAGATAGATCAAGGTCTATGATGTTTTCTTATTACTAATGTCAGAAAGATCAAGGTCTATGATGTTTTCTTATTACTAATGTCAGAAAGATCAAGGTCTATGATGTTTTTTTATTACTAATGTCAGAAAGATCAAGGTCTATGATGTTTTCTTATTACTAATGTCAGATAGATCAAGGTCTATGATGTTTTCTTATTACTAATGTCATATAGATCAAGGTCTATAATGTTTTCTTATTACTAATGTCATATAGATCAAGGTCTATGATGTTTTCTTATTACTAATGTCATATAGATCAAGGTCTATGATGTTTTCTTATTACTAATGTCATATAGATCAAGGTCTATGATGTTTTCTTATTACTAATGTCATATAGATCAAGGCCTATGATGTTTTCTTATTACTAATGTCAGAAAGATCAAGGTCTATGATGTTTTCTTATTACTAATGTCAGAAAGGTCAAGGTCTATGATGTTTTCTTATTACTAATGTCAGATAGATCAAGGTCTATGATGTTTTCTTATTACTAATGTCAGAAAGGTCAAGGTCTATGATGTTTTCTTATTACTAATGTCAGATAGATCAAGGTCTATGATGTTTTCTTATTACTAATGTCAGAAAGGTCAAGGTCTATGATGTTTTCTTATTACTAATGTCAGAAAGGTCAAGGTCTATGATGTTTTCTTATTACTAATGTCAGAAAGATCAAGGTCTATGATGTTTTCTTATTACTAATGTCAGATAGATCAAGGTCTATGATGTTTTCTTATTACTAATGTCAGAAAGGTCAAGGTCTATGATGTTTTCTTATTACTAATGTCAGATAGATCAAGGTCTATGATGTTTTCTTATTACTAATGTCATATAGATCAAGGTCTATAATGTTTTCTTATTACTAATGTCAGAAAGATCAAGGTCTATGATGTTTTCTTATTACTAATGTCATATAGATCAAGGTCTATGATGTTTTCTTATTACTAATGTCAGATAGATCAAGGTCTATGATGTTTTCTTATTACTAATGTCATATAGATCAAGGTCTATAATGTTTTCTTATTACTAATGTCAGATAGATCAAGGTCTATGATGTTTTCTTATTACTAATGTCAGAAAGGTCAAGGTCTATGATGTTTTCTTATTACTAATGTCAGATAGATCAAGGTCTATGATGTTTTCTTATTACTAATGTCAGAAAGATCAAGGTCTATGATGTTTTCTTATTACTAATGTCATATAGATCAAGGTCTATGATGTTTTCTTATTACTAATGTCATATAGATCAAGGTCTATGATGTTTTCTTATTACTAATGTCAGAAAGATCAAGGTCTATGATGTTTTCTTATTACTAATGTCAGAAAGATCAAGGTCTATGATGTTTTCTTATTACTAATGTCATATAGATCAAGGTCTATGATGTTTTCTTATTACTAATGTCATATAGATCAAGGTCTATGATGTTTTCTTATTACTAATGTCATATAGATCAAGGTCTATAAAGTTTTCTTATTACTAATGTCATATCTTATTACTAATGTCATATAGATCAAGGTCTATGATGTTTTCTTATTACTAATGTCATATAGATCAAGGTCTATAAAGTTTTCTTATTACTAATGTCATATAGATCAAGGTCTATGATGTTTTCTTATTACTAATGTCATATAGATCAAGGTCTATGATGTTTTCTTATTACTAATGTCATATAGATCAAGGTCTATGATGTTTTCTTATTACTAATGTCATATAGATCAAGGTCTATGATGTTTTCTTATTACTAATGTCAGAAAGATCAAGGTCTATGATGTTTTCTTATTACTAATGTCATATAGATCAAGGTCTATGATGTTTTCTTATTACTAATGTCATATAGATCAAGGTCTATAAAGTTTTCTTATTACTAATGTCATATCTTATTACTAAAGATCAAGGTCTATGATGTTTTCTTATTACTAATGTCATATAGATCAAGGTCTATAAAGTTTTCTTATTACTAATGTCATATAGATCAAGGTCTATGATGTTTTCTCATTACTAATGTCATATAGATCAAGGTCTATGATGTTTTCTTATTACTAATGTCATATAGATCAAGGTCTATGATGTTTTCTTATTACTAATGTCATATAGATCAAGGTCTATAATGTTTTCTTATTACTAATGTCAGAAAGATCAAGGTCTATGATGTTTTCTTATTACTAATGTCATATAGATCAAGGTCTATGATGTTTTCTTATTACTAATGTCATATAGATCAAGGTCTATAATGTTTTCTTATTACTAATGTCATATAGATCAAGGTCTATGATGTTTTCTTATTACTAATGTCATATAGATCAAGGTCTATGATGTTTTCTTATTACTAATGTCATATAGATCAAGGTCTATGATGTTTTCTTATTACTAATGTCATATAGATCAAGGTCTATAATGTTTAATTATGACTAATGTCATATAGATCAAGGTCTATGATGTTTTCTTATTACTAATGTCATATAGATCAAGGTCTATAATGTTTTCTTATTACTAATGTCATATAGATCAAGGTCTATAATGTTTTACTACTGTAAGATCTGTCTCTGTACAGCTGGACTTGTCTTATAAGCAAATATAGACAGTATTCATTTTGATCCATTATTACAAGGCTGATGAAAGAGTTAGGGTTATTCATTAATGAAATTTGTTTATAGTTTATATTCTGGTGGATTTAATTTTAATCTCTTTCATCTTCCTCCTGTTTGCATTTAATGTTGCTGACCTTGCCAAGGTAAAAGTACATTTGCACTGTGAAGGGTAGATGATAGCTGTACTCCATCTTCTAAAATCTGGGAATTAGAACACGATTTTCAAGCTCTGCCTCCTGATTAATTCTAAATTAAGTAATTTAACAGGGTCTCATCATCAAGAAAACCAGTGGTAAAACAATAGTTTTTTTTTTAATGGGTTGTGATATGCATGCTTTGCTCCTCAATGACTGAAGATTGATTCCTGGATCTGTTCTATTCAAGGGTATTAGGTCATCCAGTTAAGGTCATTTATTTTCAACAATGTTTTTTTTTTTGACATCTAAGACACCTCACATTATATGCAAGCTATTCAGTGTACATTATTTAGTTGTTAAAACTTGTACGATCAATATAAACTGTTTTAGTCGAAAGAAAACCGTAACGAAAGTTGGTAAAATTCAACAGGTAAGTTCTTTTCATGAGACTAATCCAAAACATCAAGTCAGTTAAGCGTACATTACCCTCGTAATAAATATCAATTTCAATCATTAAACAAAACCTAGAAGCGAAAAATCGATTTATTAAGATCAGGTTCTAATAAGCAAGTTATATACAATCTTAACATGTGCCTCATAGATAAATAAATCTTATTGAGTGGTTGTCTATGAGTGTAATTTGTATTGGTCACTAATTTGACAAGTTCTTTTAGTGCAGGCCAATAAATCATGTCAAAATATGCTAGTTTCGCACTGAGTCGACCATCAGTCTTGTCCTTTTTTAAGCAAGAAAGATATGCAAAATTCTTGTAAATAGCCACCTTATAGTCAATTACACAACGCTGTACACATAGATATCAGATAACATGTCACTATGTGATCACGTGACCTCCAACCTTCTCGCTATGTATATGGAAAATACATGTTCTGCCATTGGACAGAACTTCTTATCAATTTGTGTTTTGTAACCTCAGAGCAACTTGACCTTGACCATGTAACAATCGACACAAAATAGTCATCAAATTAAGCTATAATTAATATTATTTTATATTCAACTTCTACCCTTGGACTGTTACATGACAAACCTGTACAACTTTCAAGTAAAATTAACGAGACTGTTTTACCCAGAATGTACAATCATACTACAATGAATATGTTGTGTAAGTAATGCTCTGAAAAGGTCTACATTCCATTTGTTCAAAGTTAATGGTGTGAAGAAGAAAATAAAGAAAATAGAAAAAGAAACTCCTTAGAACTCGCTCAGTATGAAAAATTGGAAAATTGGACAGGAGTAAAGGGACTATTTCATATGCTGTACAAGATTACCGTATGTACGCACTTGAAAGTCAAGTCCAACTGTGAACCACACAGACCCTGATCAGGCATTGCACAATGCACCAGTAGATTTGGGCCTATGTTACTAGTTTTACTGCTTACTCATAAGAAACTTTACTGACCTATATTTGCAGGCACATTATGAAACAGCAGATTTGGGTCGATGCAGTTCACAGCTAGATTTGACTTGTGAGTACAGAAGGTACATGAATAGGAAGTAAACAATTGCAATTGATTTAATGAATATATAACTGTTCAAGTTAACCAAGAAAGAAACTTATCAAATAATTTACCTCAGTTAATATTTATTTACTTTAGACAATAATGAAGAAATGAGAATAATCAGCAAAAACACGGTAATAAAGGATTGCAATAAATGAATGAAAAAAGTAGTAAAATGAAGCCTACATGGTGATGGAAATCGATATGTATTGAAGGTTTGGGTTTAGTGTTTATGGTATTTTACAGCACAGTAACATCATAAAGGTTATATTATGTCGTGGCAAGTAAAACGCATTGTCCAAAGGCACACCATGATAGCTGATACAAGCTGATCCGATAGTGGAAATCAATCTAGCACCCTTCCAGTCCAATATCATAACCACTGAGGCTTCATGAAGGACTGGGTGAGGAATGAGAAGCATTTAATAAGAAAAAACAGGGTCTTAATCAGGAGGGTATGTGTAACGGATACTGATTTAAATCATTTGTAATTCATACTTTGTCTCTAAATAGATCAATCTTTTTTGTGAAAGAATAAGCCGCATTAAATCCGAAGATATCCTAAATGAAATATGCATTTGATGGGCAATAGGTGTCATTATTCAAAGCATTGATTCAATTTCTGCCTGGGACAAATTATGACATGTCAGATTATATCTGTATAGTGTTATCTATGAACATAACAACAATAAATATTTAATGCATAATGATTAAGTGAGAAAATGATCATAATGATGTTCAAAGAGTAGTACAAAAAGTGAAAACAGTAATGGTATATATATATATATATATATATATATATATATATATATATATATATATATATATATATAATGAGTTTTTTTAATGTTCAAATACTACAACAATTGTGTATGCCAACAAATTTGCACTTATAATTCATAGTTTCAAGAATATACAAACTGCAATTTTCAGCATTGCTAGTACAAAGCAAGGGAAGTAACTCAAGTAGGCAACAAAAACATACCAGTTGCTAAAGTTGCCCCTCTTTATTACTTTGGTTAAAGAACAACGACACATGCAAGGATATACGCCAAAACATGTTAAAAGAAATGCTTTCTAAGTAAAACTCCAACATTGCACAAAGAAAAGAAAAGAAAATGAAAATATTTGGTTTTAATGTATAATAAACATGCTTATCATGCAGTATTAATGAAATCCAAGGTAAGTTGTAGTGTACATGTCTATTTTTTAAAACCTTCTAACTATGATTAAAGCTATGCTTATCATTACATTACAGTTTACAGTATTCGCCTCTATTAATTACATAATTTCTCACAAGAACAAAAAATATGCCAAAGAAAGTTTTCAAAAAATCTGGCTTGTCATAAAAGATACCTAGGTAACTTTGTTCCAATAGTTCGTATAAATATACAGATACATACTGTACCCAGTCAATAAAAGTTACTTTTCTCAATAAAAATAACTTCATTAAAAACAGTCATGGAACTGTGGCAGACCTCAACAGCTGTCCCATTTCTTTGCATGGGTTCAATGTATAAAATATCTAACCACTCATTTTATAGCATTGGGACATCTCATCAATGGTAAACCCCAATTAGCATAATTAGCATCAATGTACCATGATTTAAACTGATAACCAGTCTAAACTATAGACTGATAACCAGTCTTATAAACTGATAACCAGTCTTAACTATGGACTGATAACCAGTCTAAACCATACATGCCAACCATTACGCTTTTGGCGTAATCATTACGCTTTTTCCCACTAAATTCCGCGTTACGCGTTAACGTTTATAGATTACGCTTTTTCGATATATCCATCTTGCAAAAAAAAAAATTTTTTTCGTTTTTATTAGCATTACTTTATTTTTTACATACTGTTTTATTTTTAATTAAAAAATACCCCGCTTCTACATAACTACGATATACGAGTATACTTGTCCGTGGACTTTCCTAATATTCATGTTCTATTTATAGCAACTATCATGTTACTAAGATACTTTCAAACTTTCGACCTCATATTCTATTTATAGCGGCTTAGTGAGGAGAGAACAGACTGGTTTCTATTTTGTTTAAATCATTATGCACATACTCTTTGTTCTAATTTTGTATAGTGCAGAACCAGTCTAAAAGTTTTTTTTGCGCTAAAAAGTATTAAAAAATTCTCAATGCGTTTATGAGTGCAAAAAATATCTCTTAAATAATTTCACAGATGGGTTAGAAAAAGTCAATAATAAACAAAGCAAAATGTAATCAATCCTCCAAACACGACGAGGGCATCATCACGTGACGTCTAATCGTTGGCGCTAAATGGCTTCAGATGTTAAGATGGATTCTAGTCTTTGTGTATGTTAGAGCACATTTTTCCCCCAAAATTTTCGCAGATGGATCAGAAAAAAGCAAAACAACGAGTCCTCCAAAAATTCAAAGATGAATATATGAATGGCATAATACAGCGTTCCATTCTAGGACAGCATAATGCTCATTGCAGACTGCGGAAACGATTTTAGCATTGGTCATGGTGGTAAATTTGATGTGGAAAAACACGTGAAAACAAGGAAACACATCGAATTAGCTCGCCTTACGAACTCTAATACTAAGGTAACTTCTTATTTACTGAGGTTTTAATAGAACACGGACTACCATTAGCGGTAGCAGACGACGTTGGTCCCTTGTTGAAGCGGATGTTTCCTGATTCGAAAATTGCGGGAAAATATGCTTGTGCAAGAACAAAATCATCTCATATTGTTCGGTGCCTAGCAGAAGATACTTCACTTAAAATTGCAGAAGCAATGAAAATTGGGCCGTTTAGTATTGCCACAGACGGGAGTTGTGATTATGATGTTAAAAAGTTGTACCCAGTATGTGTTAGATACTTTGACAGTGAAAAAGGCAAAGTCATGAGTGTTCTTCTTTCTTTACCAGAATTAACAGTAGATTCCACTGGACAAAACATTTTTGATTTGCTTGACAATGTTTTGAAGAAACATGACATAAGTTGGCAGAACTGTATGGGGTTTGCAGCTGATAATGCATCAGTGATGACTGGAATTCATAAAGGAGTTGCATCCTATATTTTGAAAATGTCTCCATCAGTGTTCATAACAGGTTGCCCCTGTCATTTGATGCACCTTGCTGCTGGTAAGGCTGCTGATAAATTAGAAGTAGATATTGGCCATTTATTAATAGATATCTACTATTATTTGGAGAAAAATAGTAAAAGGAAACAGGCTCTAAAGTTGTTACAAGATCAGTTTGATCTTGAAGACTATAAAGTTATAAAGCATGTGTGTACAAGATGGTTATCCCTTGGCAAATGTGTTAGCCATTTACTTGAGCTTTGGGATGCATTACAAGCATTCTTTCAAACTGAAAGTGAATCTGCACAGAGAAAACATGGTGGAAAAGTGAAGAAGAGTGGTACAAAAGCAGAATCTGTTATTGCAAGTCAGAAGAGAACAAGAGATGAAAGTATAGACAGACATACTAACAATAAAGAGATTGGTGTAGCAGAAAGAAAGAAATTTAAATCCATGGAATTTTTATTTGAGAGGCCTCTATCTATCCAGCTAGAGGGCCTCCAGGCTCAGACCATGACTGTGAAAGATAAATCTTTTGACATAAAATTTCATCAGCCATCTGGATCAGGTTCTTCAGAGTATGAATCTGTTAAAAAGCATACTGGATCTTCTCATACTTCCAAGGGCAAAACTAGCATGTGAGATGGTTTACAAAAAGCTTAATGATCCAGTTACAAAACTGTACTGCTTGTTTATGAAGAGTGCCATTCCATTGTTTGATGCAGCAAATGTCTTGCAGAAAGAAGAACCATGCATTCATATTATGCACAAGATTCTGTCAAACCAGTTGTCAGATTTGCTAATAAGGTTTATTAAGCCAGAAATCATCGCATCAGCCAAACTTTTAACTGATATTGACTTTCATGACCATGCAAACCAGAAAGATAATGAAGATCTAGCTATTGGTGCAGAAGCAAGAGAATTCATAGAACACAATTCTACTCTTCCTGTGATTACCTGCTCCATAAATTCCCATATGGAGATGAACTGCTTTTAAATGCTTCAGTTGCTTATGTAAATGAGAGACAGTCAAAAAGCTTCAAAAGTGTTAGATTCTTTGTCAAGAGATATCCCTTTCTATTGCCACCCTTGTCTAACTTGGATCATCTGGAAGAAGAATTCCTGAAGTATCAAGTTGGGATTCTACCTGACAATATACTTAATGCAGATAGAGTTGATGTGCAATGGCACCTTATTTCCCAGCTAAAAGACTCTATCACTGGAAGAAATAAATTTCCTCTTCTTTGTCAGGTTATGAAAGGAATATTGGTTCTTTACCATTCTAATGCTGACTGTGAGAGATTGTTCAGTGTTGTTAACAAAAATAAAACTGAATTCAGGTCCAGGCTAAGTAACCCAGTAATGAGTGCTCTACTGGTATGCAAAACATTCATGGCCTCAGCTGGTACAAAGTGTTTTGAAATGCAACATGACAATCTGTTGCTTTCTAAAGCTAAAGTGCTACATATGAACACTTGAACCATTAATGAATGATAAAAGACGAGAAAAGCAAATAAATCATTGTTAATTGTAATTGTAGTATGTTATATGTGGATTACTCTTTTTCTGCTTGGATTCCTCTTTTTGACCACTTGGATTACACTTTTTCCTCGTCAGGGGTTGGCATGTATGCTAAACTATAGTGCTTTTTTCCCCACTGCCATGTTGCCCCTTAGTTGAGCAATCCAAGGAGCAGCTAGTGACCCATGTCCGATCTTGTGATGATCAAGCTATGTGTATGTTAGTCTGGGATGAAATATGTCCCATGGATCAACTCAAGGTTCAACAATGATGTGGAAGTCTACTGGACTACAGGCATACAATAATTCAACTGATACTTAAACATCCCACCCCCAAATCCAGCCATCTTAAATACTATTCTGGCTGATACTTAAACACCCCAGCCCACCCATCCCCCAAAACCCAGCCATCTTAAAAACTATTCTGGCTGAAATCTTATGACAAGACAGGCCTCATATACACTAAACCTCTCCAAAAAAATTTCTTCGAAACATATCGTTGTCATATATAGAAGTTAGTACTTAATAGAAAACAACTTAAATTTCACTAAACATGACAGTGTTAAGGACTTGAATACAGACAAATTATCTAGAAATTTTCATTAATGTCATGTTATCATCAATGAGGAAGATTTAAGTATCCTCAAATTTCAGAAATCCTAAAACTCTTTTGTCAAGAATTCAAAAGCTCCCAAAAACAGAAATTTAAATTCAATATTATTTATCATCCAGATCTATCTCAACCTGTTAAAAAGAATATAACTCCCAAAACTAAATTGTATTAATAACCAAAGGTGTTATAATTTTTAAAATCCGAGAGATTTTGAAAAATTTTGTGAACAAGGGTATGGACTAATTTATCTCCTTTTTAATGAAGTAGAAAAAGTTAACAGATTAATCAATTTGTGATATACAAGTGATTAGAACAATGTCAACAGAACCATCAAAGAATTCATTTTCAGGCAGTGTAAATGAAAACAAAATTGGAACTTGACTTTGATGTGGTCTAATCAAATAATGTTTTATCAACAATAATTCTTAATGAACCCTGCCTGAAATTAGCATGAAAGAATCAGATTTCCCTCATTATAAATCATTATAGTACAAGTTATTCAGCTCATGTAGGCATTCAATACTTACTGTTTCAGGTCTAATTTTGTCAGAAATTATTACACATACTTTAAATGGTTAATATTATTTTGATCCTCATACATCCAACTTCTTTTTGGAAGGTCAGTATTTACACAACCCAACAATAAATACATACAGTAAAAGTCTCTGTTAAAATCCTATTTTTCACTGACCAAAATATATCTGAATGAATGCTGTCCATAATGCCATAAATTAAAAAAACACCATCTTCTTCCCCACCCCTAAAATTACTTAGCTAAATATTTGACCTTTTAGATCAGCATTTGTCACAAATGTTTCCAAAATCATGCCAAACTAAAATACAATGCATACAAAAGTTTTTAAAAAACCCAAAATTAAAATGAAGGAAATCAAGAGTCTCACCAGCTTGCTGGTACTATTTAATTTTATAAATCCATAAACAACAATTGCATGCAACAACAGAGTTCTTTCAAAAGACCAAAAGTTCACATTCATATAGTAAAAGATAAAAAAAGGGGAAAACTTAGGAATATGAAAAATAACTTGACTGGCATTCCCAATGTAACTGACCTTTAATTTTCTCCAAAACTTTTGCTGCAAAGACCATAAACAATTGTAATCAAAGAAACATTTTAAATGTGTTGATGTGTCTAACAGTTTAAAAAAGTGGTACAACTTGGAAAATGAAGATAACAAATTACCAATGGTACTGTATGGTGTGGAGATTATTGTATACAAAATACAAATTCAATTCATCGGGAAAGAATTACTGAATGATAACAGACTGTAAAAAGACAAATAAAAGCATCACAAAATTTTAGATAGATTTACATTGCAATAACATACAGTATATATAAAGCACAGGACTGACACAATGGTGAGATGGAAAAAAGAAATAAAGCAATACCAGTTTGTTAACCAAAATACAATATTGGAGCAACTGTGATGTAATAATATAGTAGAAGGTAAAGTGTGCTTTGCTAGGTATCAAATAAAGCAATTGGAGCTGAAAAGCAGAAGATGAGAGGGAGATAACAGGATTCCAGGTCATGACTAAAGCCAGACCCACAATAGACAAGAGATATCAGGATTCCAGGTCATAACTGAAAAGCCAGACCCACAACAGACAAGAGATATCAATTCCTGATTTGAAAGTCTGGCCCACAAAAGAGACAGGATATCAAGTGCTGAGTCGAAAGTAATAATAGCACACAGCTATAACATTCATACCTCATGCTCCACTGTCCATTACAGCATGAATAGTGATGTGGCTAATGCTTCATTCTGTAGGCACATCTAAGTGAGCTATGCTAAAAACTATGAAGTTTGAATCAAGGCTGCAACATTTCACATTTTTGAATGAAGGTCTCCATAGTCTTTGACAGTTTGAATCAAGGATGCAATATTTTAGACGTTTTTGAATGAAGGTCTCCATAGTCTTTGACAGTTTTTGTTCAATACGTCTCTCCCTCATCATAGTGCAGTAGCTGGGATCCATTACTGCAAACCATGCTATAACAGGAACTGGGCTATCTATGAAACCGAGATCTAATGATAACAGCACAATATATGGAAGTTTAGTATAATGGACACTGTCTACATCCTTTACATCATGTAAGTGCCTTTTAAGACCTCTACCCCATTCTCATGGAAGTGCTGGAAGATGTCTCTACCCAATTTACATGCAAACGTGTTTGGATGCCTACTTTAAACATCAGCAATTTTTTTGCTGGTTTTCATAGTGCTGCCTTCGGGGGGGGGGGGGGGACCCTGTTATATATCAGGTACAGGATTGAGGTCAATGGCAATTATGCCTTGTCATGTAGTTACTAATTAACATCTAGTTGTAATCTATTTAAAGTAATTGACTAGAATCCTCCACTCCCCAAAATGGAGGCCACAAATTTAGTTCTGTATTTAGTATGGATGCTTAGGATTAGGACTTCAAAAAGTCATATACAGGCTCTGAAGCAGATTTTTGATAATTTATCAGTGATGTAGATGTGGACAAAGAACTGGAATATTACTAGGCTGAGAAATATTATCTATGGTTGGTCACTCTGCTTCACTGGTTTGATGGTGTCAAAGTTCTCACAAGATTTTAAAGCATGTAAAAAATCTTCCGTGAAAAATAAGTAAGCAAAAATAAAGATCAGATTTTAGTCTTAAACCTATCTGCAGATAACAGATGTGGACCAAAAAGGTAAAATGTTACAACAGATTTTGAACTTAACATGTACTACACTGCAGTCAGGCCTAGCAGTTTAGAGTCATATAGGTAACAGGTGTTCTATTTATAACACAATGTCTTTGGAATTCATCAGGGCTTATGAGAACATACTTCTAAACTTGGATACCTGACTCAACACCCCCCAACAAAAATAAAAACTATAATGCATGTTTTCAACAGGGCCATATATCCGCATTCAAAATGCTTCCATGATTCAGCTGTTTGAAAAGGGCATTATATCAGCATTCAAAACGCTTCCATTATTTAGATGCTTGAATTGGGCATTTTATCAGCATTCAAAGCCAAATATAGACAGAAGACAGCTCAGAGAATGTTAACAGTCTGCTTAGAGGTGACAGAAATTTTGAAGGATGTACCATCAATAAGGAAATATATCTTGACTCAATGCTTGGGATTAAATAATGCTTTCTTTCATTGAAAAGCGCTGGATTAAAGAATTTGTAGCAAATATATGACTTTTCAGGATCTGACTAAGAAGACTTTGTAGCAGAGGTTGTGAGTAAATCCTATGTAGATATTTTTGATAATTAATGATAATGCTCTCATAACAAGTGGCACCATCAGCTAGTTGAATAATAATAATAATAATAATAATAATAATAATAATAATAATAATAATAATAATAATACAGATGATGATGATAATAATAATAAATAATAATGTCTTTATTGTATGGGGGTTTCTTAATTTTCTACAAATAAGTAAACTACCCTGAGATCTGTATTAAAAAAGAAAACAAATACATAAATGCCATATTCATACCTAAATGCTGCACATTCATACAGGAACAGACACACACGTTACATTTTCACCTGTGTCTATACACCTGAACCGATAATTGAACAATATACAAAGATAAACATGAGACAATTTATGTACAAAGTTACATGGAAATGCTAACAAAAAGTGGTGGATGATGAATATTTAACAGTTACAGTTCAACAAAAGCAATCATCCATTTAAGAAATGTTTATTCTGCCTGAGTCTGTTTAATTTCCTTTGGATTATTATTTCATATACCGGTAAGTATGCCCAGAAACTGAAAGTTGCTTTTAAAGAGTTCTTGTTTTGATTTTCGCAGTTTGTAGTTATTTGAAACCGATTGCCTTAGATTAGGATAGAATGCATTTCCCTGCTTTGGTTGATTAAACAGATCTGAGGAGCTGATTTGTTAGCTATTTAATACATCAATTTTGCTTTTCTGAGAAGTATATGCATGATAAGTAAAGCATTGGTTTAGTAGCATTCTCTTTTCATTACACAATGAATAACTTTGTCAACGGGACTTTGGACAGTAGGAAAGTACATTCAAGCTGACTATCTGATACTTTTGAACCTAATATCATCGTATCATCTGCATCTAGTATTACTGACCTCCATCCATGTCCTAAAGTTGAAGGAATATCATTGATAAATATTAAGAATTAAAGTGGACCTAAAACTGACCCTTGTGGTACTCTATACCTTACTTTTTCTCATTAATTTGATGGAGAGATTTAAGAACCTGGTCATATTTCATGACTTCCTTGCGGGCCTTTCAGAACAATTCTTGAAGATGGTGACATGAAAACTCTTTAAAAGGTTTCTTTAGGTTGGAAGTTGTATTAGTGAAAAATATCTAAACTATTTGTGACATTATTATGATTTTCAAAAGTACCCAGTAAAACTATTTGATTTCAGTAATGTAACATTATGTGCCGATTTATTAATAACTTTTATGGCCTGAAACTCAATGAAAAGTTTCCTTCAGATTTTGTGGATGATTATCTTCAAAGGTTTCAACGCAATGGGATTTGCAACTCTTAATTTTAAACATAATATCTTGTGCCTGAAAGCTAGCCCTATCTGGTAGCCCTATCTGGTAGCTTTAGTCTCTTTCTTTTATATCATCTAATACCTAAATGTAATCCAATTGGATTCTTTGGTATATTTAACTTTCCATAATTTTACTGGTACATGTCTACTGATATCACCAAGAAACAGTTAAGACCGTGTACATCAACAAGGTTTTCATAAACTTCAATAATATTCCAATGAATTTACTAAATATCAAGTTTAAAAATCACATTTAAATTAGTTTGTTTGCTTGATTAGAATTTTTAATGTAGCTTTAACAACTTTCAGTTATATCGCTACGATGTCTGTAGTTTAAAACATTAAAACAAATTAAATGTTTGAAAGGCTTTTTTTAATCTGAATAAACTTTTCATATGAGAAAAACTGCACAATGATCAATTCAACATATTTTGGGGTCACTAACATTTGAAACATTCTCAAATGAATTGGTGTAGATATGACCAATGACTGTTTTTGAAGTTCATGTTACTCTAACTGGAAGGTTGTTTACACAAGAATATTTCCATAATACCAACCATTGCATTAACATTTGTCCATTCCGTAAACCTAAAATATAACTCCAACATTTCATTTATGACCATATTAGGCAGAATTTTTCAAGATTTTCATTCCAGTTGGCCTTTGATACAAGATATATAAAAAAAACACGATTTTGCCTTCAAAGGGTTCAACTGAAGCCAAAAAGTCACAGTATCCTATGATTCCAAATCTTCTCATCTACTCACAGCAAGACCTTTTTTGAAATAGTAATTTCACCACTCTGCCACTCGAGGCTCTCATGTACCACATGGTAATGCCATGTTTAATCTAATCTATACAATATTTTCTCACTGTCCAGAATCTGTTGTAATTATGTATCACAAAGTAATGCCACATTTCAACTAATCTGTACACTATTTTCTCCCTGTCCAGAAGCTGTGGTAATTAAGTATAAAAAAAGTAATGCCACATTTTAACTAATTTGTACAATATTTTCTCCCTGTCCAGAAGCTGTGGTAATTAAGTATAAAAAAGTAATGCCACATTTTAACTAATTTGTACAATATTTTCTCCCTGTCCAGAAGCTGTGGTAATTAAGTATAAAAAAGTAATGCCACATTTTAACTAATTTGTACAATATTTTCTCCCTGTCCAGAAGCTGTGGTAATTAAGTATAAAAAAGTAATGCCACATTTTAACTAATTTGTACAATATTTTCTCCCTGTCCAGAAGCTGTGGTAATTAAGTATAAAAAAGTAATGCCACATTTTAACTAATTTGTACAATATTTTCTCCCTGTCCAGAAGCTGTGGTAATTAAGTATAAAAAAGTAATGCCACATTTTAACTAATTTGTACAATATTTTCTCCCTGTCCAGAAGCTGTGGTAATTAAGTATAAAAAAGTAATGCCACATTTTAACTAATTTGTACAATATTTTCTCCCTGTCCAGAAGCTGTGGTAATTAAGTATAAAAAAGTAATGCCACATTTTAACTAATTTGTACAATATTTTCTCCCTGTCCAGAAGCTGTGGTAATTAAGTATAAAAAAGTAATGCCACATTTTAACTAATTTGTACAATATTTTCTCCCTGTCCAGAAGCTGTGGTAATTAAGTATAAAAAAGTAATGCCACATTTTAACTAATTTGTACAATATTTTCTCCCTGTCCAGAAGCTGTGGTAATTAAGTATAAAAAAGTAATGCCACATTTTAACTAATTTGTACAATATTTTCTCCCTGTCCAGAAGCTGTGGTAATTAAGTATAAAAAAGTAATGCCACATTTTAACTAATTTGTACAATATTTTCTCCCTGTCCAGAAGCTGTGGTAATTAAGTATAAAAAAGTAATGCCACATTTTAACTAATTTGTACAATATTTTCTCCCTGTCCAGAAGCTGTGGTAATTAAGTATAAAAAAGTAATGCCACATTTTAACTAATCTATGCAATACTTCATTATACTCCCATACAGTTCTATCAACACTCAGTTTAAAAGTAGATGTTTTTATAAAAATTACAAATTCTGAGAGCACCTGCTGACAGCATTATTTTTCAACACAGAATGTCTAATGGAAGTTCTGTGCGATGTCCCAAATTGGGTTGGGTTAGACGATGGGTTAGATGGATTTGTGACCCAATATTTTTATTATTGGATTTGTGACCAAATATTTTTATTATTGGATTTGTGACCCAATATTTTTATTATTGGATTTGTGACCCAATATTTTTATTATTGGATTTGTGACCCAAAATTTTTATTATTGGATTTGTGACCCAATATTTTTATTATTGGATTTGTGACCCAATATTTTTATTATTGGATTTGTGACCCAATATTTTTATTATTGGATTTGTGACCCAATATTTCTATTATTGGATTTGGAATTGCAGACTGTGGTAAACAGAGAGAAATTCTGTTTAGAGTCAGACTGCATCACGTAAGAAACATTAGATATTTTTTTTAACTATTTTACCATGTAAAAATGCTGTGGTTGGATAAAGTTTTATCAGTTGGGAGACTGGTATACATTCCTCTGTAAACAGAGGTGATTTATTTGTATAGATTAACATTTAAACCACTTTTGTATATAGCGTGGATTCCATGTTACAGGTATACCCATCCTCTCCACCCCATGCCATTTATCTGAGAAAGATGCTTGTAAATGTCTTAAGAATTCAGAATTCCTTTTCCTAAAATGTTACATTTAAATTATTAAGTTTTTATCCTTCATATTTTTGCAGAAATCCAATAATTAAATAATTAATTAAAAAAATAATGCACATGATCATAGAAAATTTCAAAATAAAATCAACATTTTTAAATATCTGGGTAAAATGGGGCCAGGCATTCCTTGACATGTATGTACCTTTAATTTGGAGATTCCACTTCTTGTAGATTCTGTACCAATCAACTCTGTCACTAATGTTGATCCAAGGTACTGAGAAAAAAATAACAGACATGATGGGGAAATATATTAAAAGTTTATGATAGAAGAAAAACAAATGCAGAATTAAAATATGCTATTGCGAATTGCTGACAATATTCACAGGATTTGTACACATTAGACCTGTAAATGAGAAGGTGTCTCTTAGCTGTCCAACCTAATCATTTAATGCACTGTATTTTGATTACATGACATCTCTTTTCTGCACAAGGCATCTATAATACAATTTCATAAACCATCAACACATTTTTGAAAAAACTGTCTTTCAAAACTTGCAAATGATCCACCCAGGTGCTTACAAATATGGAAATGGTAAAGCTATCAATTCATGCATGTCAGTATCAACATTTACAAAATTTGTATAAAAGCAAATGACAACCAATAGCTAAACCATAAAATCCTGTAAATATTCTAAACCAGAGTACTGCAAATAATATAAACCAGAGTACTGCAAATTAATATAAACCAGAGTACTGCAAATAATATAAACCAGAGTACTGCAAATTAATATAAACCAGAGTACTGCAAATAATATAAACCTGAGTACTGCAAATTAATATAAACCAGATTACTGCAAATAATATAAACCAGATTACTGCAAATAATATAAACCAGAGGACTGAAAATGATACAAACCAGAGTACCACAAATTGCACACAACCTTTTCCATGCTAAATACCTTGACCTTTGAGTTTGGGATTTGACTTTTGTAGGATAAGGTGAGTATTGATTTGTAAAATTTCTTGACCCAGAGGCTTGGGATACAACCATGAACACGTGAGACACTGTAAGATCAAGAAAGATAATAAGCTAAAGTTTCATTAAAATACCCTTGCATACATAATGGTTACTAATTTATATTTTCCCTTGACATGACTTTGACCTTGACTCTGGAGTGTGGAAATGGTATGTGACACACTCTGGAGTGTGGAAATGGTATGTGACACACTCTGGAGTGTGGAAATGGTATGTGACACACTGTTAAGTTATAACATATAAATGATTATCTTCAGTGCTTTCAAACTTGAAGTCTAAACAAAAAAGAATATGAGATACAACTTCCCTTGGTGTAACCTTCACTACAAGGTAGGGCATGTATCTATAGCAAGTGACAGAAAAAAAAACTGTACAACATTCATAATTGCTAGACTTTTGATAAAATATCTTCAGTTGTTCAAAATTAATTAATATCCCAAACAAAGACAATTACAGAATTACATTTTACCTAACTATGACATTAACCCTGATGGCATGACTTTGGTAAGAGACATACCCTCTAGTCATGATATTTTTGGGCAAAGTTCCATTTAAATATTTTCAGTAGTTCAAATTTATAATTTGGACAGTTATATCAGTCACCAAATTATAGTTTACAGTGCTGTAGTCTAAAACCTTTATACAGGAAGCAAAACTATTGTCCCCAACACATTCTCTGGGCATGATATATACATTTGAAATTGTATGAAAATATCTGTTAAAACATTATGGAACAGACAAGCAATTGTCAATGGGTGGACAAAATCATACCATAATAAAAGCAATTTAAGAAACATGTCCGTCTTGCCAACAAATGCATGACACTTAGTAGCCAAGCAAAAAAAACCCCCAACTTTTCAAAGCCAATTACACTACATGTATCTGCAAAGCATCTAACACACAATGATTGTTCTGGTACTTCGTTCTTCTACAAAGATTGATAATGTAATGTATGGTGCTTTTTGACAGTTGGTCCACAAACTCCTTTGAGAGATGACATGTCCATTTATTTCAAGGAAATGAGAAATGCATGTTAAGCTGGGTAATTACTTAAGTTTGTTTCAAGGATATGGGAAATGCATGTTAAGCTGGGTAATTACTGAAGTTTGTTTCAAGGATATGGGAAATGCATGTTAAGCTGGTAAATTACTGAGGTTTGCATACCTGAGCTGTGTAATTGCAACATCCCTTAATAAGCACCTCTGGTTTATGTCTCCATGTCTTTGCTGGACTCCTGCACTGTGCCATATGTGGTGGTCGCAAATGGATAGTGCTGTCTCGGATCAACTTTCCCTATTAAGGTATAAAAATTAAAACACATGTATTATAAAAGGTATAATGTATACATCATAATGTTAAATTGATTGTCCCACCAAATTCTGCAGATTCATTACATTTGGTACAAAGAAAAATCCTTTTTGCTCCTTGACATTATGCATGCTGTATAAAAATACAGACCTTCTGGCATAAAAAGTGAGATTTTTTGGTTGAACACAATAAGCATATGGCATATAAAGTGAATTTTTTAGTTTGTATACAATAAGCTTATGGCATATAGAGTGAAATTTTCAGTTTGTACACATTAAGCTTATGGCATATAAAGTGAAATTTTTGGTTTGTACACAATAAGCTCAAAACCAGATCAACATCAAGAAAAAATAATATCATTTCTTTGACAGATAAACATTATGTAAAAATGCAATGTATCAAATCATGAACATGAAAATGCAATGTATCAAATCATGAAATGAAAATGCAATGTATCAAATCATGAAATGAAAATGCAATGTATCATTCATGAAATGAAAACGCAATGTATCAAATCATGAAATGAAATTGCAATGTATCATTCATGAAATGAAAATGCAATGTATCATTCATGAAATGAAAATGCAATGTATCAAATCATGAAATGAAAATGCAATGTATCAAATCATGAAATGAAAAGACAAGGAGGAACAAAAAGCAAAAGATATGGTTCAAAATAGAGGGCTAAACAAGCAACTATGACTTCTCGGTCCAAGAATAAGCAGGGAGATAACCTCTGTCTATCATGGATATACTATGGTAATATGGTTTTTTTTTTGCTAACAATCCGAGCAATATATTATTTAACCAGCTACTGACAATTTTCAAACAAAAATGTGTCAGGCCCTTGTTGATCCTTAATATAATTGCGGTATTACATATTACAGTACATTAAAAATATTGCAGTACAAAACTTTTCATCGTTCCTAACTCTCATACACAGTGATTGTGAATGTCCAATAGCCTCAAGTTTTCCATGAAAAAATTCAGACACAAGCAAATATTTTTGCACAAAAATTGGAATAAACATTAAAAAAACATAGACCAGAAAGAAATTCACTCTTCTTTTCATAAAATCATGTTTTAAAAATGATTGTAATTACAAATATTGCAGTTTTTAATAACTGTCTGAAATAAATACTTTAAAACCGAAATGAATAAACACACAAGTTCTAATTGTCGCTTAAGTGCTTACTTAAGCATGGTTTATGCACAGCAATATGTGACCTACTCACTACCTTTCTCGCAAATAGTCCGCATTGATATGCATGAGATGTATTAATACAGCACTTGCCGGCCAATCGGAACAGACCCACGTCCTTTGTTCTCAGTTGTTTTGGTTTTTGGAGCTGATAGCGTACAGCGTGCTTAATTCGGTTGGAAAAACTTATTTCGTTAGAAAAAACTCTGTGCATTTTGCTTCATTTCAGCAACATATACTTATCGTACTTGAGATGTAATTCCCAGTTTATATCTCCCTGTTTCGGGATTCAGCTATTGTGTTTAATTGCCATTTCATTGGACCATCCGCAATTTTCCTTTGTTTAGAAACAATGGCGTCACGCTCGTCAAAACAAAGGTCAGTCCCATACGATCTGGACAATCCGTACAACTGGACAACACTTTATCTGAAGCGGAAACTGGAATCAATAGGTATTAAAGTGTCATCTGTTCTCCCGAAGCACGCCTTGCGACAAATATACATCGATAATGCGCCTGTATTCCGGAAATAAGGGCTACATCAAATATGGCCGACGTGGCCGAAAACCAGTTATCTTCGGACAGTATAATAACATCTATTCACTCCATGCAGCGTTCTATTGCTGACTTAACAAATTCGGTCACCAATATTTTGGCACGACAGCAGACGTCTTCTTCGGAGTTTTCCTTCAGCGACTCCACACATTTCACGACATTGCCAGCAGCCCAGCCTGTGACGTCGCTCCATTAGCTGATGCAATCCCACGGAGTTTCGCCAGAAATACTACCAGCCATCGACGTGGTGTCCGAAAGCCAAAGAAAACAGATTCTTGGGGGTAAGCACGTCAATCTTGCTACTCTTTTGCTTCCCCACTTTGAACTGGATATATCAAATCCGGACGACAAGGCCGCGAAGTATGATCCCGGATTACTTAAGCATCTTAGTCTAAGTGAGTTCATAACGGCTTTCGGGAAATATAAACGTATCATCTGTTCAGTTTACCCCAACAGACGACACGAATTGGATATGTACGAGGCTGACATTATAAAAATTTCTAATGCGTATGGGGACATTTTCTATGACTACCATAATGTCTACTCCAGTCAAGCTGCTATTGCACTTTGCGACCACATACTAAAAGTCAACTGGGCTATTAGGGATCAGGCAACTCTTCAGCTGTTGATTGGCGGCCGAAAAACAAAGTCGTGTAACATCTGCAATTCTGTCGCTCACTCTACCGATTTTGTCCACAAACAACGCGCACTGCAATGCCCATGGTGAATCTTGCCAACAGGAGAAAAACAGATATTGACAAGTGTGGTCGGCCTAGACAGATGATGGATGGGAAAGAACTTTGTAATCATTTTAATTCCATACGCGGTTGCCATCGTACTAACTGCCAGTTCTTGCATACCTGCAGTCAATGCAGGGCCAATTCGCATGGGGCAACTGCATGCCCAAACAATACACAAAAATTTTTTCCTAGCACTGGTGCACGCTATATCAATGCCCCTAGTAAATCAGCACCAGATAAGATGAAACAAATCTGACAGACTGTCACGCCATATGCTTCCACTTCCATTGATATTAACCGAATGCAACATGAACTACATCATCCAGTTCAGAACTTCGTCCGATATTTATCTTCCGGTCTGAAACACGGTTTCGACACTATGGTGCAAACAACTAGCTTGCCTCAAAAAGAGTGCAGGAACTTGCTTTCTGCACGTAAACAACCATATATTGTGGATCAGTTATTGGCAAAGGAATGTGCCATGGGTTTCATGCTTGGCCCTTTTCCATCTCCACCATATCAAGAATATAGAGTCAGTCCTATCGGCATCGCAGAGGGGTAATATTCAAAAAAGAAGAGACTTATCATTGACCTGTCCTCCCCCCATGGCAATAATGTGCATACAAGTATAAATGAGCTCATCGACAAGGATAGATGCTCCCTGAGCTACGTAAAAATTGATGATGCTATTAGAATTATTCGGAGTTTGGGTAAGGGAGCAATCATGTGTAAAACTGATATTTCAGACGCTTTCAAACAGATTCCCATTGCACCTTCCCAATGGCACTTGTTCTGTGTAAAATGGAGAGGAAATTATTATGTTTGTGTTCGCCTCCCTTTTGGATCACGTTCAAGTCCAAAATTATTTGATACTTTGTCTCAAGCGATTTGTTGGATAGCAAAGCATTATTATGGTATTGACAACATCTTGCACCTCCTTGACGATTTTCTTACAATAGCTCCTCCTTCTGCATGTGGCGAGAGGACGATGGCTTTGTTGACTCTCATTTTCAACAGATTGAAGATTCCTACAGCTCCAAGCAAAACCATTGGCCCCTGTACAGTTATAGAATATTTGGGAATAATTCTAGACTCAGAGCAAATGCAAGCACGTTTACCACATAATAAAGTGGAGCGCATTGTAAACTACATTAATCAATTTCTTACCAAACGCAGTGTCCGCAAGCGAGAATTGCTCCAGTTACTGGGCCATTTCAATTTTGCTACTCGTGTTATCCTACCTGGGCGTGCGTTTGTATCATATCTCATACGACTGTCTACCAAAGTTAGGGAACTAGATCATTATATTCACTTGGATGCAAATTGCAGAGAAGAGCTATGCATGTGGCACCATTTCTTAGCTTCATGGACTGGGGTTTCTGTGTTTCTTGACAATCAGTCCACTACAGCAGATGATTTTGAATTGTGCACTGATGCTTCATCCAAAGTAGGGTATGGTGGTTATTTCAAAACTCACTGGTTTGCTGCTGCATGGTCGGATGATCTTCAAATGATCTTTTCTGTGGAGGATGATTTCTCTATGGCCTTCAGAGAGTTGTATCCTATTGTTGTTGCTGCCATTGTATGGGGTTCAGAAAGGACAGGCAAACGCATAATATTTACATGTGATAATATGGCCACATTGAATATACTTCAAAAGGGGAGATCAAAATGTATGCATATAATGAAATTAATGCGTAAACTTACATGGTGTGCTGCTACTTGTAACTTTCATTTTTCTGCCAAACATATTCCGGGAATTGTCAATACTAAAGCTGATGCCTTGTCCCGCCTTCAATTTCAGAATTTCATGCACTGGCTCCGGATGCAGATCGACAACCCTGCAAATGCCCCCTACCCTCGGAGGTCTTATGGACCTGGATGATGAGGTCAACTTGCTATGGAACCAGGCTTTAAGCCCTGCGACACAAATCGCCTACAACTCTGCATTCAATGTGTTTAGGACCTTCATGCTGATGTGTGGCTTTGCCTCGCACATGCAACTATTGCCAGATATTACGGAGAACACCTTAATATACTTCGTTACACATTGTGCAAGAGCCCTCAACTTGAAGCATTCTACAATAAAATTATACTTATGTGGCATTAGGTTCACGTACATGCAGGCTGGTATTCAATCACCATTCACGACAGACAGAAATAATATGCCACGTCTTGCCACCATCCTAAAGGCCATCAAAAAAAAAAAAAAAAACCCAAGGTACATCGGCAAAACTACGGAAGCCTATTACATACAATATTCTGACAAGCGCATTTGTACTGTGTTGCGAGGAGGAGTGTTTGACGCACACACAGATTTGTTGTTGTTGACTGTCTGCCTAGTTGCTTCCTTCGGATTTCTCAGATGTGGGGAGTTCACTATTAGGGATTTCTTCGATCCAACCATTCATCTCTGCGTGGGCGATGTGCATTTCCAATAAGAAACTGCTTTCTTCAAGCTAAAATCGTCAAAAACTGACCCTTTCCGGAGGGGTGTGACCATTCAGTTACATGCCACGAGTCGTGCTCTATGTCCATATTCTGCTCTGACAATTTTCATGCTATTCAGGAGACGTTCATCATCTTGGTTTGATGCCCCACTTTTCATTACGTCCACAGGTCAAGCGTTATCAAGAGTTGTATTCCTTAATCATATGCAACTTGTCTACCGTAAGATGGGACTCGACACTTCCCAGTATAGTGGTCATTCATTCCGAATAGGTGCAGCTACTTCAGCAGCAGCTGCCCATCTGGAAGATCATATGGTCAAAGTTCTCGGCCGGTGGTCTTCAGATTGTTACTCAAGATACATTCGCACACCTCCGGGTACTATTAGGTCAGCGCAGAGGGCCATGGCAATGGTCGCGGATATTACTACACAGTGATCAGGATCATGCTGCATTCAACAGAGATCGTGTTTTTAGATCTAGTTCAACGCTACTGTACCAGGGATGTATTTCCTGGGGTTCCAGTTTCCATAGTCGTGCATTGTGTTTCTATATTCATTGTGTTCGGAGTTTCTGCACGCGTGTGATACCAGTGTTATTTGTGTGGCACTTGTGCCTATCCATTGTGTGGTGTGATACCAGTGTTATTTGGTTGTCACTTGTGCATGTCCATTAGATGGGAGTTCTGCACGCGTGTGTTTGCTAGTGTTCTTCGTGTGGCACTTGTGCATTTCCATCATTTCATAGCCATACATGCATTCAGTGGTTTATTCCTGGAAATTCTCAAGTTATTCTTCTAACCAATTTCATGGATGCGATCATCTAGCTTCTCTCCGAATTGGATGGAATAACTTCGTCATTCCCATTCTCAAGTTTATCTTTGCCGTATTCCAAGATGTACTCGGCACCACTCTGGGACATTCTTGACATTTTGATCATCGTTCATTGACTTTTCTATATGCAGATGTACGTTTTTTTTTTTTACATTATTGTTGCTATGCTGATTGTCATTTTTTTTTCTCTTCATGGAACACTGAAGGCTTCCCCACTATTTACATTCTTGGGGGACAACATCTGCTGCGCATATGTTTTCTTTGGGCATTCACTTCATTCCATTTCGTTATTCACCCAAGAATCTAATGTCAGCACTATATGGTGTATTCATACTAAACCCTTGAGTGAAGTCCACACAGCTGCCGCTGTCATCCCAACCTACGTTGGACAGCCCAGTCTTCGCTGGGCTCCTTCAGTTTCCGCTGAAGGAACTTCACTCAAGGGTTATCCATAACATTCTGTCAGGGAGTTTTCACAGACCAGCTGTGACCTCTGTACAACCACGTTGTGCCATTCAGTAGCCACTGAATCACTCACTGACAGAATGAACCAAAACGGCTTCATTAGTAGCAGCAGATAGTCCTCCTAGCCAAAGAGTATAATTATCAATAAAAACTTAACTGAACATGTGTTTTTTTGTGTATAAATTGTCGCTTAAGTGCTTACTTAAGCATGGTTTATGCACAGCAATATGTGACCTACTCACTACCTTTCTCGCAAATAGTCCGCATTGATATGCATGAGATGTATTAATACAGCACTTGCCGGCCAATCGGAACAGACCCACGTCCTTTGTTCTCAGTTGTTTTGGTTTTTGGAGCTGATAGCGTACAGCGTGCTTAATTCGGTTGGAAAAACCCGCCGCCATCCCCACCTCAACGCCTACAGTGTTCCATGGACAAAGGAATGTCTGCTGCTGCATGTTGCTTACCCTAAAGGGCATTCACTTCATTCCATTTCGTTATTCACCCAAGAATCTAATGTCAGCACTATATGGTGTATTCATACTAAACCCTTGAGTGAAGTCCACACAGCTGCCGCTGTCATCCCAACCTACGTTGGACAGCCCAGTCTTCGCTGGGCTCCTTCAGTTTCCGCTGAAGGAACTTCACTCAAGGGTTATCCATAACATTCTGTCAGGGAGTTTTCACAGACCAGCTGTGACCTCTGTACAACCACGTTGTGCCATTCAGTAGCCACTGAATCACTCACTGACAGAATGAACCAAAACGGCTTCATTAGTAGCAGCAGATAGTCCTCCTAGCCAAAGAGTATAATTATCAATAAAAACTTAACTGAACATGTGTTTTGTTGTGTATAAATATGCTGTTATCTGTACATGATAAATACATAATGTAGACATAAATTTACCATACCATGTACAAGTTACTTTCATTGTTACCCTTTCTGTTGATGGATATTTTTCTGTAGAATTAAATAAAAAAAATACACACAAAAAAACTCTGCCAGCAAATATGATTTAAGTTCTTATCGAAAATATGGCCTTTACACTCATAAAATCTTTGGCCAATCACTTCATTATCATGGGTAGATCTCCTCACTCATTACTGTACTCATTCAAAAGAGCTTCTTGAAGTAGGCCTGTTTTCCAAATCGGATCGAATTGAATTAGAAATATGGCTTTTGAATTGCAGCAAGCTAAACAACACTGTCATTAATATTAATATTAATTAATAATTAATTAATATGCATTGCTTATAAATGAATTTGTCTGAAATCTTGATTGCATATGCATATAATTCAACTTTGATCAAAACTTCATAAAAATATCAAGCTAAACAACACTGTCATTAATATTAATATTAATTAATAATTAATTAATATGCATTGCTTATAAATGAACTTGTCTGAAATCTTGATTGCATATGTATATAATTCAACTTTGATCAAAACTTCATAAAAATATCAACTTGAGTTGTAACAAACTCATCGAATCTGAATCATGATAAACCTATTAATATTTGTTGACTTTGCTCATTATTGAACTTGTCCAAGATGTTCCAAATTTTATCAAGATCCTATCAGAATATGTGGCTTATAGAGTGGTAACAAATTCAGTCAACCACCTCTGTAACATTTGTGGACCTCATTTCTTAATGAACTTCTGACACTTATGACAAAGGCATGTGTTCCAACTCTGATGAAAATAAGATCCATAAAAAGGCTTTTAGAATGGTAATCAGATAAATGGTCACTTCATTAATATGGTCACTTCATTAATATGCACAGATCTGACCTCTGATACCGATGATATAAACCTATATTCAAAGATTAATCAAGACTAGGTTGAAAACACAGCCTCCAGACTGGTAACATGGTGGATAAATTACAGTCACATGACTGTGCCATGGGCTTACTCAGTCTCGAAGCAAGGTGAAGTACAAACTAACAAATACCTCTTTTCTGAAGACCTCTTCCTCCTCACTACTGCTCTGGCTCATCAACACACCCCGTGGAGATGTATCTTTGAGGTCATCCTCAGAAGAGGAGCGTGGCTTGACCTTTGTATAGTCCTTAAAAAGACTTATCTCTTGTGACTTATCTTTGACATCACCATTCTCTTCTGCAAGAATGTTCAGGTTCTTCTTTTTCTGTCAAGTAATAATAATTTACATTCAATTGTCCTTAATATTTAAAAAAAATCTTGATGCTGTATTTTGGCTTCTACAGACCTGACATACTAATTTATTTATATAGCCAATGCTAGAGGAAACCCAAAATTATCAGAATAATGATGAGATAAATTTATGAGGGTAAAAAAAAATGATTACAGCATGAATAATATTCTAGGTTATGCTTTACAGTTTTTTTAATTTTACATCATGCTAACTATGCTAGTTCACTAGTTCATTATACTAACTATGCTAGTTCACTAGTTCATTACACTAACGGTGCTAGTTTACTAGTTCATCATGCTAACTATGCTAGTTCACTAGTTCATTATACTAACGATGCTGTGGGCTTCCACCAGGACTAGTTCACCCTCTGGCATTGACATATATAGTTATTTTTCTACATGTGTTTTACTATATATCAGAATTGATAAAGCAAACAAAGTTAAAGTTTCAAAGTGGAATATGAACAAATTAACGACTAATTGTTAGTAATTCCAAATAAAATATCTTTTGACAATGTGGCTTATCTCTGTTTTTCAAGGCAATGCTTGCTATGGATTCAATGGAATTAACTTCAGAATAATTGAAGACATCTGAAGGTTTTGGAAATTAATCTACCATTATTCATCTTTTGATTTTAATAATTAAATCTGAAATAAAGGTTTTATGGAATGCTGTGTCTCAGATGTGAATGTGGCAATGATGACATAGCTTTCTACCAAAACAGACCTGCAAACCCTAAAAAGTCAAGAGTGTGTCACAAATTAGACCAATAATCAGTCAATGTTAAAGATGTATCACATACATAGTGTGTCACAAATTAGACCAATTATCAGTCAATGTTAAAGATGTATCACATACACAGTGTGTCACAAATTAGACCAATTATCAGTCAATGTTAAAGATGTATCACATACACAGTGTGTCACAAATTAGACCAATAATCAGTCAATGTTAAAGATGTATCACATACACAGTGTGTCACAAATTAGACCAATTATCAGTCAATGTTAAAGATGTATCACATACACAGTGTGTCACAAATTAGACCAATTATCAGTCAATGTTAAAGATGTATCACATACACAGTGTGTCACAAATTAGACCAATTATCAGTCAATGTTAAAGATGTATCACATACAGAGTGTGTCACAAATTAGACCAATTATCAGTCAATGTTAAAGATGTATCACATACAGGTATTGATGACTTTGAAAATATGCATTTGAAATAATATTGTAAATTACACATTGGTCTTAATAATCTATAACTCAGTTCTGAAACTGGCATTACAACTCCCATGAAGGTCAGTGACTTTCTGCTAGATCTCCCAAACTACTCCTTAGATATGGGTTTGGTTTTTCTTTATATAAATTTGATATAGTACATGTAGTGGCAATCATTTCTCTTGCTGTGAGCTATATTCAAACTAACACAATATATTGTCTAATTGATGCAATTGTCAATTTCCTACTTTTGTCCCCAGCACAGTCAAATATCTGAATTTTTTAAAATTATACTTTTGTGCTAAATGTCTGGACATTTTAAGAGACTTTCAATATGATGATGAATTTGAATTACAGTGCTGTATCGCCCACTAGGGGCATATAGCACTGTTTTAAGTTTCCAGCAAAGCAAGATATTTAATTTTTCCTGGGAGTGAGGAATAGTGCCGCTTCCCCCAGGCATTTATGTGCTCAAGGAGTACTATTTAATTTGGTCGTCAGGTCGGGGTTTCTATTAAGTAACCATCGACCTGAATGGAGGACCCTGGGTGAGTGGGAATATACCCAACACACACTCAACCCTAACAGCCAATTATGTGTGTTAATGGTGTGCAATGGCACAAGTGGAAGTATTGGAAATTAGTTTCACATCTCCGCCATTTTAGAGCTATCCGAATTGTGGCAATAAAAGAGAGGTACATTACGTCCAAGGATGTTGTACAGCCCGCAACATCATATTTCAATATAAACTTTGCGGGAAGCCTGCAACATCATATTTCAATATAAACTTTGAGGGAAGCCTGCAACATCATATTTCAATATAAACTTTGCGGGAAGCCTGCAACATCATATTTCAATATAAACTTTGCGGGAAGCCTGCAACATCATATTTCAATATAAACTTTGCGGGAAGCCCGCAACATCATATTTCAATATAAACTTTGCGGGAAGCCCGCAACATCATATTTCAATATAAACTTTGCGGGAAGCCCGCAACATCATATTTCAATATAAACTTTGCGGGAAGCCTGCAACATCATATTTCAATATAAACTTTGCGGGAAGCCTGCAACATCATATTTCAATATAAACTTTGCGGGAAGCCTGCAACATCATATTTCAATATAAACTTTGCGGGAAGCCATTACCAGACTATTAAGCAAAAGCTTATTCATACAGGTGGTTTACATGAACAACAATAGATTGATTGATTGGCAACACCTGTAAAGTTAGCCTGGTTCTCTGGCAAACTGCAATGAGTCTAAAATCCAGATCAAGCAAAAACCTTACCAAGGCAGTAGCTGGATTTTATTGCAATGATCGTATTTAAATATTTGTTAGCTATTGTTCCAAAACTTCAGGGTTACTTAAGTAAATCTTACAATAAAATCATAAGTATTAACAGGTCAGTAATCAGAGTAAAAAATTTAGGCACTTAGTAATAAATCACAAAACCTGAACACAGAATCATAATTTTATACTGCTGATGCTTTAAAAAATGTTAGTCTTATCTGCTGATGCTTTAAAAAATGTTAGTCTTATCTCCAATACAAACATGAAGCATGATGAATATTATTCCACTGTTACAGTTGAATATAGCAAATGACTTTTTGGAAACTTTATCTAAATTGTTAAAAACACTTATGCAAACACTAACAAAAACATGGCACCAATAGCCTGCCACATATAGGTAAGACACCTATAGCCTGCCATATACAGGTAAGACACCTATAGCCTGCCATATACAGGTAAGACACCTATAGCCTGTCACATATAGGTAAGACACCTATAGCCTGTCACATATAGGTAAGACACCTATAGCCTGTCACATATAGGTAAGACACCTATAGCCTGCCATATACAGGTAAGACACCTATAGCCTGCCATATACAGGTAAGACACCTATAGCCTGCCATATACAGGTAAGACACCTATAGCCTGTCACATATAGGTAAGACACCTATAGCCTGTCACATATAGGTAAGACACCTATAGCCTGCCATATACAGGTAAGACACCTATAGCCTGTCACATATAGGTAAGACACCTATAGCCTGTCACATATAGGTAAGACACCTATAGCCTGCCATATACAGGTAAGACACCTATAGCCTGTCACATATAGGTAAGACACCTATAGCCTGTCACATATAGGTAAGACATTACATGAGATACAAATTTAGATAAAGATGAATAATTCTGGATTATGTTTTAGACAACAATCTACTTATTATGTAGCTGTGAGAAGTAATTTACTACAAAAGCATGATGATTTTGACACATATGTAAAAACAAATTGGTTCATATATATATATATATATATATATATATATATATATATATATATATATATATATATATATATTGCACTCTTCAATTTTGTTTTACTATTTGACTTGCAATTTTTGCTTAGAAAACTATGCTTGTGAATATCCTTTCATGTATATACACAAAAGTTTACATGCACAGCTGCATGTCAAATAGCAAAACATAAAAATACAATAAAACAAAATAGAATAGTGCAATAGCTTGTTATAATTAATTTGAATTTTTTTCGTTTGAACTACCTGTATATTCTCATTTGTAAATCAACTCAACTAGAGCTACCAAAAGCAAATTTTTCTTTGACCCTCAATTCCATCTGTAAGGAATTCCAAAATCTTCAAATGATTGTCTTCATTATTTCTTAAGTTAATTCCATTGAATCTTTACTTGTCAGTAAATTGGAGCTGCACTTAGGAAAAATAAGTAAGCCAGAATGGATGGATGGATAGATAAAGTCAGATGGGAAACTAAATACAAGACCAGTGTAAAATAAATACAAGACCAGTGTAAAAAAATACAATTATATTGCTGAGTGGAAGGTGTCACAAATATATTGACAACTTAAATTTTGTACATTTTCATGTAAAAAATTTCCATAGAAATCTAAAATGATTTGACATTTCAGTTTACTTACATGATAAATCCATTAATTCTATTATAGGTCAAATGCTGGTGTAAAAAAGATGTCCAGAATAATCCGATTCATATGTTATGTAATATGCTAATTCCATGTCTTACAAAATAAATATTGAAAGCAAAATTTTATGAATCAGGTTCCTATCAATGTCACTGTCTAAATCTGGGTTACGGAATCAGGTTGCGCTGACGTGTAATATTTAAACTAACATTTTAAATATATTCCAATTAAAATGAAAATGTAGATACAAGTATTGTAGTAAATAACATAATGAAATGGATAAACAAGGTAAATATCAACCATGCATTTCAGTATGGGAATAGTAGCATGAAGCCATTAAATAATAATTTACAGTGTTTTGAATGTCTTATAAACATACAGACTTTCCTATATACCCCTAGATTTAATACAAATTTTACATGCCACACTTATATGAAATAAACTTTGCATAAATCAAATTTATAGGTAAGTATATTTATTATTGTCTGATTTACTTACCAGTGTTCCTTGTCTATCAGGCGGCTGCCTGTTTCCTAAAGATGCTAATATTCTCTTTCTGTGTCCTAACATTGTTATATCTAAAACCTGTATTAAGAAAAGGATGCAAAAGAATAACACAATTTATGGTCAAAGGGAGGTAACAAGCACTGGCATGAATTTTAAAGAGAATTACTGCTTATTTCCCTTGGGTCATTTGAGAGGACATTAACATGCCCCAATCAAATAATTAAAGATTCATTGCAAATATTTGATTAAAAATAGTAAAATCTCATTATTATTTTGAGATTTACACCAATTTATTTGATACAAAATTATAAGAATGCAGTCTGTTTTTATGTTCTCGGAATTTGTTGCAGTGAAAAAATTATATGAAAATTGGTCATAACCATGGCAATAAGTAGCTATAATTTCAGATTAATTCCTATGGGTACCTAGTTACATTAGAAGCTAGATTGTATTAGTTTCTTGTCAAGCTCAAAAAATTATGCCTGAAATGAGATGTATATGTACAAGTATATTGGATTCCTTTTTTATATTTAAGCTTGCATAACATTGGACATAGAAAGTTTTACAATATAATTCAGACTACCATGTATACATGCTTACAAGTAGAGTCCAAAGGCAAGCAACAAAGACTCAGATCTTCCATTACATAATAGGCCAGCAGCTCTGGGTTGATGCAACATTGTCAGTAGTCAATAAAAACAAACACCACATGCCATGACCTGCCAGTGCATCATGCTACAGTAGATCAGGGTTAATCTTGTTTGCAGATGGACTGGACTTATAAGTGAATATGTACTGTAATATTTGCAGACTGATAGGTAATACATCTTTCCAGAAACAAATTTCACACTAATTATATTGATGATTAATGGAAATATAGCACTCACTGTCCTTAATTCTAATTCCCACAATATACATTTCACTTTGTCCATGGTGTCGTAGTTATGGGAATGGAATTTATCACAGTAGTCAAGCAGATGTATAGAAGACAACCACTCCTCTACTGATGAAGGGGGATTAGCAAAATCTGTAAAGTGAAGAAAATACATGTAAATGTAGTACATAGCCTGGATTTACTAATTTGCCTAAAAAAGCTACACTGTGGGTTTCATTATAATGTAGGAAGCCTGCAGTATCATTTGTGTTAATTCTGACAACTTGGGAGATAAAAAGGCAATTTATTATGTAGGATTAACCTATTCCTTTTATATCCTCTGTCACTGCTGAAATTAGCATACTCACTGGCAATAGCATGACCACACACTGTTAATAGCACAACCACTAGCAAAGGCCTACTCACTGGTATGACCATACTCACTGGCACTAGCATACTCACTGGTATGACCATACTAAATGGCAATAACATATTTACTGGTATGACAATACTCAATGGCACTAGCATACTCACTGGTATGACCATACTCAATGGCACTAGCATACTCACTGGTATGACCATACTCAATGGCAATAACATATTTACTGGTATGACAATACTCAATGGCACTAGCATACTCACTGGTATGACCATACTCAATGGCAACAGCATACTCACTGACAATAGCATACTCATTGGTATGACCATACTCAATGGCACTAGCATACTCACTGGTATGACCATACTCAATGGCACTAGCATGCTCACTGGTATGACCATACTCAATGGCAATAACATATTTACTGGTATGACAATACTCAATGGCACTAGCATACTCACTGGTATGACCATACTCAATGGCAACAGCATACTAACTGGTATGACCATACTCAATGGCACTAGCATACTCACTGGTATGACCATACTCAATGGCAATAACATATTTACTGGTACAACCATACTCAATGGCAATAACATATTTACTGGTATGACAATACTCAATGGCACTAGCATACTCACTGACAATAGCATACTCACTGGTATGACCATACTCACTGGCACTAGCATACTCACTGGTATGACCATACTCAATGGCAATAACATATTTACTGGTATGACAATACTCAATGGCACTAGCATATTCACTGGTATGACCATACTCAATGGCAACAGCATACTCACTGACAATAGCATACTCACTGGTATGACCATACTCATTGGCAATAGCATACTCACTGGTATGACCATACTCAATGGCAACAGCATACTTGCTGGCATTAGCATACTCATTGGTATGACCATACGCAATGGAAACAGCATACTTGCTGGCATTAGCATACTCACTGGTATGACCATACTCAATGGAAACAGCATACTCACTGGTATGACCATACTCAATGGCAACAGCATACTTGCTGGTATTAGCATAACCACTAACTGTTAACACATTAATCCCTGGAGGTTTTTCTTGTTTAAGCATAAAATGCGAGTAGGAAACACATTTTGGTGGCTGTTTCTGAATACATCCTAATATATAGACTTCCAAGCAATTTTCCATTAGCCTAACGCCTAGTTGTGTTTGAGACATTATTTTCCATTGGTCATTTTGCTTGAGCATGAGCAGAAGGGGAAAAGTTGAACCAGTCCTAACACTATCCTCTTAATGCTGAGTGCCTAGTAAGGCAGCAGTTAGTACCATTTTTATATGTTTCTGGTATGACTTGACATGGGTTTGAACCCACAACCTCCCACTTCATAGGCAAATGCTCTAACCACTAAGCTTTGTATTTATACCTATGTTAATATGACCTTCCATTCTGAGTGAGTAGTGATAACAAGATTTTGAAGATTGCCACTTTTGGTAGTCCATACTGGATGTCAGAGTGGCACCATTTTCATTCAGAACCAATTAGACATCAAAAGAAGTCTTCTGGCAAAAAACCCATGTTGATACAAGATTTTGTTTTTGTGGAGTAACCATAACAAGATTTTTAAGAAGGTTGCCATAGTAGCCATATTGGATGTCAGATCATCAAAATTTTCATTTAGGACTAACAAGACATCATGAAAAGTCTTTGAGTTAGTACCTTATACTGTTATGACCAACCATTTAAGAGTAGTGATGACAAGATTTTCAAGATAGCCACAGTGGTGGATATATTGGATGTCCAAGCAGAACCATTTTCATTTAGAACCTATATACATCATAAGAAGTATAGACTTCATTTGATATGAAATGTACACTATTATGGTATATTTGCCAGAACACCATGGTGATATAACTTTCCTAATAGAAGATTTTCAAGATGGTGACATGGTGGCCATATTGGATATTGGATTACCACTATCTTTATTTAGGACTAACTAAACAACATGAGATGTCTTTGTGTGAAAAGCCCATGTTGATGTGACTATCAATTCAGAATAAGAAGCAATAACATTATTTTCAAGATGGCTGCTGTGGTGAAAAGCACCATTTTCATTTACGATTCACTAAGCATATCCATCTGTAGGTGATGACCAGATAATTTATCCATGGTCATCAAAAACTAGTTGTGCTAATAAGATTGGTTCCACTCTGCAGTTTGGTTTTTTGCATAGAGTTAGTTTCTTAAGAAAAAAGAATTTCCCTGGTTTACCTCACTGGTTATATTGGTTATATTAAAAAGACCATGTATATCTTAGGTGTTGTTAAAAGAACTTTGAATTCTCTTTAATATTTTGGTGTATTAGTGATGGGTGTAATTTGGGTTATTGAGTATTTATACAGCTTGGCCCTACTTGAGATATGCATCTATATAAAAAAAAAACTGCGGGTTCTGCTTGGTCATTTTTAATTACTGGACTTCAGGGGAAAATTTAAAAAAAGAGCCAATAACTTTTGTTACAATTTATATCTTTTGTAATTCATTCATTTCACTTTTAGAAGCTGGTATTGTCTAATTTGGCAAAATTTGTTTTCTCTATTTAAATAACTGCTTATTAAAAGTAAGTGGAGTTTAGACTAATTCAGGTTGATTTGTTAAGCACAGTGGAGCAGTCATATTTGTTAACTGTGCTTAAAGCATGTACAATTTCCATAAGTACAATTTCCAAAGAATTTTAGCCACAATACATGAAAGTAATTAGAGGTATGCCAACATTCTCTCCATTGCACATGTTGCAAATGCAATCCACTTAAACTTACATCTGTCACTCTCTCTGAAGTTCATAATATTTGTAAAGCACCCCCACTGTCCCATACACTGCATTAAGCTACAAAAGGGCAGTAACTCTTAAGATCACATGCAGGGGCAAAGTGACTTTTCAATACAAGCATCTTAAGAAGATTATAAAAAAAATTCAAAGTTTTATGACATTCCATTAAAAGTTGTGGGACTCGATGCGATAACAAGTGGTATATAGAAAAATTCATAAATAAATGGATAGCAAAAAACATTGGGTGAAATGACAAAACAAATCTGTCAACAGTGAACACCCATTGGAAAAGGCATAATTGGCTTTGTATTTATGGTCACTTATGCAGTTTCACCTTTTAAAATTTGTTTTTGAACAAAATATCGTGCCCTGAATATAATTATCACTATTATTATTGTTATCATTATTATTATTATTATTATTGTTATTATTATTATTATTGCAATTATTAGTATTACACAATCAATATTGTTTTATGAGCACTATTTTATTTAGTTTAATCCATCAGATCCATTAAATCATCACAGATTTCAAAATTACTGATCCTAATTTGTTTCAAGCCAATCAATAATTACTGATCCTAATTTGTTTCAAGCCAATCAATAATTTCATTACTGACATACAGCTTACATTTTACTGTAAAAAAAAGGATATATACATTCATCAGACAAATTGTTTAAGTTTCACTTAAAAATAGCTGTTCATGCTTTAAAAATATCTGGATGCCAATCTCATTGAAATTAAAGACAGTCAGTCTGTGATGAGAAGCCTGTTATAAATAGACAATCAAACGAAGTTATATATAGCCATTCTTCATGACATATGAACTGAAACTTTGCCTGACTTTACTGAAAAGTTTTTAAGTACTGAATGACTTCCGACCCTATGAAAAGGAATGTAACTTGTATCTCTTCTTAAAGAGAAATGTTTTCTTCAAGATAATTTTAATTCACAGGCAAATAAATTAAGCTACTGAACTAGACCTGTCACATGGTCTTCTGTAATGGAACAATATTTTTTCCGACCATCCAGCAAACAAATTAGTTCAAGCCTGTACTAATGATAAAATAACCGCTCCATTGAAACTCTTAATCAAACAAACAAACCTAATGATAAAAACTGCCTCACTTTTGTTTGCTGACATGTTAACATTAAAATATTCATCTTATCTTGACAATACCATCTTCCTGAAGGGAAAATTAACTTTACAGAAACAGCCAAGCTGCTTAAGGCAGGGAGAAACCATTGTTTGGTTACAATGACTGCAGAAGGCAGCATTGGTTCCACTGAGTGCAGAAGGCAGGTGACCATTACATACAAGACATTTATTATTTAGGCTCATTGCCAGGGGGAAATCAGCCACCACTGTGAACAGGTGACTGCTGAGTAAAGGTGTCCATTATAACAGGTTTGACTGAACAACCAATTTAAAGGGGTATCTGACCATAACTGCATCATGATATGGGAATGCAGTCTACATTGGGACTTTACTGTGAGAGACCACTGTAATTTGTTCCTATAATGTGGTTCAAGCACTGACTAAATGAATTACCTATTGGTGTAAGTTTTGGTGAAGATTTGGCCATTTCGAGTATTTTCCTCCTGTCCTCATAACTTAACACTCCAATCTGCTCTAAATCCTGGTCTTCCATTATGTTGGCACCCTGCAATAGTCAACCATATTATCCATAATTTTCAACAGACTTTTTATCCATGATTGTTTATATACAATATCATGATTAATTTCCAGCTCATCCTGTTAGATGAAAAAAATGTGACTTTTGATAATAAATAACTAATCTGTACAAGTCCAAAAGACAACAGATTTGATAAAGCTTGTGGTGAGCAAATCATCAGAGGCTACCAGTATTCATTACTATAGACAAATCTGTTTTCTTAAACATACAGCAGAATATGTGTCAAATCTGAATTTTTTGAGGCATAAATTATACTGCTCCAAATCATTAAGGCATTTAAGTTTTGTACCTAAATACATGTAGTACACTGTAGTTGAATACTATAGTCAACAAAATGAATTAGGTCATATGTATACAAACAAAAGGCTCATTTTATCATGAACTGTTTAGATACCCTATTATTAACTTCTACAAATATTATGATATTTTGAAAAACACTAGTGGCCTTAAACATGCAAAAACTTTGCCCTAATGTTTTTGAGCTGTATACTTTTTGAAGTGGACTGCAAGCAAGTGTCATATGATTAAAAAGTTATTACATGTACATTAAAAAGACAATTGATGAATTTCAAAGATACGTATGGTGATCACCTCACTGATTGAAAGTTTGGGGTTATGCCTCATATTGAATGTCTGAATGGCACCATTAGGACCAACCAGACATCATAAGAAGTTGTAAAGTAAAATCCCCCATCTGATAAGACCATCTCTTTGGGAGAAATTATTAAAATATTTTCAAGATGGATACCATGGTGGCCATATTGGATATCAGACTGGAACCATTTTCATTTTGGACCAAATATACATCGAAAGAAGTTTTCTGACAAATCCCCATGGCAATACTACTTTTATTCAGGAGGAATACCACAAGATTTTCATGATGTACATCACTTTGGCACGATTTTCAATTAGGACAAACAATACATCACAGGAAGTCTTTTAGAGAAAAACCCATGTTGATATAAGCATCCATTAAGGAGGAGTAGCCATAACGATTTTCAATATGGCTCCTGTGGCAGACATATTGGTCATCAGATCAGTTTTGTTTTCATTTAGGACCAACTAGACATAATACCATGAATTCAGGTGAAAATACCATGTTCATATGACTTTCTGTTCATGAGGAATAGCACTAACAATAAAAATGGTCTAGATATTCTTGTTTATGAGAGTTTAAAAACTATGGTGGCAGGCAAATCCAAACATATTTTTCAATGGCCGATTCTGTCTTTGGTCGATTTGAATGTGTGTAGATAAGACATCTCTGTCTGGTTACAAATGGGGCTTTTCCAAGAATCAGATCAATATTAACTAATCAGAAATGATTTTACTTTCCTTTCTGCAAACTTGAATTGTTCAGAAACCATGGATTACTAATTGAGAGCAGTTTCATTCCACTTGTTTAAGTTACTGAAAAGTCATAAATGATTGCAGACATAAGACTTGATGACAGTGAGAGTGAAAATAAGGAGTCTCTTGTGTTCAATCTTGAAAATATTGAGGAAGCAGAGAAAAGAAATGTTCAGCAGCTGGATAATTTGCAAGATTTCCAATCGAACATTGAAGTTTCTGAGATTGAATTGTCAGAAGAAGAAGATGCTGATAGCGATGAGGATAGGAGTTCTTGCAAATTTAGCAGATTGTAGTGATTGTGTTAATTTCATAAATAGTATATAAAAAAGTTGTGAAAGACTTGTACAAACAGACAAAAATACATCACTGTGCAGACAAATTCATTTGTAATAATTGCTGAAAACTTGGTGGATCTTTATTGGATATAAGAAGAGAAATTAAGGTAAGAGTGAATGCATGTGCCTGATATTTACAAAATTGTCTTAACAGGTAAAACTATATTGGGCACATGCAGCTAGAAACAGCTTAGTGCTTCTGGGGCAGAGCGGCAATATAGCTTTTAACAGTGATGGGACTGAATGAGTTAAAACATCTTTCTTAATTAAACTGAGGCTAATTAGAAAAACTTACCAAAAAATCTGTATCATCAAAGCCATTTGCCACTAGAAAGTTTTCATACTTTTCTAGACCAATGCTTTCCAGCCATTCTCCCACACTTTGCATAGCATGGGCACCTGGGAGAGAGAGATTTGCACATGTAAACATTGTCCAACACCTGTTGCTGAATTTTTACAAAGTAATAAATATTCATGAAAGAAATGCAATAAAATTATCATTTTTAATTAAATCTATATCTCATTATATATATATATATATATATATATATATATATATATATATATATATATATATATAACCTAAAGATAATCAAAACTGGTAGCAAATAGCAATCAAAATAGAAATAAAAAATCTATTATGGTAATAATACATGCACAACACAAGCATGAATTCATGCAAGAAACTATGATACATGCAACAGACAACTCATTATTACAAGTGCCACAAAGATTCTAAGTCTGAAATGTACATTATCTTCTCCAATGAATGTGACATTTGACTCTGGTTGACCTTGACCTTGAACCATCTGATTAAAAATTCACTTGTGATCTTTGATATCTTATTGTGAAACTATATGTAATGAAAATCCAATGCTAAAGGTAAAACATGTGGTCTTTGCAAAGAACTTTAACAATGCTGACAAAATTCATAGACAAGAATATGTTATAACTGTATCCTTGTTACAATAACCCCTACCACAGCTAGATGTAAATAGCAAAAGTATTCAACAAGCTTTTTTTGCACAATAAGCCGTAAAATAAGTATTGTGTGCCCATGCTATATCTATTATGGAGTTGTATAGTGTTACCGAATTTCCCACCATGTCACAGTGACCCATCCTGTACTGTCCTGTCATATCCATCACACATTTCATTACCATATCACAGTGCCTCATCCTGTACTGTGTCCTGTCATATCCATCACACATTTCATTACCATATCACAGTGACCCATCCTGTACTGTCCTGTCATATCCATCACACATTTCATTACCATATCACAGTGCCTCATCCTGTACTGTCCTGTCATATCCATCACACATTTCATTACCATATCACAGTGCCTCATCCTGTACTGTCCTGTCATATCCATCACACATTTCATTATCATTCTTTTGAAAGACTTGTTGGATCAAAAGGTAATTTGCTGTGATGCCTGAGATTAAAAAGCCTGAAGTAAAGTTCAATTTTCAAAATCTTCCTTCAGACTTTAAAGGAGTTGACGCTGCTGTTTGATTAAAAACTTTGCCTTATTTTTCTCCAAGACAAGAACTTTTGATAACTTTCTTAGATTGAAATAAAATTTGGTAAGATGCAAGACTCCAGTGTGTGCTAGTTTTGGCAAATATTTAACAGTTATAGCCCATATTTGACATGGTCATTCACTTTTCTTTTCACACAAGGCATTTTAATGACTTTATGGCTTGAAATTAGATATCCAATGAATCTTTACATAAAGAAGACTTTTTAACTTCTTTTGGCAAAACTATAGAGTTATGGCCCCTTGTTTGACTTCATTTCCACTCATTAACTTTTGAATTAAATTTTTTTAATAAAAAAAATTTGATATGAGGTTTTATTAAGCTTGATTGCTAATGATTGCATGAAGTTATAACCGAGTCTGAATTAAAACTCTGCCCTTTATTTCCACTCAGTAACTTTTGAAGGAATTCATACATCAAAACTTTATTTTAAGAACACGCAGCTCAAGTTTAAAAATAAGAATCTTTTCAAGCAACATTTTATAGAGTTATTACCCTTTTCAAGGTTAAACTTTGCATTCACTTCTATTCAAAGAACTTCTGAAAGAATTCAAACATTGAAACCAAAATTGATATCAAGCTGTATATTAAAAACACCTCAATCAAGTCTGATTTGTAATCTTTTCTGGTCAAATTTTATAGAGTTATTGGCCTTAGATCATACTGGCAGGAACATCTTTGGTGTATAAACACATTTTCACTTTCTGATAAAAATTACCTCTCTTATACATAGCAAGTTCTATTGTCTGTAAGTAAATTGTTAAATCTGTCATTAGATTTGTGAATCTCATAAAGCCTATTTATGGACAGATGAATTTATTTATGGACATGATTTTGTAGCTAAATACTACAATTATGGACAGAAGAGTAATATGCAGATAATATTAGTCTTTTTTTTGACTCAATGATGGCACAACAAATTAACATATAACATGAACACCAAAGTATAATTTTCATATCATATAGCAAAGCAAAATACCCAAATTACTACACTTGTATGCAGACTACATTGAGATACCTCGTAATAATTTGATGAAGTCAGCCTCGTGTTCCTTCATAAAAACAGACTCTCTAACTAGCCCAGACCCGAAAGATTCCATTATCTCTTGGATCTAGAAGGAATTCAGAGTATTAGAATAAAAAAATCACATTACAATAATGCATGAAAACCATTGTGAGTATGGATTTATCATGAATGACAGCCCATATCCCCATCCCACTCAATGACTTGGATCTAAACTGTCAGCATCTTTAGTTTTATTTGCCAACATTACACAGTATGAACCACTTGAGATTGTAACACACATATCCGTATACTCTCCTGTTACTGAGATCTAAACTGTCAGCATCTTTAGTTTTATTTGCCAACATTACACAGTATGAACCACTTGAGATTGTAACACACATATCCGTATACTCTCCTGTTACTGAGGCCATGTGACAAGGATTGGCCAGTGTCAAGTTAATATCTGAATTCATATATATATATAGCTTCCCCCTCTTTGTCTTTTAAAACTCAATCTGATATTTGTTGCAATGTTGCAACTTGGGTTAGTCATCAAACACACCAATATTCAGACACATGTAACAAACAGCTGATAATTTTTAATTCAAAATCACCACCATTACTGCAGGCCCTCCCATAGGCCAGTGACGTTATTGCAATGTATCAGTAGATTTAGCGTGATGATGATGTGAGCAAACTACAGAGATTGGTAAAATCAAAGAATTGAGTTTATCGTGCTCCCCCCCTCAATTTAAATCTAATTCCAATTCACAACACTATAGGAGCGTATGTTTACTATAATTAGCTGTCTCCTCATCATTAGTGCATTTCAAAGGTTTGTCAGATATGAATCACCACAACCTACATAAAATGGGTAATGGCAACAAGAAAATAAATCAGTGAGCTGTGACCATTGCCAAGTCACCAGGTCAGGTACGTGTCTTCATTTCTACCCTGGGGTTCAATCAAATCTCTAAAATGAGTCTTTCTCATTAACAAAGTACCCCAAATTTGATATCTCTATATTAAACAGCATAGGAGGAGTTGCATGACAATATGAAGGCATGCACATACAAATATAAACATGGGCAGGCAAAATCACTTAACTCTGGTCTTTTCTTGAAAAAGTGCATGTATAATGACATAACAAACTTCTGAGTTTCCAAATATGAACTTTATGTATTCAACCATTACTAAGAGAGAACTGTGCAATTAATTTTTTATGAAATAAAACTGGACTGCAAATTTGTGAATCTCATTTCAATATGAGACAAATCATATATTGCAGTGTATTTACTCAGTTAAAGATCCAAGCAAAACCAAAACAACCAATTTCACTTCATGTACTGGCAAGTGTAAAACCAAAATGGGCCAGTGGACTGTATGTGCTGGTAGGTGTAAAACCAGAATGGCCCACTGTATATGCTGGCAGATGTAAAACTAAAATGGCCCAGTAGACTGTATGTGCTGGCAGGTGTAAAACCAGAATGGCCCACTGTATGTGCTGGCAGATGTAAAACCAAAATGGCCCAGTGAACTGTATGTGCTGGCAGGTGTAAAACCAAAATGGCCCAGTGGACTGTATGTGCTGGTAGGTGTAAAAACAAAATGGCCCACTGTATATGCTGGCAGATGTAAAACCAAAATGGCCCAGTAGACTGTATGTGCTGGCAGATGTAAAACCAAAATGGCCCAGTAGACTGTATGTGCTGGCAGGTGTAAAACCAAAATGGCCCATTTGACTGTATGTGCTGGCAGGTGTAAAACCAAAATGGCCTAGTGGACTGTATGTGCTGGCCAGTGTACAACCAAAATGGGCCAGTGGACTGTATGTACTGGCAGGTGTACAACCAAAATGAGCCAGTGGACTGTATGTACTGGCAGGTGTACAACCAAAATGAGCCAGTGGACTGTATGTACTGGCAGGTGTACAACCAAATAACCCATTGGATTTTATGTGCTGGCAGGTGTAAAACCAAAATGGGCCAGTAGACTGTATGTACTGGCAGGTGTACAACCAAAATGGGCCAGTGGACTGCATGTTACTGGCAGGTGTAAAACCAAAATGGGCCAGTGGACTGTATGTACTGGCAGGTGTACAACCAAAATGAGCCAGTGGACTGTATGTACTGGCAGGTGTACAACCAAATAACCCATAGGATTTTATGTGCTGGCAGGTGTAAAACCAAAATGGGCCAGTGGACTGTATGTACTGGTGAATGAACAAGTCTACAAGAATTCAAGGTATAAGTCGATTGACATTTTAATAGTAATGAACTGAATATTCTTTAACTGCTTAATATCATAGCTGATTGCATGTTTATATCACATATAATTAATAATAGCACACTGCTAAATACCAATCAATAAGGAAGTCCAGCTACATGCAATATCCTCACATGCCTGAATATAAACACATCCCTCTTTTTGGGTGAATACTTGAACATGTAAAATATTCTGTTGCAACGTGTATCTGTGTCAATCCCATCATGCCTTGTTATAAGGAAGTGACAGCTAAAATCGGCATCATTTTCATTACACTAATCATCATGCATGCCCAGTGATTCGGTACCACTTACCATATATAATTGTGTAGAAGTTGTATAAAAATGCACAGGTCTACTGTTGCATAATGTTCCAATAGAACTGGGTCTATGCAGTTTGTTAGGAGTAATTAGCAGAACAAACAATAAAAACCATGATCTACTGGTGCATTATGTGACTGCAGATTAGCATTGATATTATTTGTAGGTGGACTCTACTTAAATGCGAGTATGTATGGTAACTATATTTAAATCAGTCTGTTACATGTACTTAAATGCGAGTATGTATGGTAACTATATTTAAATCAGTCCCTTACATGTACTTTACTCAGCTTGACAGTATTGAGAGTGGCTGAAACCTTTCAAATGATGGCTTCCAAGGGAGCTAACTCTTCTGGCATTCACATTCAGTGTTTATGTATTATTATTGTAATGAACAATGAAATTTGCACAAAATTTTTATTAAAAACATTGTACTGTAAGGTTATCATGCTATATAAGGTAATAAAATACTAAATTATCATGGAGCTGAAAAGTCAAACTTTTGCAATGACATTTTTTTATTATAGCATTCTTTATAAAACATGCTCAGCTATTGAAAGGTCTTTAGTAAACGGAATAGAGTTGAAATGATAGACTGGTAGCCTACAAGTAGTATGTTACATTATAGTCCACCCTTATATTCCTCGTCAAAAGTGCTGAACCCATGTCACTTTTACTACAATGGTGCCAAGCATGCTTTTTACTCAGTAACCTTAAAATTTGCATGCCAGAAAAGAGGAGTTCCAATCATCATGCAATGGATTAAAGGTTGTAGCCAGGAAAACTGTATCAATGAGAATAACAGATTTATTTAGTAACAAAAGGCATAAAAGCTATGCCTAAATGTTGAAAGTTACTAAAATGAATATTTTTGCTCGTTTCTAACAATAGTACTGCAAATGACACATCTGACAAATCTAGTGACTTCTTCTCTGCTAATGACCTTGACCTATGAGCAAGGGCCTTGACTAATGTATAAAGTGTGAACCTGGGTAATGTTTCATTTTTATATTTGTATGGATTTAAAAGTAACATTCTGGATAAGGAAAGAAGCACACAAAAAAAGACTTACATTACACGCTGATTTTAATGACCATGAGACACTGTCTAATCAATACATATAACATGGTAAAATTTAATTTTTACTTGTTGGGTTAAAATAATGCTTCAAACAATCTGGCAATTAAGATCTGTATGTTCCCTTCCTCTCTGATTCAATGTATTCTTTAATTTCATGGCATTTTTTTGTATTACAGAATCTCTTAAGATAAATCATGCCTTTTCAATCATTAATTTAGTTTTCGGCAGGTTCTGGTATTTCTTAGGAGTTTATCATTCATGAGTATTTCCTTTTGATTTTGTTTTTAAAGATTAATCACAAAATCTTCTATTAGTACTTTATAAAGCTGTTTTGCCTGTAGGTACTGAAGAAATGGGCAAGAACAATTACCCATCTGAGGGCAAGTGAATTTAAAAAATTCTGCATGGCAAGTATATCATTCACATATTGTACTTGTCCATTATTGGAAATGAAATATATACAAAAAGTGAAATTATTATGTACTATAAACCTTGGTTCTTGGCAACTAAAGAATATTAAAATTTGCCAAATTCTGACAAAATATTCCAGTCTGATACAGTTGCCCTGGCTCAGCATTGCATTGTACTGGCTACCTCTTTGAGACAAAATTTCATCCATATAGGTCACAAAAGAACCCTTCCCTTCCTCTCCAAAATCATGGGCCCCTAATTTGCCTCCATAACTGGATATTATTGCAGCTATCTGAAATAGGAGCAGGTAAAAACATTTATATCATACAGGTTATTTCACTGCCATTATATTCAAGGAATGTAACCAAATAAGGGTTAACAAAAATGTTTATCCTCTTCTGAGCTGTTCGGGTTCATCTGTCTATAAAACAATCAGTATTTCAGTTTTTATATGCACTATGTTGCTGTTATGGAGTTTAATACCATTTTTCAACACAAGATAGGCAATACATGGCAGCCAGTAAAACTTGTGGAGTAAGAACCCTGGAAACCTGGTAAGAAACATCGACCCATGAGAAATATGCACTATGTATTTTCTCGTTTAAATATAGGTAGAAACTGGCCATGTGTAATTATCTCCCCTAATATCAGGGCAACGTTTTGGTAAGCTCAAGAACTTTACCAAGAAACGTTTTACTAAGCAAACCTACACTTTTGAAATAATTGTGTAGGTGTGATTGAATGGAGAATGATTTGTTGTCTCTTTTGCATTTTTAATTGTGTAGGTGTGATTGAATGGAGAATGATTTGTTGTCTCTTTTGCATTTTTAATTGTGTAGATGTGATTGAATGGAGAATGATTTGTTACCTCTTTTGCATTTTTAATTGTGTAGGTGTGATTGAATGGAGAATGATTTGTTACCTCTTTTGCATTTTTAATTGTGTAGATGTGATTGAATGGAGAATGATTTGTTACCTCTTTTGCGTTTTTAATTGTGTAGATGTGATTCAATGGAGAATGATTTGTTACCTCTTTTGCATTTTTAATTGTGTAGATGTGATTGAATGGAGAATGATTTGTTACCTCTTTTGCATTTTTAATTGTGTAGGTGTGATTGAATGGAGAATGATTTGTTGTCTCTTTTGCATTTTTAATTGTGTAGGTATGATTGAATGGAGAATGATTTGTTACCTCTTGTGCATTTTTAATTGTGTAGGTGTGATTGAATGGAGAATGATGTGTTGTCTCTTTTGCATTTTTAATTGTGTAGGTGTGATTGAATAGAGAATTTGTTGCCTCTTTTGCATTTTTAAAACTCCAGACACATCCAAAATTGAAAACCCCTTTAAGCAAGCTAGATTCTACAGACTATTGCAAAGGGATCCAAATCACTGTGTTTGCTCTGAATTGGCAAGGATTTTCAAGGATTACTACATTAAAGTGATTTGTCTTTCAGAACATCTGGCATATACCTGATCCCAGTCTTCTTCAAATGATGAATCATCCTTCATTTTGACCCCAGATGAATTTTTAGCTGCTATGGTAATTGCATCTAGGTCCTCCAGAAACTTATCAGGGTCAATGTCTTCCTCTTTCTCCATTACTGGATCAAAACTCATGAAGGTTGATGGCATTGATTTTCTTTTAGCAGCTGTGGAATGCCTATATGCCACATTGTCAATGATTTGGGAAACTACTTTTCTAGGGCCTCCTGGTGTTGATCCCCTTAGTAGACCTGCAAATGAATGGATCAATTTCAAAGTTTGGACTGCATGTTTAATTTTTTTTAAAACACGAGATTACCAATACAATATTGACCAATGAAAATGGTGCTCCAAAGAGATGACTTTTGCATTGCCAAGATGAAAAAAAGATAATCAATGTGATCAAATATTTAACACACTGCACATAACATTCTCAAATCCCGTTTTATTTGGCAGAGGGAAAAACCTAAATTTGCTATAGCATCAATGAGCCTATGTATTAAAATTTTCCAGTAAGACCTCACCATTTATTACAATTCCCAGTAAAACCTCACCCTGTATTACAATTTCCCAGTAAGACCTCACCATGTATTATAATTCCCAGTAAGACCTCATCATGTATTACAATTTCCCAGTAAGTCCCAGTAAGACCTCATCATGTATTACAATTTACCTGTAAGACCTCATCATGTTTTACAAATTCCCTGTAAGACCTCATCATGTATTATAATTTACATGTAATCTTATTAAAATATTACCAATGAAGCCAATAGGCAAATACCCAGAAGCTCTCATTTGTAACTTCAAAATAATTGATTATTGATGTTTAATAAAAATTGTTGTTTATAATTTTCAAAGTTGCTCATAACACATAGGCATATAAGATAAATATGTGATATCATATGGAAATCAAGAATACAAACACTGTGTAATTGTCTTGTTGGTATCTTCTGAAAGATCTCATTGTCCTCAACATCTTTCTAAATATGGCAATTAAACAACCTTTTCCATGTCAATAATACATTTGAATAGTTTAAACTTTTAAACTTTTGAAAGAAGACAGGTTCCACTAAAATTATTTTTCAGTTAAACTGCATGGGACCATGTCAAGTTGACAATTCATTGACATTGTTCCACACTTATAATGATCCATTAATGAAAATCTCACCCTAATTTACAATGCAAAGCAGTATGTATGAGGCTGTCTTCCTCCATAAAAATTCATCATGGGAGAAATCCTTACTAATGTACTTGAGTGAAATATAGCTCGACATGAAAAAGCCCAGCATTTTATTTATAAATTCAGTTGAATTGAATAATGCATGATAATTTTCTTTTTATATATAAATTCAGTTGAATTGAATAATGCATGATAATTTTCTTTTTATATATAAATTCAGTTGAATTGAATAATGCATGATAATTTTCTTTTTATATATAAATTCAGTTGAATTGAATAATGCATGATAATTTTCTTTTTGTATATAAATTCAGTTGAATTGAATAATGCATGATAATTTTCTTTTTATATATAAATTCAGTTGAATTGAATAATGCATGATAATTTTCTTTTTATATATAAATTCAGTTGAATTGAATAATGCATGATAATTTTCTGATACAGATTCAAGAATAGAAGCCTTAACAGTTGTAGTATGTGTTGTAATGGTGGCTGGTTTTTAACATTTGTAGTATGTGCTGTAATGGTGGCTGGTTTTTAACATTTGTAGTATGTGTTGTAATGGTGGCTGGTTTTTAACGGTTGTAGTATGTGTTGTAATGGTGGCTGGTTTTTAACAGTTGTAGTATGTGTTGTAATGGTGGCTGGTTTTTAACAGTTGTAGTATGTGTTGTAATGGTGGCTGGTTTTTAACGGTTGTAGTATGTGTTGTAATGGTGGCTGGTTTTTAACAGCACTCTATTAAATATATCGCATGGCGGAAGTGGACGCCAAGTAAATTTCCAAGTAACACACACAGAGACAACTGACCTAGGTGGGCACTGAACTTGTGACACTTGGATTATGAATTTAATGCTCTACCATAGAGAATCAATATGATGGACAGACAAGTGTAACGATTGTTGTTTTGGGGGTAACTTTCCTCCATGCGCTTAAGTGAGGGATTTACACAGCTACATACTTGGGTTAGTCTGGGTAGCTGATCATGTGTTTTTACAAGGTACCGGTAAAGGGAAGGTTATCTTCTAAAGCGAATTCACCATAAGATTTTCAAATGTCACTTGAAAATAACATTAAGAGTATAAAAAAAATCACAAAAACAACAGCAACAAAGAAATTAAATTAAGAAGCAAGTGACAGTTTTCAATATTAATTCTTTGGTAATGGGCAGTAAATACAACTAGAACACAATTCCAATGAGATGTTTTTTCAATGGATGACTATGTCATATAATTTGTAACAATTCTGTGTGCTGCACTTTTGTTATAATGCAATGTCATGACTGTAAAAGGATGTAATGAATCATGTTTTGTAGTGTCACTCAACTAAAATTTTATTTTCATTATTCTAAAGCAAGTTACACACTAAATCTTACAATAAACAATTATGGACCTTTGTTTAGGTGAATACAATGGATTATTGATCAGCAAAACCATAATAAAGACCTCAGATTTCTTTTAATTACTGGTTCATAAAACATCATATCCACTTCAAAGAAGGTCAATAATAGCCACATTGCATAATGATATCACTGATGCAAACAGCGCAGGTGTGGTAGGTAGTAATGGTTAGTGTTGTTCCGATTATAGATTATAATCGATCATCAGTTGGTTGAGCAAACCAATAAGATAATCGATTGTGAAACTCCATAATCGATTGTGTGTAAAGGGAGACTACTTTTAGGTGTATGCAAAGCACAAAGGTTAGTAAAACTCCCAGCCGCTAAAGTTGACCTGAAATTTATTAATCCCTTCACAACTACAAATAAAATATCTTATGATTCATAATTAGGAACATATAGTTATTATTACATGGTCAAGTTGTTAAATTGTAGAGTTAATAAATTTAAACACATCTGTTGACTTGTTTCAGTTAAATTGCAACATCTTTTGTAGTATATATAAACAATGACAAACAAGAAAATCATGTCCTTCTTTACTTTAAATTATAGACACATCACATATGAACGAATTTTGGGGGATTGTCAGTATTTCAGTGATATATGACTGATCAGCCATAAAAACTTTATTCATTTAACAAAGTCATTGAAAAAAAGTAACACATAATATAATATTATTGTCAGGTTAAAGTATACATGTCATTAAAAGAGATTACTCCTGTACATTTATAAACATATTGAACTCTTGATCAAAGATATAACTATAATAAAAAAATTTAATTTGCTCTTAGTAACCGATTATAATGGATGATCAGCTGGTTAAGGTGAACCGATTATCGATTATGAATTTCTGACCGATTCCCATCACTAGTAATGGTTGTTCACCACAGCAGCTTAACTTTATAGATGGATTAACTTTATAGATGGATTAACTTTATAGATGGATTATAGATGGATTAACTTTATAGATGGATTAACTCTTTTAATAGATGTTGTTCTTTTACTCTAATAATTTTTTCTCTAAATTATTTTCATATCAATATTAACACAATTTTTTTCAATATTTTTGTATCCCATTCAAGATGTAAAGAACCAAATTGTAATGGAGTAAAAATGATGACTGTTTCTATATCTTCTTTACAGAGATAAATGTTTCCACCAATGTCCAGTATCTTCTTGTTGATACAGACAAATATACCCATCAGAGTTCAATAACTTCTTGTTTATACAGACAAATATACCCATCCGAGTCCAGGATCATCTTGTTCATACAAATGTACCCATAAGAGTCCAGTATCTGATACACACTAATGTACCTGTAGGAGTCCAGTATCTTATATACACTAATGTACCTGTAGGAGTCCAGTATCTTATAAAGTAAAACCTGTCTTGAGTGACCACTGCTATGACAGACCACCTGTCTTGAGAGACCAGAATCTCCATGCATAGATCTATTCATTATATAGTGTTATGACAGTGTTATGAGAGACCACCTATCTTATACCTGTAAGAGTCCAGTATCTTATAAAACTAATGTACCTGAAAGAGTCCAAGATCATCTTGTTCATACAAATCTAACCTTGCTATTTCCTCACTTGTCTGTTGATCTACTATTCCTATGAAACATTTACCACCTACTCTTTGATATTTCAGCAATGTAATCATGCCAATTATAATCAATTATCCTAATTATCACATTATAACACCTGTTTGCATATTGGAATTAAAATTATACTGATAATGGAGCTGGTATGACAAAAGAATAAAACAGGTATAAGAATATAAAATACCTAAATTCAAAATTGACTTATTTATTGTATATGGCTCCTTTTGAAGTTAAGCAAACAATTAGTCCATGTAAAAAATACCCACCCAAAAATAGAGAAGCCAAATAAATTATTTTGAAAAGGAGCAATTTAATTCTAAGTAATTCTACAAATCGACTAACATTTTTCCCAATCATTTAATCAATTACTTGAACAAGAAACTACTGCATACAAAAGTAATTGGTATTTGGGCAGATGCAACTTTAAACTGATCAAAATGACATAATTTGACTGATTGACTTATCAAGTGTTTTCAGCATTTCTTCACATCCAGGTCTTCCCGACATTCTAAAACCCTGAAAAAGAACCATTCTGGTATTTGCTAATGGATCAAATACATTGCATTAGATAGAAATCTCTATCTTAACAGGCTTTGGAATAGGGTTTTAAAATTAAAGGAACAGAACTTTTTCTATTTTATTTTAAGTGCTGCTTGCTTTTAGTTTGTGTATATTTTGCTTGATAACTCAATGAATATCAAATACAAGGATGTGACACCACTCCACGAAAAAATGCTTTTATCCACCCTGCAAGGTTATGTATCAGTGAAAATGATAGTTTTCTCAGATATTTCTGTTTAAGAATGTCATTAAAAATGTCAGGCTTCAAAGTTTACTAGATTGTGTACTGAATGTTACTAAACCAAGTTTTGCCAGACTTGTGTATTGAATCTGACAACAAAGTTTTGTCAAACTTGTGTATTGAATTAAACTAAACCAAGTTTTGTCAAACTTGTAAAATTTTACTGAAACAAGTTTTGTCAAACTTGTGTACTGAATTTGAAAATTTGGTAAACTTTGAATTTTGACAAGAAGTTCTCAGACTTGTGTTATCAATCTAACTGAACCAAGGTTTTGTCAAACTTGAGGCATGGTATGCTTGCAAAACTAACATTTTAATATACTGTCTACCTACACTCACTTTATTTTAGCACCAGATAAGCTTGTCATCCATGTTTAGAATGAAATATTTGTGTGGTAAGAATAAGAGTTGAGCATGAATTATGTCACACAAGGGAGTAACAGAATACACAGAGATAAGCACAGCTGTACTGACAAGCCCATGTGTGGGATGCAGTAGTAGCTTTCAAGTATCAAGTGGTGCAACCTACATCTGGTCTGACACTTCTGAACCTCAGGATATCCTGATGACACTTAATCTTTGGAAATAAGAGAGATTTGGATGAGCACATGACGTGATGATACAAAATATATAAAAAAAACTTTGATGCAGTCCGAATGAATGTATTGTATTGCCTTGCTTATAAGGCTGACCTATTGGAAAACTAGAGTGACCCAGACATGTTGTCACATAATGTGTCAGAAGATTATAGTCGATGCAGTGTTCGGAGTAAGCAGTAGAACATTTAACAACTTAGAACCTGATATGATGTTGCACTATAAAACAACAGATACAAATTAATGTTGTCTGCAGTTGAAACTAACTTATGTATGAGTATAAACGTGTCTTTTGCATCCAAGTGTGAGGTAAGCCCAATGATTAGTCATGTCTACCATACATGTATGTTTTGACAGTTGATTGTAGGATACTTCAGATATTTACATCAATAAATTATTTGTATCAAAACAAATCAAAGATTGGAATGCAGTAAAGTATTTTACCTATGATAAGGCCAGGTAACCAGTCCAAATTATCTTTAGCATTTGCTGAAACATTGTAAAAATTGGTGGGATTAACATCAAACACAGCCTAATCATTTGGATAAATAAGGTAAATTCCATCATAGGAAAAATGAAGGGCATCACAACTTTTGGTCAGTTTGTCCAGATTTTCAAAACACTTTGAGGAGATAATTCTATGGATATAATATTCTGAAGAAAAAAAACCAAAGAAAATTTAAAAAATCATCATGGTCTACAGAAATTTTTTCAGAACTTGAAAAAATGATTAAATTGAACATGACAACAGCACTAAGATTTGGGTCAGAGTATTTTTTTAGTTCACAAGGTATGCACGACCCTGGCTATTATTGTGACTACAAATTAACCAGTGTAGTTATAATGGCCTTAATCTGTTTGCTGAAGTGACACAATTTCATGTCAAAGCAACATTATTCTGAAAGTCAAGCTTGTTAAGGTCATATTGGTGTATTCTAATAGAAGCAAATACTCAACTTTTACATGTTCCATGTAATTAATTTTAGTTAAAGGTTAAAAGGATTTTTTTTGGTATCTATCTTACTGTAATCATTACACCTGCTGTTCCATGTAATTAATTTTTGTTAAAAGTTAAAAGGATTTTTTTTGTATCTATCTTACTGTAATCATTAAAACTGCAGTGAACTTGTTTTTTCTTTAACACATTAACCCCAAGCGCATTGTTTACGGGGCATGAAATAGTAGCCCTACTTCCAAGGTCTGGAGCATCGAGGTCATTGATACCCTAAAGTGGGTGGTATTATAGAAAAGTAAACAGATTTAATTCTACAATGATACCAAATAATCTGGACATTTTAATTGCATTACAAAATACAGAGGGAAAAACCTATTTTTCGGACTTGCTTTGTTCCTACTCACATTTCATGCGAAAACAGCAAAAACCTCCAGGGATTAATGTGTTAAGACAGTTAATCTACTTTAAGAAGTACCAATGGCTCGAATCTGAAATAGGTTTTCTTCTGAAGCAGAGAAACCAAAGAAGCAAAAGAAAACCACCAACTTGGAATGGCTGACCATTCATTTAACCATATTAATGTGTTTTCTTAAAGAGTTTGTCTCTTTGTTACAAAGTTAGGCTCTTTTAGTTCAGAAACTAAGAAATAAACAAGACACACTTTAACTGAATTTGAGAGGCCTTGTTGTGAAAGACAAAAAGGCAAATGTTCAAGTGAGTGCCATTTGTAGTGCCATCTGTGGCTGCTTGAGGCTTGCAAGTAATACAGCTGTGGAGACCCCCCCCCCCCATTCATGTTTGTCATGGTAGAATTCCTTCTACAATGGACATTAAGCAAATAAATGTTGAAGTAACTGGGTCAAGGTCAAGGTACTACATCTATCATTACAGATGCAAATCTAAAGTTATATCACCTCATAGTTGCAACAATAATAAATTCAAAGCAGACACTTCCGATTATAGTTCTTCAAGAAAACTGTCATTTAGGAAGGAAAACACTCTCTAATCCTGTGATAAGGAATTTATCTAACGACAACATGTAAAGCTATCTGGTTGTAATCTGTGCAGCTTAACTGAATCTTTATGACATGCCATTTATACTTGCTTATAAGTTAAGTCCAACTGCAAACTGCATAAAACCAGATTTGCCACTGCATGATGTTCTGTAATATCTGGGTCTATGCAGTTTGCAAGGAGTAATCAGTAGAACACAGAACCTAGCAGGTCTGGATCTGTGCAGTTTTCAGTTGGATTGACTTATAAGTGAGTATATACGGTATATTCTTCAAGCTGTGATAAATTCTTGGCTATAATTACTAATATCTTGAATGAAAGAACACAAAAAGAGAAAAACTAAAAAAAATACCAGCCAACTCTGTATTTGTGTAAAGGTCATGGTGTGAGCAATTATTACTCCTTTACTCACCTTCCTCCCTGTTGTCAATGATCCATTTTATGAACATTGTGGGGTTTTTCCCATTAGAATACATCCCTTAGTACATACTGACTGGGGTTGGGTATTGACATCTGACTGAGACACAATGTGTATTGAAAAGTTAATGCTATGCAAGCATGTTTGACCATAATCTGATGCTGAGTTTGTCTATCTGAATTCAAATTACAATGAAATGTTCTATTGAAAAGGGATATAGGAATACTATTACAATGAAATGTTCCACTGACCGAGATATAGGAATACTATTACAATGAAATATGCGCCAGATGTATCATTAGTTGTATAAAGTTTTCAAACAATGACAATACATGTAGTTCAACATTTTACTTCCTACTGTGTGTGACTAATTCATATGGAAAACAGCTGTGTTACTGATTTGTACATGTAGTTCAACATTTTACTTCCTACTGTGTGTAACTAATTCATATGGAAAAAATCTATGTTACTGATTTGTACATGTAGTTCAACATTTTACTTCCTACTGTGTGTGACTAATTCATATGGAAAACAGCTGTGTTACTGATTTGTACATGTAGTTCAACATTTTACTTCCTACTGTGTGTAACTAATTCATATGGAAAACAGCTGTGTTACTGATTTGTACATGTAGTTCAACATTTTACTTCCTACTGTGTATAACTAATTCATATGGGAAACAGCTGTTACTGATTTGTACATGTAGTTCAACATTTTACTTCCTACTGTGTGTGACTAATTCATATGGAAAACAGCTGTGTTACTGATTTGTACATGTAGTTCAACATTTTACTTCCTACTGTGTGTGACTAATTCATATGGAAAACAGCTGTGTTACTGATTTGTAAATGTAGTTCAACATTTTACTTCCTACTGTGTGTGACTAATTCATATGGAAAACAGCTGTGTTACTGATTTGTACATGTAGTTCAACATTTTACTTCCTACTGTGTGTGACTAATTCATATGGAAAACAGCTGTGTTACTGATTTGTACATGTAGTTCAACATTTTACTTCCTACTGTGTGTAACTAATTCATATGGAAAACAGCTGTGTTACTGATTTGTACATGTAGTTCAACATTTTACTTCCTACTGTGTGTAACTAATTCATATGGGAAACAGCTGTTACTGATTTGTACATGTAGTTCAACATTTAACTTCCTACTGTGTGTGACTAATTCATATGGAAAACAGCTGTGTTACTGATTTGTACATGTAGTTCAACATTTTACTTCCTACTGTGTGTGACTAATTCATATGGAAAACAGCTGTGTTACTGATTTGTACATGTAGTTCAACATTTTACTTCCTACTGTGTGTGACTAATTCATATGGAAAACAGCTGTGTTACTGATTTGTACATGTAGTTCAACATTTTACTTCCTACTGTGTGTGACTAATTCATATGGAAAACAGCTGTGTTACTGATTTGTACATGTAGTTCAACATTTAACTTCCTACTGTGTGTGACTAATTCATATGGAAAACAGCTGTGTTACTGATTTGTACATGTAGTTCAACATTTTACTTCCTACTGTGTGTAACTAATTCATATGGAAAACAGCTGTGTTACTGATTTGTACATGTAGTTCAACATTTTACTTCCTACTGTGTGTGACTAATTCATATGGAAAACAGCTGTGTTACTGATTTGTACATGTAGTTCAACATTTTACTTCCTACTGTGTGTGACTAATTCATATGGAAAACAGCTGTGTTACTGATTTGTTCACCTTAACTGAACTTTCTTAACTTTTTATATGTTGAGCACTGAATTTTGAATAGTTAACATTGAACCAACACAGTCAAGAATGAAAGCCAGTTATGTATTAGTGTCTAATTCTAATCTATATTGGTTATTTTATCAGTGTATGGATACTGTATTAGTGTCTAATTTATACTGGTTATTTTATCAGTGTGTGGATACTGTATTAGTGTCTAATTCTAATTTATACTGGTTATTTTATCAGTGTGTGGATACTGTATTAGTGTCTAATTCTAATCTATACTGGTTATTTTATCAGTGTGTGGATACTGTATTAGTGTCTAATTCTAATCTATACTGGTTATTTTATCAGTGTGTGGATACTGTATTAGTGTCTAATTCTAATTTATACTGGTTATTTTATCAGTGTGTGGATACTGTATTAGTGTCTAATTCTAATCTATACTGGTTATTTTATCAGTGTGTGGATACTGTATTAGTGTCTAATTCTAATTTATACTGGTTATTTTATCAGTGTGTGGATACTGTATTAGTGTCTAATTCTAATCTATATTGGTTATTTTATCAGTGTATGGATACTGTATTAGTGTCTAATTCTAATCTATATTGGTTATTTTATCAGTGTGTGGATACTGTATTAGTGTCTAATTCTAATCTATACTGGTTATTTTATCAGTGTGTGGATACTGTATTAGTGTCTAATTCTAATCTATACTGGTTATTTTATCAGTGTGTGGATACTGTATTAGTGTCTAATTCTAATTTATACTGGTTATTTTATCAGTGTGTGGATACTGTATTAGTGTCTAATTCTAATCTATACTGGTTATTTTATCAGTGTGTGGATACTGTATTAGTGTCTAATTCTAATCTATACTGGTTATTTTATCAGTGTGTGGATACTGTTTTAGTGTCTAATTCTAATCTATACTGGTTATTTTATCAGTGTGTGGATACTGTATTAGTGTCTAATTCTAATTTATACTGGTTATTTTATCAGTGTGTGGATACTGTATTAGTGTCTAATTCTAATTTATACTGGTTATTTTATCAGTGTGTGGATACTGTATTAGTGTCTAATTCTAATCTATACTGGTTATTTTATCAGTGTGTGGATACTGTATTAGTGTCTAATTCTAATCTATACTGGTTATTTTATCAGTGTGTGGATACTGTATTAGTGTCTAATTCTAATTTATACTGGTTATTTTATCAGTGTGTGGATACTGTATTAGTGTCTAATTCTAATCTATACTGGTTATTTTATCAGTGTGTGGATACTGTATTAGTGTCTAATTCTAATCTATACTGGTTATTTTATCAGTGTGTGGATACTGTATTAGTGTCTAATTCTAATTTATACTGGTTATTTTATCAGTGTGTGGATACTGTATTAGTGTCTAATTCTAATTTATACTGGTTATTTTATCAGTGTGTGGATACTGTATTAGTGTCTAATTCTAATCTATACTGGTTATTGTATCAGTGTGTGGATACTGTATTAGTGTCTAATTCTAATCTATATTGGTTATTTTATCAGTGTATGGATACTGTATTAGTGTCTAATTTATACTGGTTATTTTATCAGTGTGTGGATACTGTATTAGCGTCTAATTCTAATTTATACTGGTTATTTTATCAGTGAGTGTACATGTAGTTCAACATTTTACTTCCTACTGTGTGTAACTAATTCTAATCTATACTGGTTATTTTATCAGTGTGTGGATACTGTATTAGTGTCTAATTCTAATCTATACTGGTTTTTTTATCAGTGTGTGGATACTGTATTAGCGTCTAATTCTAATTTATACTGGTTATTTTATCAGTGAGTGTACATGTAGTTCAACATTTTACTTCCTACTGTGTGTAACTAATTCTAATCTATACTGGTTATTTTATCAGTGTGTGGATACTGTATTAGTGTCTAATTCTAATCTATACTGGTTATTTTATCAGTGTGTGGATACTGTATTAGTGTCTAATTCTAATCTATACTGGTTTATCTTCATACTGACCACTCTGGTGGCCTAGTGGTTTGAGCATCCATTTGAGATGTGGGAGAGATTGTGGTGCGAAACCTGGCCAAGTCATACCAAAGACTTATAAAATGGTACTTACAGCTGTCTCGCATTAAGATGCTAGTGTTAGGACTTGGTTGGCCTGGTATAAGGATAATGTGACTGGGTGAGACATAATGCAACATGTCTGTGGCATGATGCCCAATTGCTAGACACCAATAAAAACTGCCACACTGCAGACACTGTAGCAATATGACTGAAAAATTATTAAAGTTATCTTAAAAATCCACATCACACACACACACACACACACACACACACACACACACACACACACACATTCAGCCCAAATGTTTATCTAATGGATATTAATTAACCATAAATATCTCATCACATTTTTCTCTCTCTACTGATTAATGCTTATTTTTGTTAGGTCATGGAATGGTGGAATGCACAACCTAATCAAGAGATAAACTGCAATGACATATGCCCTTAGTCCTATGCTTATGTCAAAAATTGTAACAATGTACCATAATGGTCAAGCACTCTCCATTTCAATACTATTTGTACTGTAATATGTTTCCATGGTAACCAAAAAAATATAAAATGCTGAAAATTCCATGGCCCCTTAGAGCAACTTGCCTGATACCTATACTGCATTTTGTCAAAATATCTTAATAGTTTTAGTGTTATGCTCTGGAAACAAAAAATGTTTACAGACAGACTGACAAATAAATGGACATAGAAAGAGAAGGATAGAAATAGTATCTTTTGATCATTAACACATTTTACAATCTAGGCATGTTTATTTTTCACAGAAAACATAGTGGTGTTCATGAAATTTTACTTGAAAAACTAAAGATTTATCAATGTAGTGAAAACTCTCTAAACTGGTTTACTTCTTACTTAACCGACAGAGTGCAAAAAGTATCTTTAAATGGTCAACTTTCTCAAAGTAAAAGTATTAATTGTGGAGTACCACAAGGCTCTATCCTTGGACCTCTGTTATTCATTCTATTTATCAACGATTTACCTCTTAAGATTGGAACTTCAATTTCTTCCACTGACCTCTATGCAGATGATACTACACTGTCTGAGATAGGTAAAACCAAAATGGTACTTGAAAATAACTTACAAGATGCTCTCAACAGACTTCAAATATGGCGCAAGGAAAACAGTATGATCATAAATACAGAAAAAACGAAAGCCCTACTAATTACAACACAACAAAAACGAGCAAGACTAGATAGCGACAAACTTAATGTTTTTTTTGATAATGTGAGCCTTAATATGACCTCTCAAGATAGAATTCTTGGTGTATTCGTAGATAACAATCTTATGTGGTCTATTCACATTAAACACATTTCAAAAAAGGTTAATTCTTATCTTTGGCTACTGAGGAAAATCAAAACATACATTCCTCTTCAGTATAGGGTCATCTTTTATAAAAGTTATATTCAGCCATATCTGGACTACTGTAACGTAATTTGGGGTAATACCTCTAATTCAAACATAACAACACTTATAAGGCTCCAAAAGAGGGCTTGCCATTTAATTCTAGATCAATGTATAGACAATTTTCAGGATGCAGTGAATAATATAAAGATTTTAACAATACATGAAAGAATATTTCTTAGAAAAGCCAAATTGATGTACAAAGTATCCAGAAAATCCATTCCTGTCTATCTAAGCAATATCTTTCACCAAAGAGATGCTGATGGTACTCCAAATTTAAGGTCCATAAGAAGAAAAAATTACATTATACCAAGGCCAAAGAAGGAATTTTTTAAAAAAGTTTTCAATATACTGGTCCAGTATTACGGAACAACATTCCCAGCAACATAAGGCAGGCTCCTAGCATTTCTTCATTTCATAATCAATGTCTTAAATGGATGAAATCTTTAGAAAATTGAACAGTGCTAGTACCAAAAAAAAAAAAAAAAAAAAAAAATACTGCCTGCTTGTCTGTTTTTTTTTTTTTTTTTTTTTTTGCATCATTTACAAAGCTGAATTTTTCAACACAGAATGTTATTTTATGTTTCTTATATGTTTGTGTTTTTTTACAGATGCCTGTGCATGTGTTCCAGGCTTAATAGTTTGAAATTTAAAATTCCTTAATTATTTAGCATTGAGCCAGACTCTTCACATCATGTTATATGTATTGTATATATTGTACATAACAGATAGAAGGCCTCAAGGTAGATTAGTTCTGTAACTAATTGAGTTACCTTCTCTAAATAAAGTCTTTATTATTATTATTATATTGCACAGCTGGTTATATTACTGATCTCTGCGTACAAACATGCTTCTGTGTAAATTCAAGAATTGTTCATTGCATATCAAAATTAGATTATTCAAATCTTATTGCTGCACCATGTATTGCGCTCCTCTGTGGACAAACTTTAGTGAATGTATGAAAGAAAACTAGTTATTGGTCATAATAATAGTCTTCGTTTTCTATTAGGTCTTCCAAGGTGGAGCAGTGCCTCCAACATGTTTGTTAACTATAATGTATTCAGTTTTGATGAAATAATGAGAAAGCATGTATTCTCAATGAAGACAAGAATATCTAATAGTAAGAACTGTATTTTGAAATCTCTTTGGAACTATGACATTCATGTAAATTCTCATATTATTAGTAGATGGAACAAATTACTCTTTAAATGTGTCATTTAATTTGTATTATTAATAATGCATGATGCAGTTAATAGTTGTAGATGTTGCTGTATATTTCTGCTATGGAGGTTTATATAGTACAGTAGAACTGTCTAGAAAGACCTCCCTTTCTGCCAAAAATAATGGTCTCACAAGACAGGTGGTCTCTCATAACAGGTTATAACACTATATCATCAATAAATCTGTGCATGGAGATCATGGTCTCTCAAAACAGGTGGTCTCTTATAGCAGTGGTCTCTAAAGACAGGTATATATAGTACTGTAAAACCACAACCTGATGTAAACCATCTCCCAACCTTACTATCATGGAATGATATTACCCATTTAATTAATGTCTCTTCTTTTTGATTAACATGCACAATGTTGGTTGATTGGTTGGCTGATTGGTTGTTTTCACACATTACTGGTTATAGCATGCCTAAAAATAGACAAATTGAAGAGCTGACCAAGCATGCACCAGCAGATTACATCTGTGCAGTTTGCATTTGGACAAGTCTTATAAGCAATTACAGATAGTATTCATAATGGACCACCATAATATCAATAATTAAAGTCAATTACACCATATGATAATCACTTAAAATTACTGATATTCATTCAAGACATACAATATGTACAAAAATCATCAACAATTGGAGTGAAAGCTGTTGGTTTATTTTTCCTGTGATGAATGTTAAAGTTTGAAATCTAGAACCTGTTTAAGTATATGCATTGGTCTGGAAATATCGATAAACTATTTCAATGATATGACCTTGAAATGAAAGTCATCATAAATATCTGCACTTTTAAAATTCTGCCGTGCCATGGGAACACAGCTTCATAAAAGATTTAAAATATTCACGGAAAACTACTCATCTTCTTGAAACATTAGAACAAATATAATTCCCTTCACTCAATACATGTATCTATTCATCCTCCTGGAACATTTTAACAAATATAATTCCCTTCACTCAATATATGTATCTATTCATCCTCCTGGAACATTTTTACAAATATAATTCCTTTCACTCAATACATGTATCTATTCATCCTCCTGGAATAGTTTAACAAATATAATTCCCTTCACTCAATACATGTATCTATTCATCCTCCTGGAACATTTTAATAAATATAATTCCCTTCACTCAATACATGTATCTATTCATCCTCCTGGAACATTTTAACAAATATAATTCCCTTCACTCAATACATGTACAAGGAGTTTAAGCTAAAAGGAAGAATCAGTTATTGCCTGTTAAAATTGGACATTTACCCTAACCCCATCTCTCAACACCCAGAGATAGCATCCATTATGTAAAATGTGTGTGTGTGTGTGTGTGATTAGGATTTTTAATGTAGCTTTAACAATTTTTCACTACAATGTCTGCAGTGAAGCAGTTTATAGTGATGTCCAGCACTGGTGCATCATGTGGCAGACATGTAGCATGATGTCCCACCCAGTCACATTATCCTGACACCAGGCCAATCAGTGCTAACACTAACTTCTTAATGCTGAGCGCCTAGCAAGGCAGCTCTTAGTATCATTAGTGTAAGTCTTTGGTATGACTCTGCTGGGGATCGAACCCAAGACCTCCCACATCAGTGGCAGATGCTCTAACCACTAGGCTATGGAGCGGTGTGAAATGTTTGTAGTTATCATGGTAAAACAACATATATAATAAATCACAATTAGTATAGGTAGAGTTCTGTTTACATGGAAAACAGTGACACATGGATAGATGCATAGATACAATGACAGCTGTAAGGTAAGGAAAACAGTGACACATGGATAGATACCTGGAGACAGTGACAGTAGTACAGTGAGGAAAATGGTGACACATGGATAGATACTTGGAGACAGTGACAGTAGTACAGTGAGGAAAATGGTGACACATGGATAGATACTTGGAGACAGTGACAGTAGTACAGTGAGGAAAATGGTGACACATGGATAGATAATTGGAGACAGTGACATTAGTACAGTCAGGAAAATGGTGACACATGGACAGATGCATTATATGATGAGAGCTGATTGGTAAGGAAAATAGTCACACTTGAGAGATGTTTGGACACAATGACAGCTGTATGGTAAGGAAAACAGTTACACATGGATAGATGTATGGTTACAATGACAGATGTATGGTAATAAAAACAGTGACTTATGGATAGATGCATAAATACAATGACCACTTTATGGCAAGGAAAAGTGACACATGAATAGATGCATGGTTACAATGACAGCTGTACAGTAAGGAAAACAGTGACACATATATATGCATAGATACAATGATTACTGGATATATAGACAGACATAACTTATCAAAGACACAAACATTATTACCACATGACCTGGACTGAAGTGTGTGTGTGTGTGTGTGTGTATGTGTGTGTGTGTGTGTGTGACTTGGATTTTTAATGTTGCTTTGACAAATTTTCAGTCATATCGTTACAATGTCTGCAATGTGGAAGTTTATAGGGACATCATGCCCAATCACATTATTCTGACACAAGGCTGACCAGTCCTAACACTAACCTCTTAATAATGCCAGACAGCTGTTAGGTCCATTTTTATAATTTGGTATAATTCGGCTGGGGATCGAACCCACAACATCCCGTATCCAAGGCAGATACTCTAACCACAAGGCAAAATATATCTTTCTTTTATTAGTATTTTTCTTGAAGTTTTCAAACTGCAGGTTATAGAAAAGCACCAAAAACTACTCAACAATTAGAGACTGCACAGAAAATATAAAAAGCGCTCAAATAAAGTAATAACGACCAAGTTTGAATAAATTAGAATCAGTCGGAAAAAGTGAACAAAATTAGATAAGAAGAAACATAAGAACACATCATGGATTGTTTTCCATGTTTTTTAAAATTGGAAAAGGAAAAAAAACATGAGAAAAAGAGACAAGCAAGTAAACAATTTAGCTTTGACTTAAATTCTCAAAATTTATAGTGGTGAGTCACAATAGGCATGGTACATTCTTCATTCCTGGAAAAACTGATGAGTAAAATGATATTACAAATTAAAATTATCCTCTCATGGAGAAACTTGAGTACACTTTCAATAACTAGAGGACAGGAAATGTTGCAATATATAGGTCAAGATGAAAGTCCTTGTTTCTCATTAATATCCCTCAAACTGCCTATATTCATACAGATGTATACATATCTTTGTACAAGAGAATTCTTTTGAAAACTATGATTGAAACATGAAATTTAAGTTGACACAAATGCTTCATGGTGAAAACCATTTTATACCATCATGGTAAATGAAATTTCATACTTCAGAAATAAATTTTTTCAGCCTTCAGGTTTATATACTCTAGAGGAGAGAAAGGGGATTCATATGCTTAAGTATTTACTGTAGTTTGAATACATGGCCACTTTGGTGTGAATAAATTACCGTATGGTGTGAAGATACCTATCCATGTGATCATGTACATAACCTTAAACCAGCTTTAAGATGTTTTAAAATGTAATATTTTGCACTAAGTTTTATAAACTGAAAAGAGAAAGAAAATAAAAACAATAAATTGGTTTGTTCTGGAGGCAGTTAATTCAATATTTTTACCTACCATATATACTCACTTATACGAAGAGTCCAACTGCAAAGACCCACATCTGCAGTCACTTAATTTGCCAGCAGATCTGATTCTGTGCAGTTTGTTAGGAGCAATCAGTAGAACAAACATTACACAGACCATAATTTGCAGGCATATAATGGCACTGCTGATGAAGATCTATGTTGCTTGCTGTCAACTTGGTAAGGAACAATAAATGGTATCAGCAATTAACACAATGTTATCATCATGTACTGTATTATTTTTGTCCTGTACTCATTTAAAGTCATATGGGTCAAAATGCATGGCATAATGACCAATATGGGAATATAAACCTTAACATTATACCTACTTTATCTTATTGTTGTTGTAGGGTTTAATGCCATTTTTCAGCACATGATAGGCTATACATGGTGGCCAGTATTAATGGTGGAGGAAGAACCCGAGAAAACTTCTGGAATGAACCACCGACCTACAACAAGCTACTGGCAAGCTTTCTCTCATACCCACGAATCTGAGACTCAAACTCACACAGATAGAGTTGAGATGGCAGTGATCCGTAACTAAGAGTGCTTTAGACCAATTGGCCACCTGGAGCCCCTTACTTTATCTTGACATTCTATTTACATGTATAAGAAGGAATCCACAGCAAAACCAAGTAGGTCATTTCCCACAAAATCCCATTTATCATCACTTTAATAAGCTTTCTCCACACACATGGTTTATTAGTCCAGAATTTGAAAGTCTCCAGACATATTTTTAAAATTCTAAGTTTGATATTATAAAAAAATAAATTGGTGCATTTCAATTTCTGAAACATACTTGTTTCACAAGCTAATACAGAAATACTGGAAAGATAAATTTACCTGTATCTGTTCCAAATGACTTTCTGTGATTATGTGGCCCAAAATGTTGACAGGTTTTAAAATACTTCATTTTCCTGAATACACTTAAGTAATTTATTATCTTCATCAATAAACTTTTCCTGAATCTTGACTGACAGGAAACCCTGCCTACACAAAGGTTATGAGAATGTATCCTTGATGTAGATAATGTCATATGTAAATGCACACCAGAAACACTGATGTTAAAGTCAGTATCAATTTTGTGTGCATACCACTCAACGTAATAAATGTACTATATCACAAAATTATATTCTGAATGCACTTCTGAAAGCTAAAACTTTGTTTTGATAAGTGCACATCTGTGTGTGTGTGTGTGTGTGTGTACATGCATGCATCTCAGAAATCCCATTGTGTCTGTTGAGAACTCTCCATTCTTTAGGTGTGTTCTCTCTCCCATTATGGTTGTATCCAGAAAAATACATGTAAACTCCATTTTTAAGACTGATTAAATCCACAAAGTTAGGTGTCATGATGCACCAAGCATGCATGATGGGTAGAGTCTGAGAAAATCACAATGCTCAACTATAATGATGCACCAAGCATGCATGATGGTAGGATCTGAGAAAATCACAATGCTCAATTGTAATGATGCATGAGGCATGCATGGGATGGGTCTGAAAAAATCACAATGCTCAACTGTAATGATGCACCAGGCATGCATGATGGTAGGGCCTGAGAAAATCACAATGCTTAACTGTAATGATGCACCAGGCATGCAGGATGGGAAGGGTCTGAGAAAATCACAATGATCAAGGTGGATTTATAGCAGGTACTTCCTGCCAACAAAGCACGCAAAGAGAGTGACATGCATGGAAAAAGCTACTTTTATGTTAATTTTGATCAAATATTGAGGTATGCACTTATTAAGACATGTGCTGATATTATCTTAAAAATGGTATTCCATCCCTATCCACATAGTATTCTTTATTCCATCCCTATCCACACAGTGTATTCTCTTATTCCATCCCTATCCACACAGTGTATTCTCTTATTCCATCCCTATCCACACAGTGTATTCTCTTATTCCATCCCTATCCACACAGTGTATTCTCTTATTCCATCCCTATCCACAGTGTATTCTCTTATTCCATCCATACCCACACAGTGTATTCTCTTAGTCCATCCCTATCCACACAGTGTATTCTCTTATTCCATCCCTATCCACACAGTGTATTCTCATCTTCCATCCATACCCACACAGTGTATTCTCCTGAATATGGTATTCCATCCAAATCCAAGACACTGAATAGCAAAAAAATAAGAATTTGTCACCTTAAGTAATTTCCATCCTTCTAAGTTTTACATACTTTTCACAAAATTGCTGCTTTTACTTCATAAATTGTGCTTAAATGTCAATTTATAATATTGAAAATGAAAGTATGTGTATCATATTTAAATAGAATTTCAAAATGCATCTCAAAACAGGTCATCTTTCCTTAAAACATATATACAAGTTAATCAGAGATTTTAACTATCTGTGTGTGTGTGTCTGTGTCTGTGTGTGTCTGACTGTGTATATATGTGTGTATGTGTGTCTGTCTGTGTAAGTAAATACAAACTGCATGCATTATTTTCCAGAAACAAGCAGATAATCAGTATCCTTGCTGTCCATTAAATTACAAATGCCACAATTTGCATTATGGATAGTGTTGCTTTATTTTTTCTCTCTCTTCATCTCCTGTTGAAAGGAAATAAGGCTGTGCACTTTTCTTAAAGATTTACAATATTTGCCCATAACCATTTGTATATGAAAATCTTTACTAAACACCCAACATTTAAAATGTTTCACTTGTTTCTACACAATCCATACAATACTTAAAGCTCATATCACTATATATTCTATGGAGTTATCCAAATTCACATTATTCTATATTATCTCAAGTTATCAAAGTTCATATCACAATATATTCTATGGAGTTATCCAAATTCAAATTATTCTATATTATCTCAAGTTATCAAAGTTCATATCACAATATATTCTATGGAGTTATCCAAATTCATATCATTCTATATTATCTCAAGTTATCAAAGTTCATATCACTATATATTCTATGGAGTTATCCAAATTCATATTATTCTATATTATCTCAAGTTATCAAAGTTCATATCACAATATATTCTATGGAGTTATCCAAATTCACATTATTCTATATTATCTCAAGTTATCAAAGTTCATATCACAATATATTCTATGGAGTTATCTGAATTCATATTATTCTATATTCTCTCAGGTTTTCATTAAAGTTCATATCATCAATGTTCCCTCTAAGTGAATGGTAGATTTGCAGGCAATACTCACTGCATTGTACAAGCATTAAGGAGATGAGCAAACTTAAATGTTGGATTGCCAATTCAGCTGCATGGGATGTCTGAGTAGCTGTGCGCATGAGTGCACAGCTTAGAGGGAACATTGCATATCACTATATATTCTATGGAGTTATCCAAATTCATATCATTCTATGTTATCTCAAGTTATCAAAGTTCAAATCACTGTAAATTCTCTTATATGGCTGCTGATGACATTTATTTCTGTTGTGCTTTAAAAAGCTTAAATAAATGAAACACACCTTCTTTTAATACTAAAATTCTATTGTCTAATAATAATAATAATAATAATAATAATAATAATAATAATAATAATAATGCTTTATTTATAGAGGGTGACTCATTAGTCAAGGACTATTCTCCCTTGAGGCCCTCTTAATGAAAGTATAACAAATGCACATTGTTCATGAGAATGAAGCCCAAAAAAGTTTTCCGGCTGCAATTCACTTTCTTTTTATCAGAGCAAATTAATCCTTGGTCATTCTGTGTTTAAAAATAACATTATTGACAACCCTTGCATGAAACAACAATTGTCTCTCTAAAATTAAGAAAAGCAAGATTAACAGTGTGTACCAGACACTTAGGTACACACATTGTTGTTTTAGGAACTTTCTCAGCACAAGATAGGCTTTATATGGCAGGCAGTTATAATTACCGGTGGAGGAAGAACCTATGAAACCCAGAGGTAAGAACCACCAACCCATGGGAAGCTACTGGCAGATTCTCATATACCCATAATGGTCAAACCCGAGACTGGAACTCACGTGGACCAAGGTGAGATGGCAGTGATCAGTAAAGGTAAGCTCTTACACCACAGTAACCCCAGGTACACTTATCCATCAACAGAAATGTTGTATTGAAAACAATAAGGGGCTAAATTTTCTGCAACTTTTGAAATGGATATTTTATTTTTTAATTTTATTTGTGAGAATAATAACTGTGATTTGACTGTAGTTAACAGTTTTTATCGACTCTAATGTACCACAGCACAGACTGTGGTGCTAATAAACTTATTATATTAATTATAATTTATTATTAATATTAATCAGCCAGTCTGTTCTCATTGCGATCTTGTTATCTGCTACAAAAGGTGTCAAAATCCATAGCTTTTTGTCCTGTTCTGAATCACATAGCCTATTGTCGCATTCAAGTTTTTTAAATGGCTACTGCTGGGAACAAACAGCATCATTTTACAACTAATTTCAAGCAAATGACTCAGTGATGGCAAAGTGGATTATGGCTTCTTGGATATTTTCTTTAATATAATGTATATATGAAACTGTACAAGATGTTATTTTAAGCATCCAATTCATGCATCACCTCTTTTTGGACAATATAGTTGGTGAAGTAAAGCAGATGGAAAGCAACCTTATTGAAACATGTTTTACCAACTCTTTCACAGACTTATGCCACATTCCATATCACATAAATGTGTATGGCAACTAGAAATGATTTACACTGCACTAAAACAACTGTATTTACATTTGCACATAACAAATAATGTATGCATTCTTTTCCAGAAAGTATCTCCATTCACTTGGCTAATGATCATCACTGTGTTAAACATCAGCTGATGCCATGTACATCCCAAGTATTCAACCATGTCTTTCACTGTGCTGTCAAATGCAGACACAGGTAAACCAGATTTTCTGGCAACCGATGGTCTGGCAGCTCCTTCAATCCAAATTATGAGAGGGCACTTGAAATTCCTGACAGTGCCAAATTGGTTTACTGGATGTGCACTCACTTGGATTGTTTACACTGCAGTTGTTGGTGGTGATACTTGTATTTTGTGGATTAAAGAAGAACTGTTAAAAAAAACTGGACTGTGTAAAAGCTGTGTGACGCATATGGTATTGGATCATCAACTGTTTACAATATATAGAAGCAGTCAGACAAAAATACTGAAATTCTATTCAGATTCTAAGAAGGGAATGAACAAGATGGTAAGAGTACTGAACATGACCGTGTGATGATGGAATGGTTTCAAGAATGTTGTGGGGCAGGATAGTAATGGACCAGACTCAGTTGTTCCATAAACAACTTAAAAGTAGAACATGAGTGTCACTATAGTGAAGGATGGTTTCAAAAGTTCAAGAAGTGTCATGGAATTTCCATGCATAAAGTGTGTGGAGAAAAATGGTCCGCAGACCAAGAAGGAAATGCTGAGTATGTGGACATATTTCGGAAACTTGTAGTTGATGGGCACCTCAGTCCTGAGCAGGGGTATAGTGCTGATGAAACTGCGTTCTACTAGAAATGCGTGATATCAGTTGTTCTGGCTAAACTGTTAATCCGACAAGGCTTTGGAACCAAGGGTGCCAGAAAATTGCTTCTGTTAAAGTTCTTTTGGCTTCAGCACTAAAGTTTACTATTCTAATAAAATTGTTTTTACCGTTTGACTCAAGTGGGTATCCTTGCTGTTCCATGTAAATGACCATATATACTTGCTTATAAGTCAGGAATAACTGCAAACATACAGCCCCTGTATGACTGTTGCATAATGCAGATCAGGATTTATGATGTTAGTTTTATGGATTAGTCCTACCACACTTCATAGACCCAGATCTACCTGTGCATTATGTGATGTACAGACAGTTTTTAGTATCAAATATGTAACAAGAAGGTGTAGATGGAAAGTAACATCATACTTGTATTCAACTTTATGTAGATGATACTATATATCATACATGTAATAATAAATGAATGACTGCATACTGAATATCATACATGTATTGATTGATGATGCTGACTGTATACTATATATCATATATGTAATAATAAATAAAAATGACTGCATTGTGTATATCATATATGTACTGATTGTTGATATTGACTGCATACTGAATATCATACATGTATTGATTGATGATGCTGACTGCATACTATATATCATATATGTAATAATAAATGAAAATAACTGCATTGTGTATATCATACATGTATTGATTGATGATGCTGACTGCATACTATATATCATACATATAAAAATAAATGATAATGACTGCAATGTGTATATCATACGTGTACTGATTGACGATACTGACTGCATACTATATATCATACATATAAAAATAAATGATAATGACTGCAATGTGTATATTATACGTGTACTGATTGACGATACTGACTGCATACTATATATCATACATGTAATAATAAATGATACTGTATGTCAAATGATACAGAGTGCTTAGAATATGTAAACACATTTTTACATGAACACATATTACAAGCATTCTTTTCCAGAAGATATTTCCAAATCATCAATTACTTGATTAATGCCTCTTTCCTTTTTTGTAAATCACATCTGAAATATGCTTCCCGATTCAAGTACAGTGTAAGATGTCATTTAATTTTGATTAATTAGATTGTAGGTCAAACACAAAAGGTTATGGTCCTCTTCGCCCAATGCATAAGTATGTTGTCCATAGGACTTCACATGTGCAAAGCAGAAAATATACACTTAATTATCAGCGACAGGAATACCTAGCTTATGCTATTACAAGTATAAATCATGACTCATGTGCAAGGAGAAAACTAATTTTTTTGTTTCATAACTTTCATTAAATATTAACAAGGTACAATAGGTTCATGGTTTTTTTTTTATGTGGAGATAACTGGTTTAATTAAATGGTACACTGGGGTGAAGACACCTGTGCATGTGCTTTCATGTACATTGTTATAGGGGTTGTTGCAAAATTTCTTTTGCAAAGTTTTATAAACCAAAAATGTATATTCTTAAAGTAGAAGCTGATTAAAACTTTTTAAATCTATTTGTAATCATAATACTGTAGTCTACAATAGGTACTTAGTTAAAATTAATTACAATTAATTAGTTTCAGCTGTGCTTGCTTTGGGTTGCCATTTCTTACTGCAAAATAGGCTACAAATGGTGGCCAGCATAACTAGAGGAGGAAAGACCCAGAAAAACACTGGCAGAGAACCACCAACCCAAGGGGAAGCTACTGTCAAGCTTTATCAAGGGGAAGCTACTGTCAAGCTTTCTTACATACCTATTTCAGCAGAGACCCCAGACTCAAAACCACACAGACAGAGGTGAGATGGCAGTAATTAGACCACCACTAAGCCACCTGGGACACCCATGTAAAATTGAATGCACTGGTAAAAATATTTGTACTCATTAACCCACCTCCAGGATGCAGTACCGTTTATGCCTCTATCGATTATCAGTTATCTGCAGCTACATTCATCATGGTTTTTCCATTACCAATAGCATGCTGTTCTAGAGCAGTCAAATGTGCATGATAATGGAAATTATATTCACAGATGTTCAACGCCAAGAAAGTGTCAATAATGGATATATAAATACATTATATGCAACGTTCGTTGTTGGGAAAATTTTCAAGAGCAATATCGGGTGAATAAACACTGCTGCTATGTTGAGCTACAACTGCTAACATTTGCTTCCCAAATGCCCATCTCTAAAACACTGATGGAACCACAGTAGCTCAGATGGTACAGCATCTACCTGTCAGACTTGTAACATAAGGGTAATGGGTTTGATACCCACACAGGCCAGCCCAAGTTGACTGCCTGTGTCCTTGGTAAAGGCACTAAGCATGATGCAGCCAATTATGTATTAAAACGAGCCATCAGAACCCACAAAAACAAAAAAATAACTAGCTAACCCTTAATTCATAGATTTTACTGTAGCTTTTAGGTGCCCCTACACAGGAATTTAATACTCTGGTGAAAACTGCACCAATTACACAACAAGAAAGTTAAAAATCTATTACCATTATGTACAATGTGCATTTGGACTCCTAGAAGTGAGAATATATGGTCATTGCTATGAGCTCTCTAATCTTTCATCTGATACTATATGTAGTAACACCCTTTACACCAAATCAATTTATTTTATCAATATTTCATTGAAATGCTGGAGGGAGCCCAAAGTACCAATTAGTGGCAGAATAATGATGACAATGAGAATAGATGTCTTGTGTTGGAGATGGGAACCTCAGTTGTAAGCTGTAGCTTAATAACCTTGGTTGTTATGTCTTTAACCTTGGTTGTTAGGTCTTTAACCTTGGTTGTTATGTCTTTAACCTTGGTTGTTATGTCTTTAACCTTGGTTGTTAGGTCTTTAACCTTGGTTGTTATGTCTTTAACCTTGGTTGTTATGTCTTTAACCTTGGTTGCTAGGTCTGAAGAGTGGGATAACTCTGTCTGCAAAGCAGATGACCTGGTGGGTCACAAGTTAGAACAACACTACCTATGGGTTGTTTGACCAAGTCCAGTTTCTTAGGTATGTTGCTTGTAGCAAAAATAGCTGATAAAAGCTAATGTTATTCACAGATATAAAAAAAGTTAAATAATGATTATTATTATTATTATTATTATTATTATTATTATTATTATTATTATTATTCTTATTATTATTATTATTATTATTATTATTAAATACTGTTGCCTGGGTTTGGGTTCCCTCTGGTTTTGGTTTCCAGTCTAGTAATAATATATGCAATTTGGTTTACATGATATGACATAAAGGTTAACATACAAGCTGTTTGTAGTACCATCAACCTGATGAAAAAGTTAGTGTACAAGACATAGAGCAACATTTGTGTTCCATTTTAATATTGATAAATCAAGTAAACCTATAGCACTGAAGTTGATATAAAGGTTGGATGCTTCCTGCACCTGTAGACAAGATCTCTTAAGTGTTTTGCCACAGTGTTAAAATAAATGTTAACAATACTTAACTGTGAAAAAAAACTCAGTCTTACAGAACGCTATCTTAATGTGATAGACAACATAACATTATCCAAGTCTCCACTATCTATGCTGTAACACATTCCCCACATTTCCCTTTGTAACAATGTCTTTTAAAAAAAAACAGTTTAGAGAAATTTTAAAAAATATGACTGTTTGCAAAAATATCCACTTTGTAACAATATTACCATGAAGAACACAATATACCTGCCCACCCTATTTCAAAAATATCCACTTTGTAACAATATTACCATGAAGAACACAATATACCTGCCCACCCTATTTCAAAAATATCCACTTTGTAACAATATTACCATGAAGAACACAATATACCTGCCAACCCTATTTCAAAAATATCCACTTTGTAACAATATTACCATGAAGAACACAATATACCTGCCAACCCTATTTCAAAAATATCCACTTTGTAACAATATTACCATGAAGAACACAATATATCCGCCCACCCTATTTCAAAAATATCCACTTTGTAACAACATTACCATGAAGAACACAATATATCCGCCCACCCTATTTAAAAAATATCCACTTTGTAACAATATTACCATGAAGAACACAATATATCCGCCCACCCTATTTAAAAAATATCCACTTTGTAACAATAATACCATGAAGAACACAATATACCTGCCCACCCTATTTCAAAAAGCATCTGCTATGTATAGGTACCAGTATGGCAGGATTGTCATTGGAGATTATTGACCCCTGACCCCTGGGTTTCATTGACCTACACCTTAGGTCCTAAACTAAACTTACTATGGACATACCATTTTATTCTTATTAGTCTTACCATGACTGACTGTGACTCTGACCTTTTGACCTCAGAATCAATAGAGTTGATTTACATCCCAAATAAGCATGCAGGCCATAAACTTTGGCCAAGGTAACATACTCTAATAAAAACTGGTTAAGGGAACTTATTGAAGAACAAAAGTTATTCCATAAAATAATACTTTTCTTTGATATACAATAACTTCTACCCTTTGAACCTAACTCAACAGACATCTTTCACACCTAAAATGCAAGTCTTCCACAAACTTAGACCAAGGTACTTGGTCTTGAAGTGAAGACTTTTTACAATAACCATTTTTCTTCTTTCATTCAGTGACCTTGATTTTTTAATCCTACATTAGCAGGCTTCATTATTACCTGTAAGCATACAAGTTCATCTACAACGTTTGGTGAAGGTACATGGCTGACAGCTACATTTATTTATACAGTACATTAATCATTTTTCTTCTTTCAGTCATAGCTACCATGAATTTTAACCTTTTAATCCCCAAAACGTAGGCTTCTTCTTTACCCAAAGTGCAAGTTATCCACAAAATTTTATTCAGGTAGAGGTAATATTATTGTGCTTAATCAATATTTCTTCTTTCAGTCACAGTAACCTTGACCTTTGTTCTTTTGACCTTGATATCAACAGGCTTTTTCACAACTAGATGTACAAGTCATCTACAATGTGTGGTAGCTGTAATTGGTGGAACTAAAATCACTGTGTGGAAACCATGTATATTCTTTCACTTGCAGTATCCTTGAAAGTTCTTCATTAAATACCCAGTGCATCCATACACAAAGCTGTGGACAACTCAGGTTATTCCAAGGAAACAAAATTGGTTGTTGTTGTTTTAATGCTGTTTCAGCACACAGTAGGCTATACATAGCTGCCAGTATAACTGGTGGAGGAAGAACTCAGGAAAAACCCAGTAAGAACATCCAACCCATGGGAAGATACTGGAGAGATTTCTTACACAACCAAACTGGCTCCGAGTCTAGAACTTGGACCTATGCCACCAAGGGCACTAACAAAATTGAGACAGACTGATAAACAGACAAAATCATAACATAATATGCTTTATCTTGAGATGGGCGAATAAAATGTAAAATTAAAAAATGTTATACATGAGTGAATCACTATTTACAAAATGTTCAATAAATAAAAAAAACGTTCATTGGCAAAAATCATAAATACCACAGACACTGCAAATAACCTACCATATACGCATGACAAGTGGTAGCTGGGCTGAATGAGATAACTTTTTAGTTAATTAAGATATCAAAAAAGAAGAGCAAAAGTGTCAAATTTTGCACTTACTGTGACCTTAAAAAATACCATCAGAAATGATAGTGAAGCTAAAAATGTGCTCCATTTATATTTCTTTCCAAAAAATCAGTAAAAACAGAATTAAAAAAGTTAACACATACAGACCTCATAGATTTATAAAATTCCAAACTGAATTCAACCAGTGTTACATGACTAAGAGGGGAATTGTCCCAAGTGTCATGGGCAGTATAATCCAAATTCTACAACAAGAACCAAAATTTTGTCTTACCAACTCTTTGAATCCTTAGTAATGTTGACATTTATACCTACACAATACAATATACACTTGTCACCACCAAACATAATCAAAGTACCTGAAGTACTATAAATATTTTTAAGATTTGCGAGTGTCAAATTATATTTAAGATTTTAAGGCTTTTAAAAAACAAAGATGGTTCTTATCAAGAGAATTTGGAAGACAAAATAAAATTTTTTTTTGTTTCTTAAAATAAAAATTCTTGAAAGGAGAAGCAAGAAGAGTGGCTGTTGGCTTGTATGTATTTGTGTATGTGTATTTTTATATGTTGGTATGCAATGTCAGTGGGTAAAAATCTTTAGGAATGGCTTAGAATGAACAAACCTATTGGATAAGCAAAACTAAAGAAACTTTGCTGACTTGTCATGGCAAATTTCCATGGTCCCATTCCCTACACCCAACAAGTTTCATAACTGAATAGTTTTAAAATATATTATGTGTGGTCTCCTACAAATACATTAATAAATATTGTAAAAAATTTTACATTAATTTACATTTTTGTATATTCCCCCCCCAAAAAAATTTTACATTCCTTTCTTATACGATTATATATGTACCAGTTAAAGAAAAGAATGTTTTAGGAAGAACATCTTTTTTGGATAGATATGACAATATCCCCCCCCACACACACACAAAGCATGGATATAATTATAAAAGCACCATTATTTAATTTACTGGTTATGGAAATATTTTCTACAGTGAGGAAGTTCCTTGTATTGATTTATCTTATAGTGAGAAAGTTTCATATAAGTGAGGACATTCCTTATAATAATGCACCTCATAATGAGGAAGTTCTTTATAGTGACACACTTTATAGTGAGGAAGTTCTTTATAGTGACACACTTTATAGTGAGGAAGTTCTTTATAGTGACACACCTTATAGTGAGGAAGTTCTTTATAGTGACACACTTTATAGTGAGGAAGTTCTTTATAGTGACACACCTTATAGTGAGGAAGTTCTTTATAGTGACACACTTTATAGTGAAGAAGTTCTTTATAGTGACACACCTTATAGTGAGGAAGTTCTTTATAGTGACACACCTTATAGTGAGGAAGTTCTTTATAGTGACACACTTTATAATAAGGAAGTTCTTTATAGCGACACCTTATAGTGAGGAAGTTCTTTATAGTGACACACCTTATAGTGAGGAAGTTCTTTATAGTGACACACCTTATAGTGAGGAAGTTCTTTATAGTGACACACCTTATAGTGAGGAAGTTCTTTATAGTGATACACCTTATAGTGAGGAAGTTCTTTATAGTGACATACTTTATAGTGAGGAAGTTCTTTATAGTGACACACCTTATAGTGAGGAAGTTCTTTATAGTGACACACCTTATAGTGAGGAAGTTCTTTATAGTGGCACACCTTATAGTGAGGAAGTTCTTTATAGTGACACACTTTATAGTGAGGAAGTTCTTTATAGTGACACCTTATAGTGAGGAAGTTCTTTATAGTGACACACCTTATAGTGAGGAAGTTCTTTATAGTGACACACTTTATAGTGAGGAAGTTCTTTATAGTGACACACCTTATAGTGAGGAAGTTCTTTATAGTGACACACTTTATAGTGAGGAAGTTCTTTATAGTGACACACCTTATAGTGAGGAAGCTGCTTATAGTGATACATTTTATTGAGAATAATGCATTATAATAAAGCACTTATGAGTGAGGTACCTTATGTTGAAACAACTTACAGTGAGAAGCAAGTGCCTTGTATTGATACCTTATAGCAAGCTGCATTATACTGAAGCAGGCACAAAAAATATATATCAAAGGTATGCCAATTATAACATTTTGAATAATATAACATATTACCCTCTACAGGCAATTAACAACATAAAATATTAAATGTCCAACACTGACAATGGCAGCCTATTCTTTGCAAATGAGTTTGACCCTAAAGCAGGTCAGTAGGCTTCCATGCAATAATTCCATCTAAATTTGGTCCTACACTTAAACATTCTTGACAAATTGTTATAAAGTTCCTTGATATGCGCCCATTAAAACAACCATCACCTGCTATCATGTACACCACTTAAAACTACTCAAAACTCCAAAAGTACTTTCTAATACTAAATTCTTGTTTTGTATATTATTTAAACAAAACCCCACACTGTGAAAACTTGTTATTTACACAATTTGTATTTTTAATTTCTAATTTCAAGTCCTCAAAACAAATCATTGTTTTGCTGGTTTCAAAAGTACTTGTAACACAATAGTGACTATATCATGGTCAAGAAATACGAGTTTAGTACCTTCCTCACAGATAAACTGAGGCTCTGCAGCTATCGAACCTATGTCCCATGGAAAATGAATCTGAAGCTCTACCTACTGCATGCATGCGTGTGTGTGTGTGCAATTCACATTTTGAAAAGAACTAAAACTGAATACAGCTTTCATTCACCTGCATATCCCAAACATTCCACATTATTGGAAATTTCTAATCAGGAAGCAAATCAAGGTTCAGCTATTATGATCTTGGTAACTGACAATGGATTACACTATTGGCAATCATTCACATTCTCAAGATTTTCAATGACATTGGATTACCCCGTCAGAAATCTGTCATAGACATCAACCACTTCAAATTAATTACATACTAGCAAGCCCTAAAAATATTAAAAGTATGTCAACAATATAGTCAATAACGGTACACGGATGGTTAACTTATGTCACCATTTCAGTGGAATACATTATTTCAATGCCAAAAACGTGACAGACATGGTCTTATGACAAGGTTTAATCATCTTCATTGGTAATTAGGAATGGCCACAATAATATTTCAAACACTTGACATGAGTACATGCAAATGATGTCTCATTATCATCATCAATCTTCTACAAGTAATAAGGTTAAGGACAATTATATGACATTTTTAGAAACAGCCTATATTTGGCTCAGCCTTGAATTTTATCTGCAAAGTCAAAGACGAAGGTTTCAGTCAAGTCACTTTAATGGACAATATCTCTGGTTCTGTGCCTTTTGTTTGCCAAGTAATCAGCATGTGCATTATATGACAGCAGATCTGGGTCTGTGCAGCTATGACTCATCATATAAGCAAGTATATATGGTATCATGTGCTACCAGATTATAGCAAATAAAAACACATCTAGATGATTCGCAGATGGGATGATAAATCATGTTTGTGCAGCGTTCTGTAAATACAAAATATGATACTGTAAATACAAAATATATGTCAAACTGCAAACAAAAAAGAACCAGCAGACCAGGGTCTATGTTATTTCTACTGATAACTCCTGAAAGACTGCACAGACTCAAATGTACTGGCACATTATGTGATGGCAGATCTGGTTCTGCACAGTTTGCTGCAAGTTGGACTCTTCTTATAAGAGAGTATATATGGTACATTTATGGACAAAACTTTCTCAATTACCCAGGTGTTTTTCACACTCAGATCTGAACACAAATCTTAATATACAACATTGACTCAATGTTAAATGCAACAAGCTTGAATGACATGTCCTTTTATTCCATGGTCTGCCGAGTCAAGGTGCATTTGCAACTTTGACGCATGAAAATTTGCACCTTTAGATTTCAGTTTTCTGCAACCATTTTGTTCCTTTTCTCCACCAGATGGCATTGGTACTAAGACTTCAATAAATATTAAAATCTTGATTTACACCACAGCTGCCAACACAAGCAATCTTATCTTGGGATCAAAGCATTAAATTTACAAGAGTATGTTTTTTATTACAGAGAATAGGCTCCTGTAGCCAGTTTGAAAGGAGTCTGATGTACCCAAGATTTTTACACTGCTGTTTAAGTGCAATAAACTGTGAGAAAAAAAACTAGCCTACTACCGACTGATGCCTCTAGTCAGATGATAATTTCCAGGAGTCAGGACAAGACTTTGATATGTCTTTTGCTTAAAACCCCATATAGCCACCATTCGGTAAGATTTCAGGATTGCTATCATTACCACCATTCAGTAGGATTTCAGAATTTAAGAAGTCTTATGCTGAAAACCCCATGTCAATATGACTTTCTGTTTAGACCAAGTAGTACTAACAATATTTTCAAACCCCATGTCAATATGACTTTCTGTTTAGACCGAGTAGTACTAACAATATTTTCAAACCCCATGTCAATATGACTTTCTGTTTAGACCGAGTAGTACTAACAATATTTTTAAACCCCATTTCAATATGACTTTCTGTTTAGACTGAGTAGTACTAACACTATTTTCAAACCCCCTGTCAATATGACTGTTTATTTTAAAGCTGGCTACCAAAGAAAATGTCAGATTGGCACCATTTTATTCAGGACTAACTAGACATCATAAGAGTATGTTATTTACATTATGAATGTATCTTTAACAATTTCAGTCATATTACTACGATGTCTGCATTCAGTGTTTCCTTTTAACTTCCTTTATTCTTCTGGAAACCCCAATTCTTTTTATTTGAATCCCTGTTTTGATACCAAGAGGAATTCTGACTCCCAATCTTGCATACTTAGGGGATAACCAAGTTTATAATATTGTGCAGCAGAGACATCATGTTCCACTACAGTTACAAGGTCCTGACACCAGGCTGAACAGTCCTAAAAATAACTTCTCAATGTAGAGTGCCAAGTAAGGCAGGTGCTATTACCATTTTTATAAGTCTATGACTCTGACAAGGTTCAAACCTGAAACCTACCATATCTGAGGAAGATGCTTGAACCACTTAGGCTACCAGAGTGGTCCACATCATAAGAAATCTTAAGGTTGTTGTTGTTATATGATTTAACATTCACTCAGAATTGAGCAAGGCGTGGCCAACCATTAGAATTGCAAGCTTAAATCTATTATCTTGAGAACTAAATGTCAGTTAAGGCGCTAACACCAGCTTGCCTGATTTATAAGGGAAGAGAAGCTACTCTGACATCATTCAAAATTGCTGGGCAACTTCTTGCTATTCTGGGAACTACAAGGAGCTTCAGTACATGGATATATGCATATCTGTGTACACTTTGTAGAAGTGCAATGTACAGAAATGCGTTAGATTATGTGCTATTGTTCGGTATTATAAGATTGTGAATCTATGACCATCTACACATATCAGAGAGAATGTGTATTTCGACCAAAAAAACGGTAACGGCTTATCTGATGATGATATTATTTAGTGTGAGTTAGACAGTTAGGGGAATATGCTGTGCTAATGTCCTTGTGTGTTAATACAGGAAGCTTTTAGGGACCAGATGAACTGAACAAGACAGCGGGAAATACCCTAGTGCAGTTAGTTGGTCAGTCTCTGGGAGACAAAAGAAAAGGAATAATGGAGGCAGAAGTTAGACAAACACAGGACAGGAGGAATATCTATCACACTATGTCAGATGATGAAATAGGTCATCACTTGGTCAAGTGAAGATGAGTGACAGAGTTTTAATTTGAAATATGAGATATGAGATGATTGTTATTGAATTACATGTATATTAAATTGTTGTTATTTGAATTTTGTGTTTTCATTAATTTAACTGTCGGCACTGCTGACTGGGGGCTCAGAGCTTCACATCTCTCTATCACTACTTTAATTTCTGACAAAATCGAGCCAGAATGGGTCTTCTGTAATAATTTAAATAAAATTGGGAGCACCCCACTCAACCTAAATAATGGGAAAACCTTCACAGAATGACTCAAAGCTTTTCAAAGAATTTGTTGCAACATTTTAAGTATCTTAAGCAGCGGTAAATAAATGTGATATCAGCAACAACTACAAACAATAAATAAACCAGGTCACTAAATTCTGTTTGTCTTCATGACTCTTAGTAAATCTGAATTTTAATTACGAGATAAACAGATTATTTCTGGGTCAGTTGTTGGTCAGTGACTTTGATTATACAGATGCCCTGAATGTGAACATGTTTACATGTAGCATCTTAATTAAGGAATGTTGTCAACTTTGTGACAGTCAATTTGGATTACATTTCTATAACAATACACATCCAAGCAAATAACTCATTATATGGCATAGTTTGATCAATTCTGACAGTAACACACAAAAATGATATCTACACTTGCTTAAATTAAGTGTGTGAACTGCAGCTGGAGTATATAGATCTGGGTCTACAGTCTGTTAGGATGATCAGAAGAACAGCATAGATCCTGATGTGCTGGTACATTGACAAATTGCACAGACTCAGATCTGGCAGTACATGCTGTGTTGGCAGATCTGGGTCTATGAAATCTGCAGCTGGATATATAGAAGGCCTCTCTGGATATGTAGTTTGGTTAGATTTTACTTTCTTGTCTTTCATGGTAGCAAAGATAATTTTTTGGTGCAATGTGACTTGCCATCAGAGATAAAAGGCTACATATTTTAGGACTAGAGCATGAAATTTTATGTTATTTCATATTAATTTCTCAGTTTATCAAGATAAGTCTAAACATAGATTGCCTCAGTAATGAAAATGGCCAGTTTAAAGCACTGAATGTTAAATAACTGCTTCATTTTAAATTCTATATGATCCATCCGATAGGCTGATTAGATAATCAGACAAACACTGAGCACACCATTTTCCCTTCCAACTAACTACACATAACAGAAGGACTTTTATTGCAAACCCTATATTGATATTACCATCTGTTCTGAAGAAGCAGTGATAAAATTTTTAAGATGGCCTTTGTGAAAGCTATATTGGATGTCTAATTGGCACCATTTTCATGTAGAACCAACAGGGATCTTGGGATTAATGTATTCCTTGGCAATCCTCCAAGTAGTCAAGGAGTAGTGATAACAAACTTGTGCTAAAGATGACTAGATGATACACTGACAGATGACAGATGGTTGACAGACAATAATGCCATCCCATAAGCTCTTCTGGTCTCTGTTTTTTTTTTTTTTTTAATGGTTTAATGCCATTTTTCAGCACAATATAGGCTATACATGGCGGTCAGTATTAAAGGTGGAGGAAGAACCCGGAAAACTCCTGGAAAGAACCACCGACCCACGAGAAGCTACTGGCAAGCTTTCTCACATAACTACATCAGCCGAATCTTAGACTCAAACCCACGCAGACAGAGGTGAGATCTTCTGGTGTATGAACAGTAGAGTAACAAGTTAATTCAGGCAGATAGATAAAATATTATATATATTTCTATATTAATGTGTACATGATGTCACATGGCTAGAACATTTGCATTTTAGAATTTATATTTCTACAAAAACTTGGAAAGCAAAATTAAGAAAAATTAAAAAGCCAAATGAAATTTGTTAAGCTGCAAATATCTTGATATTCTTCATTACACTTTTAGGTCATTTTAAAAATATGAAGAATTTTTTATATATAAATGTTTTGTATATGCACTTTTTTATATAAGGCTTGGCCTACATATATTGTGCACATGATCAAACCATTGCAGTATAATGAATGCATGACCTTGATGACAAGGTCGAATGGGAGTGAGCAAGTCCCATAATGAGTTGTCTTAGCCTGATGATTATGTACCCAATGTAGGAGCAAAATCCATCAAAGAATACAGGTAACTTAAAGAAAAACCATGATCTTTGCCATTTTGACCTACCCCAGTCAATAGTTTTCTTCCTTGTTTTGTGTGTAAACCACAATACTTCTGCTCAAAGTCTGTTATGTAGAACTTAAACATTACTTTTAGAAACCAATTTTCTTCTTTTCGTCAGAATTAACTCATCCTTTCACATTTTGTATCCAAAATCATAGGTGTCTTCCTTACCCCAACTGCAAGCCTCCCAGAATGTGTGATTATGGTATGTGATATAAAAGTAATACTTTTATGAAAAACCCATGTTTATTATTTAAGCAGTGTATCCCCTAGAGGTGCAAGAATGAGTAAAAAATCTTCTTTGTGTCAAAACTGGAGGCCAGACAGAGTAAAAAAAAACTTTGGTATCAAAACTGGGGGTCAAATTAAAAGTGTGAGGGTCTCTGAGTGCAAATGATGGTAATGGGAAATACTGTTTAAGTCACAGAGACCTTGATATTTTACCTTCTGATCTAAAAGTGTAAAATACGCTTCTACTTTACCCCAGCTGCAAGTCGTGCACACATTTTGGTAACTGATGATGGACATCTTAAGCTACTGTGAAAAAACTATCTTCTTTCAATCACACTGACTATGACCTTTTATCATTTGACCTTGAAAACTGATAAGGTACTTCCTCATTCCATGTGCAAGTTATCCAAAATAATCATTATCTGCAGATGGTGGAGAACTCCAATTACAGAAACAATTTTACTTCTTTCAAGCAGTGATCTTGACCAAAAGGAACTGTTATTCCTAACCCAAGGAGAAAGTCAAGTTAGACAACTGTAGATGTTAGGATAGATATCCAGTAAATGTGTTACAGTCACTATTCCAACACAGGCAACCTCATAACATTTTTCATCTGACATCCATGTCTACCAAACATTGTAAAATTCCCCGATCAAAGATGGAATTATTCAAAAGAAAACTCGATAACTTTGCTTTGGAACAGCTGAGAGCAGTAGAGAATAAGAATGCTCACACTATTTCTTTCTGTCACAAGCAAAATATCCAATGGCTTCTGAGGAAATATTTAAAATTATATGAGTATGCGTATATGAATGTGGATGATTTAATTAATGAACTATGTGCAATTTAGTGCAAAAAAAGCAACTAATTTATATTTATGAATGCTATCAATAAAGATACTACCTGGGTACCCATTTATTTGGTATATATTATATAGTGCATGGATACTGGTTCTATGTGATTGGTATGTACAGGTAAGTCTCCATGTATGTGACAGAAAATAGTGAGAATGTATATATATATATATCCCTGGTTTGAAGAAAATCCATCAAGAGATTTAGATGGCACAATCCAGCTTTAACCAAAACATTTAATTTAAATTTGTCACTTTAACCCCTAGGTATACAGTGAAGTGAAAGTTGTTGCAGAATGAATTGTGTTAGCTTCATACTGTTTTATGACAGGAATCTATAATGTAGTTATTGCAATATATTCAAATGAACAAGATTAACAAGCCATTGATGTCTCGACTGTTGTTTGAAAAGTGACTTCCACATCTTGCTTCCTTCCAAACTGGACTTGATAAAAACTTTGTATGATTAAATGTCACCTGTGATAAAATAGATTTTAAGATTATATTCTTATCGCTATTTGTTTTATACGACATAATTGTTCACATATCAGATGTTTTAGTATTTATTCTAAATTCTACAGAGTCAATACTTGGGTTATGCTGCACCATTATATTAGTAATACTATAATCTGTTTAGAGGTTTTTTTTGTAACTGAACAGACAAGGAGTTTAATTACACGCTGCATGCCTGAATGTTTAATGTACATGTATAACTAATTCATGTAAGCGCATGCACAACATATATGAATGTAACAGTACTTTACCGTGTCATATGTATTACACGGTTTGCTTGTTTTAATTTTAGCTGACCGTGGGTGCCAGTGTGTGGTGCATGTTAGGGTGACCATGGGGTCCATGTGGTGACCGTGTGGGTGGTGCCCATGTGTGATGACCATGGGGCTTGTCTATGCTGCCAGTGGTGTGGTGCCAGTGGTACCAGTGTGTGGTGCATGTTGGGGTGACCATGGGGTCCGTGTGGTGACCGTGTGGGTGGTGCCCATGTGTGGTACCTTGTGTATGCTGCCTTTGTGTATCCTGCCTTTGTGTATGCTACATTATATATAGGTATTATATATAATTGGGTGATGCGAGGTCACAGAACTGTGGGGTTCTTGTGACGTATATGCTGTGTTTTGGTGACGATGGTTCGGAAGAGTGTACTGGTGTTCTCAAATCGAGGGACCAAAGCTTCGCAACCATCGTCTCTGTGTTCAATGTAAGAGCTCTCGAGGGATCCTTCAAACAGACGGGGGAGTGGACCATGCGTGGTGATTCTACCACCATTGACTAGAGCGAGTGGAACCAGATATACATCTTGGATGTCAAATGGACACCACGATAATTGTAGTACACGTGTTCCATGTTATTTGCTATTACCATCTGAGCAAATATTTCAAATCTTTGTATCAGTTTAATTATTTGAACGATAAACGCATAATTTCACCTTTTCATTGCAGTTTCGTTACATGAACGATAACTTCATAGATTCATAATTTCATATTTACATCAGTCTCATTACATGAACGACAACTTCATAGATTCATAATTTCATATTTACATCAGCCTCGTTACATGAACGATAAAATCATAACATACCTGCCTCTGCTTTGGTAACTCGTTATATGAATGATATAACTAAAATTACAGGCATTTACATCTGTCTCGTTATATGAGCTACCGGTATATATATATTTGTAAATTCATACGTGTACTTGTATTTGTTGATCGGGTGATATCAGACGTTATTCATGTCAATTTCAAATGTCTTTCGTTGAAATCATCCTTTGGGGTTTTTGTCATTGAGTTACTTGTTATTGATAGTTCCATGTTAGGAACATTATAATTTTCCTAATCTTTTGTTTATAATGGTGTCAGAATTGATTATATTTAAATTGCGTTTATAAATAAACATCTTATAAACGCAGATGCATTCAGTGTCTTCACTAATCCAGTCCCAACCCGGCTTCATCCTGTGACAAACACAAATTGTAATATTGTAACTTAAAATGACTGAACTGTTCTGATCAAAATTAGCCTGATGATTAAAATACAGACCTTACAAATTTTATTAAAAAATCCCAACAAACTTATTTTATTTACTTTGCAATTTTTTCCTTTCTTTCTGTCAACTACCAGTGTCAGTGAATTAAATGTCATGGTGGAAAGGTGTAGGGGTGGGAGACAGACAAGATTTTGCACAAAACAACAAATCCGTTCAAGTTTTACATTGTTTTTCAAATTAAAATAAAATTCCAGCATTTTATGACTGATATTTTACGTTACTGTCTAGCAAATTCTTGTAAAGTATCTTGATAAATTATTTCCACTTAGTTGCAGCTATCTCCCTTACACAGACCATAGATAAGTCCCATTTCATTGCCAAACCATATGTTCTTTGAAGCTTGACTGAACTTCAAACATTTTAGAGAATATGTATTCCAAATATTTTAATGCTTAATGATAGAAGAAAAAAATTGTGAAAAACTTGTAAATTAACAAGAGGGCAGTAATAGCACAATCCACTCTAACTATAGTGCATGCATCTATGAAGACCACACAATGTTGTTCATTACTTATGTAATAATTAAACCTTGTTCTTTGAGACAGGCTACAATGTATGCACAGCTGAGATTTACACTAGTTTGCCAGTTTTAACTTTAAACACTTTAATGGCTATATCATGCCTAGGAGCAGAGTGTTTCCCAAGGATGCTATGAAGAATATGACCTGGTGTGGCCTAGACAGGTACAGAACCTGCAACACTGTGATTACAAGTCTTTGAAATCAACAGAATTGCAAGGTCGAGAACCCCACATTTCACTGGTGTATGCAAGTATAAGAAGGCAACTTAATACAGTGCATGTTCATCTAGATAATTTCCCCTTTATTGACTTTTAAAACTCCATTAAGATGACTCTGGGAGATATTATCCTCTGCAGGCTGATCTATCAAAAAACAGTTCAGGTTCATCTCTTTACCTACACCAGTTCTTCTATAACAGCTTTCACCCAGTGATTAACTTATCTTCATCAAGGTCTGACAAATCTTCAAATCTTGGATTCAGGACATGAAGTTTCTAAACATGTTAAAGAAATGGTTCGGGGCAACTCAACAGATGTGTGTGTGTGTGTGTGTGTGTGTGTGTGTGTGTGTGTGTGAGAGAGAGAGAGAGAAAGAGAGAGAGAGAGAGAGAGAGAGAGAGAGAGAGAGAGAGAGAGAGAGAGAGACTGACAGAGAATTCAATGTTGTATATAGAGACCAAGTCTAACTGATATATACTGTATCTAATTAATATTCCTGTATATCATTTTTTCAAAGGATTTACCTCTCTAAGTTGACATATTTGATGGTGTTTAAAGTTTGGGTTAACCTATACCAATACAACAAATAAAAAATATAAAAGAACAAAAAGTACGCCCCACAATAAACAGTTTAAACAGTTCCCAACTTGTAAGAGAGTTCAACACATGTCCAGATCATTTATTTACACCATAAGTTTGGGCAATTGCTTACCAGCTATTAGCGAGTTTAAAATTTAAAATATGAAACTTTGCATTCACTAATGAATTACAAGAGTATGGTATTCACAATGGATTGCTGTTACTCAAATCTTGCTGCAGACCCACCTGAACATAGCATGGGAACATTATGCTTAAATGCAGCCATGGTGGTACACACTTGATCTAACATTCCATGCTGTTTTAATATTTTTAGAAATAACTCCTGGCAATATTGTCAGACATTAACGACGTAATTAAGTGAAAAACAACATTTTTGTGTGTTTTGCAGCAACTGGGATTGCCATAGTAGTAGTAAATGCAATAACATGGCATCAATGAATGCAGGATGCTTCATGCATTATTTCATTTGCCAGACAAAAATAACAGCATGCTTTTAGCAAGAGTCTATGTTAGAATAACTTCTTTTGTCTTTCCTATTAATAACCATATATCCTGTAAGAACTGCATTAAGTGGAAACATACCATCTGGCTATCTGTTGCAAATTATTTTGTTTTACACAATCCATTATCAACAGACAATAAATGTACAGTGTAATGCAGAAGCTTGATAACATATGATAAAGTAAGATGCAACCCTTCTCTATGTCATGAAATTGATCAACAAATGTGATTCATCAGGAAATAATAGTTCTTTACTAAAAGTCTATGAAACGTTTTAAGCAATGTTAAGTTCCAACAATAATCAAAGTACTTTCCAGTACATAGAATACATTCATTACCTAAACCAGCAACAGCCTACAAATATTCTCAGCCTCGCTCTATCTTTCTTTCCCTTCTCCATCCCTTCCCTTTTTCTCATGTATTAGTCAAACCTTTCCCAGATCCATTCCCAAAGGAAACAGCTAAAAGCCCATATTTAAACATATGGGGTCCAGAGTTTTGATTACCCTACCCAGATTTTAGTCCAAGCCACATAACATTACTCTTAAAACTGAGTAATTCAACTCTGATTTGTACTTTGTTTGGGAATATAGTCTACCATATAGATTAAGAATTTATTCTTGGCTTTTATATATTTGTTTTATATTTTAAGATTACAGAATTTGAAAATCTTTACCTTTTATATTTATCCTGTAGTAATTTTCATGTTTACATTTATTTGGAAGTTTCATCTTCATTCTATTTGTTGTAATTCATTTGTATTTGGACTTGACTTTTATTTGGCAATATATAGTCATTATTGTGTTGATGTGCTGTTAAATGCTAATGCGAAGCTGTATACCCTTTTGCCGATGGTGCAGGAGTTGAATGAAATTACATGTTCATACACATCTACTTATGATTGACAGCAAACATGCAAACATTGATAATGGATACATTAAATAGTTTGCAAATTTCTTTCAAAAGTGTGGGAAGAAATGACTACTTAATTTTCTACCTCGTTACAGCCATTAAATTACAATAATAATAATAATAATAAACAATAATAATACATGTAATAATAATAATATACAATAATAATACATATAATAATAATAATAATAATAATAATAATAATAATAATAATAATAATAATAATAATAAACAATAATAATAATAATAATAATAATAATAATACATGTAATAATAATAATAATAATAATAATAATAATAATAATAATAATAATAATAATTTATCTAAAGAGTGTGACACAATTTGATACATTATCTGCATATTGACATACATAGTTGCACACATATGCACCAACATAAAACACGTACAACTTGTAATTATTTCAAGTGGACAAAAATAGTAAGCAACAATGAGCTAAATTTATTTAGCAATTTAATGAATATAAAATATTAAAGAATGCTTAAACAAGGTATACAGTACAAAAATAGTTTGGCAAGAAAAGTGAAAAGTTTTGGTTTTCTTTGGGGCCACAGCAATGCTACTAGGTCATTTAGTGCTTGAGGCAATTGAGTAAATTGCCTTGTTTAAGTAAACACTATTGATGCCAATCCAGGCCGAACTGGTTCTATAATTCGAACCCAGACAGGTTTAAAAAACGAAACTGACAATTTGCAATATATTTATCAAATCAGACAAGTTCCATGTTTCATCCAGTGAATTAAATTAAATTGAAATGTTTTTATATTTCCCTCAAGATACTTTTTAGTGAATACTAAAAACTATTTTTTCCCCCAAGTGGTTCTTAGCTAAAACTGATCATACATTGGAAGTGTTGCCTTCTATTCTAGCCTAGTTTATTGAGATACAGTGGGTTTTTTATTCATAACCTTTTGCTCACTTATTTTTAACACTTACATTTCTTAAATCGGGGATGTTTTCAATTTTATCTAGGTCTTTTAATTTTGTTTTTAATCTTAATTAATTAATTAATTTTAATTTAATTAATTTAATTAATGTTTTACAATTTTATATAGGTCTGAAAGGTCTTTTTATGCAAGCAGAATAATAGGCAAATATTGTTGTCATCAATATTTCCTCGTATTTGACTGTGGACTTGACATGCCTTTCATCTCAATATCTATTCCAGAAACTTCAGAAAATTCAAAACACAGTTGCTTTGATCATCCTATGAGTACCACGATCAGACAAACCAAACCATTAGAGATACCCCTGTGCACAATTTCAATTAATTTGTCATCATACAGTTACAATAGAGAATTTCAGCAACAACCATTAGCAGCATTTGAACCTGTCTCTATGGATTTAGTATGGACAATAGTGATGAAGAGTGCACCAAAGTCATGTTCATGTCACAAAATGTTAGAAAAAGATGTTTTAATCCAACTTGTATCTCATCTGAATTCAGTCTTTTTAGCAATGTAAGGTCTGCATATTGCCCATGCCTGAAACTACTCCTCTGAAAGTAGTTAACGACATTCTCTCTGCTTTGAATACTGTCAAGATTACAGTTCTCACCCTCCTTGATTTGTCTGCAGCATTTGACACAATATACCATGATATATTAGTTCACCAACTCTAGCATGAATTTGGCATTCATACTTAGTCAAGAGGACACAAATTTTATATGCAAATGGAATACACTCCAACCCAGTTGATGTATGTTGTGGTGTTCCACAGGGGTCTGTTCTTGGACATGTTTTCTTTATTATGTACACTCAGCCGCTCTCAAGTGTCATAGATCATCAACCAGTGTCTCACCTATTGTATGCTGATGACACCCAAAATACAAGTTTAGCCATCCAGCTGAAGTTGATGCAATCATCCATAGAGTAGAGAGGTGCATTTTTTATGTAAAATCATGGATGACATGTAACAAGCTGCAGTTGAATGATGACAAAACAAAACAAAGACTTTCTCATTCACATCCTTTACCTCAAACAATAAATATTAGCAACATCCACATTAAATTCAGTCAGTACGAAACTAAGGTATTACTCTGGACAGTACTTTCACATTGCACCAACATGTCATGAACATATGCAAGGCTGCATATCTTGAGCTGAGACGCATCAGCTCCATTCGCAAATATCTTTCAGGTGATGCCATTAAAACACTTGTGTGTTCATTAGTACTTTCAAGACTGGGTGTAACTCAATTCTGTCTGGCTCATCTCAATAACAACTCCAAAAAAGTTAAAAACACAGCTGCTCGAATCATCCTTAGAGTATCACGATTAGAGCACACCTCCCCACTGCTCTGTACCCTATAATGGCTATTCATTTGATCCAGAATCAAATACATTGTTCTGCAAAAACAAACTTAAAAGATCTAATAATGTTTCCTACCTTAAATATTTTCAGCATTTTTTTTGTTTTCTAATTTCATGGTGTTTGTTTTGTTGTTTTTGTTTTTTGTAGTCATATCATAGATGTTGTAAAGTGCTTAGCGCTTCTAAAGATTAGACGTTATACAAAGTCCTCATTATTATTATTATTTTTATTATTATTTTCATGCACATGCAGATCAGAATGTGTTACTTGTTCTACTAATTACTCCTAACAAATTGCACATACCCAGCTCTTATGGCCCATTATGTAAGGGTAGATCTGGGTCTGTGCAGTTTGCACTTGTACTTATGCTATAAGCTAGTATATAGGTACATCCTCCCTTTCATATGGAAGCTAATAATAACCCCTCCATCATCAACCTGTGTATTGCATGCCATAATACCATATGGACGCTAATAATAACCCCTCCATCATCAACCTGTGTATTGCATTCCATAATACCATATGGACGCTAATAATAACCCCTCCATCATCAACCTGTGTATTGCATGCCATAATATCATATGGAAGCTAATAATAACCCCTACATCATCAACCTGTGTATTGCATGCCATAATACCATATGGAAGCTAATAATAACCCCTCCATCATCAACCTGTGTATTGCATTCCATAATACCATATGGACGCTAATAATAACCCCTCCATCATCAACCTGTGTATTGCATTCCATAATACCATATGGACGCTAATAATAACCCTTCCATCATCAACCTGTGTATTGCATGCCATAATACCGTATGGAAGCTAATAATAACCCTCTAGTATCGACTGACAGACGTAATTTTTGTTCTAAAAAATCAAAATGAAATAAACTTCATTAGCTTCAAAAATATTTTACAAATGATGTGACACATAAAAAGAAAGACAAAATGGTACCAGTCAGAAAAAAATTTGTAAAATTTTCTCTAAAATTAAACAGTACAATTTGTATTAGTATGCAATTTATTTTCTTTAATGTACAGTGAAACTCTTGAACTGCACACTTACATAATGGGCTCAATGTCTAGTTTTCAAAGTCAGGTTTTTAGAAGTACTGAATGAGAAGTGTTGTCCGGTGCTTTTTTTAAAATCCATACCTACTTTTTGCTTATACAAAAAAAAAGTTGCAATGGAAATAAACTTAAAACTAATAGGTGCATATAAGCAAAGGAGTTATCACATACCTCAATAATGTTATACTGAAAAGTATTGTACAATAATATAACAACACAATTAACACAAATTAATTGGAGATACACAAAGATAAACATCATCTGCTTGACTTATTTAATAAATATCTTGAGAAATAACGATCAAGACTTGCTGGCTATTCTGGTGAACTGTGATACTCTCCGTCATGTTTCTGACATTGGATATACCGTATTTTCGCGCATATATCCCACACACGCAGATAATCCGCACCCTCATATAGCCCGCGGGTTTTGGGGTTTTGTGTAAAAAATCGTTGGCATAACCCGCACCTTTGTATAACCCGCAACCATAGATATATTTATACAGCTACAATCGGAAATGAAATCAATTACAGGATCACGGGGCTTCGCTGATGTAGCAAACTGCGATTCTATTTTCCGTTTTGGTGACAAAATATACCATCTGGTGATATTTGTGGCGACACCAATTTTGGCTGATAAAAACCGTATATACAGTCTTGCGTTTGGAGTAGAGAAAATCAAAGGCACCATGACAGGAAACAATGTACTGGAATATATTGTTAAAATAACAAGTCCTTGTCTCATACTGGCAAACCACACTAACAGTGCACTGTTATATCATAATCCGCTAATGATGATATCTGGCCTTATTACTTTATGCAACTGACTAGTCAAAATCCGAATCCGCAGAAGGAGGAAACGTAAAATGAGTACAGTCAAGCAGATGACACTAATTTAAAAACAAATACCAGATGGAAGAAGAAAAAATACGTTTGCTGACACTTCAAAGAGAACTGATTACCTTTGAAGCACTGATATATACTAAACAAATAAAACAAATCTGTTTCAATGTTCTACAATTATCTGAAGTTGCCGCAGCAATAACAAACAGGTATTTGTTTCACCCTTCAACTGGAGCCTTTAGCGGCGCCATCATCAAAGTAAGCCGACGACCTTTGCTCAATAAAAGTCAGGAAAAACACGGTACACAGTGCTTGTGTGCGTAGGAGCTGTGCCTCAACTACAGGCTACATAAACACGGACATTTTTAAATAATCTTGTATTCTTGTGAAGTGTAGATTCGAGTTTAAATAATTTCTTTCTGTTTAATTTAAAAAATGCCGAAACGAAAGTCTTACACAGCCGACTTCAAGCTAATTGCCATTGCGTATGCTGAAGTGCATGGCAATAGAGCCACAGGCACAAAATTTGATATTGATGAGAGTGTAATCCGAGGTTGGAGAAAAGAAAAAGGAACGTTGGAGAAGATGAATCCACGAAAACGTGCTCGTCGCGGACCTAAAGCAAAGTGGCCTCACCTTGAAGCTGACCTGAAGCAGTGGATCGTGGCCCAGCGGTAAAATTAGGTAATGTAGTTATTTCGATTGAAAACAGAAAATATTGATTATGAAAACGTGACGGATACGAAATTTTAAGTTTTTATCCCGAAATGTTGATTTGGTCCCGATACCGTAAGTTGTTGTAAAGTCACCGTAGTAGCCATAATATCCAACCCTAGCAAAACAAAACTAGAACAATATATGTTATGTAGTTACGTTTTTCAAACAATATGTTGAAATATCATTATGTGTAAAAAAATTGTGATATAGCCCGCACCCTTATATAACCCGCACCCCCCCTGCGGGGTTTGTAAAATCTGGTATAACCCGCGGGATATATGCGCGAAAATACGGTACTCTTCAGATAATCTTTGTGAACTGAATTAATGTTCCTACATTACTGAAGGTGACATAATAATACTTCCTTGTGAGCCATAAAACTTATTGCAAAATTTTCAATTTAGCCATTAGTGAAATCCTTCTAACATTATGGCTTCAAGAATTAACGCTTTAAAAGAATGAAATTCATAATTATGCAATCACCAACCAATAAGTGGAAACTTGTATACATCATAATGATGTACTAATCCACAACAATGATTTAGAAATCTGTCTGAATCAATTATGGTAGAAACCCAATATAATGATTTAGCAATATGTTGAAAAGAATTAGTAATCTGCCAGAATGATTTAACACTTTTATAGAAATTATTCTGCGATCGATTGTAAGAAATTACTAATCCACTCTAATGATTAGAAATCTGTCATAATCAATTATGGTCGTAACCCAATATAATGATTTAGCAATCTGTTTGAAAGAGTTAGCAATCTGCCAGAACAATTTCACACTTTATTAGAAATAATTTAAGTGATTGATATAGTAGTAAAATTTACTAATCTGCTAGAATGAACCTGTTAGATTTAAGTAGCAATCCATCAGAAAGATTTACTAATCTTTCTAAAGAATTAAAATAATTTCAGTGGCATTATACTGGCAGCACAGACACGGCTGAAGACGGATGATATTGATTGATCAGCATCATTTGAATGACGAGCTTTAAGCTCTCCACAATAAATTTACTCTATTACTGTAGTACTGTCATATACACTCGTAATACATAATGGATGCAATGAATACCAGGTAAACCTAATTTTTATTCAAATGCAATCAAATTTTGCAGAATTCATCAAACGAATCTATCAGTGCAATTAACAGCACATATTTTCTCTGAAACAAATTACATGTACAAGTACAAGAAAAATCAAATCTTCAACATTAAATAGTTGCTTGAAACCAGAAAACTGTAAAATTAACTGTGCAAAATTTTGATCTCATGTAACTGCAAAAGTAAATAGCAGATCTGCAATTGTTTGACTTCAGGAAATTGTTAAATTAAGATGCTGTACTGTCTGACATTAGGAAAGTGCAAATATAGATATCTGATGCAAATAGGTGTGCACAGTATTTTTTGTAGAGTGGGTCAGTCTCAACCAGGAGAGTTAGTTGCATCATTCAGTTAGTAAGCAGTTTGAGATAAAAGCTTTTCTCTGCTTGATACAATGTATAGCTAATAATGTGTTTAAAAAATCCTTTAAAAAGCAACAAAAACTGAAGCAGCAAAAAAAAAAATGATATATTGAATTGATCCAAGCTGCAGGAATATTTGTAAAGAAATCAATAACAAAATAATTATATGTGGAGTTTTTATGAAAAGCAAAAATCAAATGCTGCTTTTTTGAAGAAATGCCCAACAAATGCTATCTGTGATTTACCTTTGATATCTATGAATAAAAAATATTAGAAGACAGGAATTTTATTTGGGATTGCCTAGGGCAATATATTGTCAACTGTTTCAATCAAACATTTTAAAATCATGCAGACTATATTTCAGCAATATATTCCTGAAAATTTTGTTCCTAAATAGTCTGATTTCTTTCTAAAATGATGGGTCAAGCACTCATCACATCCATGCCAATGAATTTCGGAACTATTTTTGTGCTGTCGTTCCATATGTAACATCCAGATGTGATGTATAAAAATAAGGCCGGATTAAATAAACAATTGGTCTTGCACATGAATTATATATAGTGTAACAATGCAGTTACAGCTAATTTTTAAGTCAGCCATAAATAAAAGGTAATAGGTGACAGACGACACATCAACAAAGAAGCTTATCAGTGTGAATCTTTAAAAAAACAATGACCTTTCCAAATTTAGGAGAGTTCTTGTTTAGGTGAATGGTAGATGTGCGCGCAGTGCTCACTGCATTACGCTAGCATTATGGAGATGAGCAAAATTTAACGTTGGATTGAGCAAAATTTAACGTTTGATTGACAATTCAGCTGCGCTGGGATGCCTGAGCAGCTGCGCGTGTGCAGCTTAGAGGGAACATTGCAAGTGAACATAATAAAAAATTCAATTCAGTCCATATCCTGACACACAAAGCAATACAGTTATTGTTATCATTGTCTCAAGTCTTGCCAATGGATGACTGGATTAACACTATTGTTATGTATTATACCATTAATATCCAGATGACAATCCAAATAGCATTATCTCATATGGCCTTACTGCCAGATAAAACAAGCAGTAACAGATGCTAAACTCAAAAGTTACAAATACATCTTTAATCACAAAGAGTTCAACACTTATTCAACATACACATACATTATGGAGAAAAATCGATACAAGTGGTCAGTCTGGTGTGAGTATATGATATTAAAGCAAACTCATAAAACAACGTTTATAGTCTCTGAGATCAATATAAATGGAAAATATATTTAATTGACATGCTGATACTGAGACGGACTTATATTAATGTCCAATAATCAATGAATACAGACAAAAATCTAATACTAAAGAGAGATGAAAGATGTGATTTTACATTCTTAAATGTTCAAATAGCTTTACCAAATCTGAAGAGAGTAAGATATACAGAAGGGTGAACAAGTGAATATATATATATATATATATATATATATATATATATATAGAGAGAGAGAGAGAGAGAGAGAGAGAGAGAGAGAGAGAGAGAGAGAGAGAGAGAGAGAGAGAGAGTTACAAATATACATCAGACAGAACAGAAAGTGCTATATATCAGACTAGATTCTATAGGACTCAAAAGTACTGATTCCGTTCATATTAAGTAAACCTAAGCAAACATCCTGATATTAAAAACACAATAACAGCCAAACCCATTTTATGTTCATCCATTTCCAGGCTCATTCCCCGTTTTCCATAAAATAAGAACTGTGTGTCCTATATCCACCCTTGATTTTCTTGACAGACCTAGGAATAAAATCAGTACTGTGTGTCCTATATCCACCCTTGATTTTCTTGACAGACCAGCGAATAGTTCAGTGCATAAGTAAGCAATGATATACTATATAGATATAGATATACTATGCATAGTTCTGCTTGTACATAGTGAATATTAAATTAGTGAATATCAATAGATTAGTTCTTAGCTAATTGTGCTTAACCCTCTTTAAATAAGTCATTACAGTCGACTCCACTTAACTGCACATCGGTTAACTGCACACTCCGGATAACTGCATGTAATCACGCCGGTCCCGTTTTTTACCCAATGCTTAAAAATGTACTGTACCGTACTCCGGTTAACTGCATACTCCGGTTAACTGCACGGTCTCGTGACGAGCCCGAGGGTGTGCAGTTAACCGGAGTTGACTGTATTGTTATCATCATTATTATTATTATTATTATTATTATAAATTGAAAATTTAGAGAAATTTAATAAATTATATTAAAAAGTTATTATTCATGTCCATGTCAGATCCCTGAATGCACTGATCTGCCAATAGCCCTGATGTATCAGAATGGCATTGACCAGAATTCCTGTGAATAATTAGTCCCAGAATATTATTTTAGTACAATGAGAACTTTGTAATCCAATGAATAATCCAAACAATTATTTCCTATCAGATAATATCTAATCACAACATTAAATACAACTGCAGACTGATGTTACAAAAAAAACAGAATAAAATAAGAATCCATAACAGAAATGAAATAATTGCTCAGTTATCTCCTTATATACATGACCAAGAGTCATGACGATATTCTACCCACGTGACCGACCCATCCAAAAACCCACCTGACTTCACCAGCCAATGAGAAATAACTCAAACTTGTCAACTGGTTCAATTTATAGGCTGAAGTTACCTTGTAAATACATATTTATAGCTTAATATCTTCGCAAATTAAATCTACACCAACAGAATTTTTTTAGCTACATATAATTTTGTTTACAGAGGATCACTACAATGTATATTCATGAACAAGCGGTACACACACAATCATGTACATAAAGTATAAATATACATAAAACAGATAATACAATTTTTACTGCAAATACTGAAATATTGAAATGCACTCCCAATTATTCATTTCATGCACATCACAATACCATGTTATACTTATGTATTTAAGGATTCTTAATTAAATATTTTATCATATATTTTTCAGTTTTGATCAATTTGTTCATCCTGAATAGTATATACTATTATAATTGGCTTACCCTAATAATACAAAGTCTTTTGTTAATATTATAAAATACAATTACAATTGACAGCAAGCCCAAATGACTAACTTTGAAGGGACTTGTGCTCTACTGGCAGAAAAGAATTTCCTGGAATTCATGAAAAACATTCTTCCTCTTATTTTCCATGTCTTGAAACCATCAATGATTTTTCTTCAATGATAACAAGATTTTCAAATTAGCTGCTGTGTTGGACATATGAGATGTCAGATTAGCACCTGATTTCAATTAGTATGATCTGAAGTCTTTCTGTGAAAACCCCATGCCATTTTGACCATTCAAACAGAGGGAGTAATGTGACAACATTTTTATGACCACCTTTGTGGCAACCATATTGGATATAAGACTGGCACCTTCTTCATTTAGGACCACATAGGTGTCATAATAAGTCTTTTCATGAAAACCCCTTGATGATATGCACATCCATTTGGAAGTCTTTTCATGAAAACCCCTTGATGATATGCACATCCATTTGGAAGGAGCAGTAATAACATTTTCAGGATGGCCATCATGGCGTCCATACTGAGAATCAGTCTGCATCATTTTCATTTAGGACCAAGAAAACCATAAGAAGTCTTATTGTGATACCTCTAATCAAAATTCCATTCCATTTAAAAGTAGTACTGAAAAGATTTTCAAGACACCTGCTATGGTGGCCTTTTTTGGATATCAGATTTAGACTAACAAGACCTCATATAAGAAATGTTTTGAAATAAGAAGAATGCTGATATGACCAGCCATCTAGAGTTAGTGATAACAGGATTTTCAAGATGGCTTTTGTAGCTGCTATACTGGAAGTCTGGCAGGCACCATTTTCATTTATAACCAGCCAGACAACATAAGAAGTCTTTCAGTGGAAACTGCATATTGATATTACCAGTTGCAATAAACAGATTTTAAAAAATGGCCACCTTGGTGACATTGCTGGATGTAATAGTAGCACCATGTTCATTTAGGACCAACTGGTTGTTGTTGTTTTGAGGTTTAACACCATTTACCAATGCTGATCAGCCATAGCATTGTGCTCCAGCAGATCACTGTCTTCATATTTGTTCTAGTGATTCCTCCTAGGGAACTGCACAGACCCAGATCTGCCTGCATATTATGTGATGGTAGATATGTGCCTGCATATTATGTGATGGTAGATCTGTGCCTGCATAGTATGTGATGGTAGTGATGATGATGATTTTTTTTGGTAGATCTGTGCCTGCATAGTATGTGATGGTAGATCTGTGCCTGCATAGTATGTGATGGTAGCTCTCTCTGTGCATGTGCAGTTTGCAGTTGAACTTATAAAGTTTATGAGTATAAAGTTACTAAGAATCAGTTTGCATCATTTGCATTTAGGACCAACCAACCCATGGAATGAACACTGAACACAAAAAATGTCATGGCAATTCTCCAAGAAGTTTAGAAGGAGTAGTGATATTTTGGGTTTGTTTGATTGGGATTTTTAATGTAGCTTCAAAACAATTTCAGTCATGTCACTACGATGTCTGCAGTGAGGCAGTTTATAGTGATGTCTAGCACTGGGGCATCATGCTGCAGACATGTAGCATGATGTCCCACCCTGGAGTCACATTATCCTGACACCAGGCCGACCAGTCCTAACACTAACATCTTAATGCTGACCGTCAAGCGAGGCAGCTGTTAGTATCATTTTTGTAAGTCTTTGGTATGACTTGGTCAGGGATCGAACCCACGACCTCCCGCTTCCATGGTGGACACTCTAACCACTAGGCCACTGGAGCGGTTGAGGAGTAGTGATAACCAACTTGTAACAGATGAAGGATGATAGACCACAGATGATGGATGACTGGTTATCCTGTAGGTTATATGACTAGCACAGATAAAATCATGCACATTTCAAAACTAAGAATGGGGTAGTACCATCCTATTTTACATGCATGACAAATGAGCAATTAGGCTAACAGTGACAACTTTTCACAGCTAATCATTACATCATTAGAATTATTTTTTTTAGGACTAAACCATTCATTCACAGGATAGACAAATATGCAAGGATGAAGATAAATATATAGTGAGAGAAAGAAATCATATTTAAACTTATAAACCTGACTGCTATCATTGGTTCTTCCACCCAATTAAACAGGCCAAGTCCCATTTACTTAGTGAATATCCAAATTTTGTTTTACAATTCTACACAAAAATTACAACAAAAGCATACAATAGGAGAGAGAAAAGTGTTTTTTGTTTAATTCACTTTTACACATTATTGGCTACATCACACTGAGGAAATAAAAGTTAAAAAATGCCTTTCCCAATTTAGACACACCAAAGCTTTGGACTTGGGCTGGAGTGGGCAGGTATCAAAGATGTAACCCTTGGATTGTGTCCATATCTGCCACAGAGCTATGGTAGCTACTAAAAGAGAGATAGAGAACCACTAACCTTATTCTTCTGTGGACAGGTGCCCATGAATGCCACCTTGTTTCAGTGAATATCCCTGTGTTGATTCCTGATCAAGTTCACTTTTAGGCCACTGATTAGAATGGTTATGAACCAATTAGAGCAGAAGTGATCCATATTATTTTAGAGTTAATAGCCAGAAGCCCTACTAGTACAAGAAGAGTTGTAACTTTGTTTATTAGTGTGAAATTTTACTGCTGGCTAGGTGAAGATCAGATAGGACAATTGCTAGGAAAAGAATAGTAAAGTCCTGTGTAGAAACTCATCATCAAAGCATTACACATGACTTTGACTGCAAGGAAAAATGGTTCAATGAGCATATTGAAGAATGTTTAATCCTCTCAGATTCATAATGATTTAGACAAAATTTGAGAAGAATCTCTGTAGGGCTCACTAGCTCAGTAATGGTAGAGCATCGAATTTGTAATCCAAGAGTCCTGGATTGTATACACCTCCAATTGCCAGTCTGAGTGCCTCACCATGTCCTTTCGAAAGGAACAAAGCACCTATTTCCTTTGCATGATACAGATGATACTATATTTAAAAAATGGTTACTTTAGTAGACATAGTGGATGACTTACCAGGACCAGTTTCATTTAAGACCAACTTGACCTTGGATAAATGTATTCGTAAAATTTCATAGCAGCCCTCCATTTAATTTAGGAGAAGTAGCGATAACTTGTGATAACAGACAGATGGATGTCAGACAACAGACAATAGCTTTGTGGATAACAGGCTGTACCACAAACATTCTGGTGACTAACCTGAGTAGTGTTTATTATTATTTCATTTATTTATTTCATGCTGATAACTTTTGTCATTAATTGTTTGCCAATTATTTTGTATGCATATGTAAATATACTGGATAGAGCGGTTTAAAAGTACATTAGTACAACTCTTGAATATAGTGACAAAAGTTAGGTACACTGTATTGCAAAAACAACAGAAAAAAACCAAAGATCAAAGCAAGAAATCCTTGTGTTATAAAACAACTTCTTTTTGTATATAAACTGCATTGTCTTAAACATTCCATAACCTTTTCAGCTGGAACATCATCACAGGAAACATCCCAAGGCAAAAAGGTTGTCTAAATTAAAGTTGCCTGTACAACTTACAATGATAGTAACATTCTTAGCTTCAATTGTTTATCCAACCTATCAAAAATAGGTAATGAAAGGTGTACCAAATATTAAAGACACTAATTTATCTATTGATGTAAATATTTATACTGAATGGGTGGCAGCTCTCTATTTTGTCCATTTTTTTAAATAAGTAAAATAATTTGAAGTTGAAGGATCAGGCTTTTTAATACAAACTCATCAAGGGTAACCACCAACACAAGCTGTATTATGTAAAACTGAGGTATAATATCATTAAAAGTTGCACAACACTGGAAATCTGAGCAGAAAAGCTGAGTCTACCACATCACAGGTAAATAAATTTGGGGCAAAATGGAGCATCCTTAGTTTTATGTAGTACAGCAGATATTCTGAACTTTGCTGGCAAGAAATCTTATGCCACTGTGCAAAACAAAAATACTGATCCATATGAAAAAAGGATTTAAAGATAATTTTAGTTAACGATATTTTTCTCTAAACTTGAGTATGTTTAAATGAGCTGTTATTTAGTCCATACATGTTCAGGAAACTGATCATAATTTGCTTCCAATCAATCTGCCGTTAAGCATTATTTTGTTTCTGGGTTGACACAAAAAGCTGAGGTTGCTCAGATATAAACAGCAGAGGTGAATCCAGAATATAGTTTAGCATCAACTAGAAGGAGTATAATAATATTACTAATAAATTTACTACTACTAATAATAATACTAATAATAAACATTCTTTCCATTCTTGCCAAAGGCCAAAGGTTATACTACTTCAAAGGATAACCTCTGGCCTTGACCAAGCATGGAACTTGCACATGTTTGGAACTTGTACATGGGGATTAACTGAAAACAGGATAACCATTGGCTTTGAGCAAGCTTGGAACTTGTACATGGGGATTATTAATTACTTAAGTATGATTGCCATTGGCCTTGAGTAAGCTTCGAATGTGTACATAGGGATTATTTATAACTGAAGTATGATATCCTTTGGACTTGGCAAGCTTGGAACTAGTATATGGGTTTTATTTAGTGTAGCAGCACCATTCTTTACATAACACTCTTGCATACTGTTTTATGGTAAGACATTGTCAAGTCTACATCATGACTATAAACAACAATGCTTGGTCTCATAACCCAAGTTTTTCAGTCACAGTCATAGAGCAACTAATCAAGTACTTACAGTATTCAGCTAATAAGTTTATTGAAGTATATGGCTCATTTGCATTCAGAAACATGGTTAAGCTGGTGTTATGGTAATTTGACCCTTGTATTATATTAACCCTACTGCCAATCAGCTTATGGACCTTAACACCCTGAAGAACCTTGACCAACCATGTTAAATTTCTGCCTGGTTACAGGATAGGTAATCAATTTTTAAAGACACATATGATATTAAGTGGATCAAGGGGCTGCATGCTGCATATGCCTGGTTTAGATTATTCAACTTCAAGTATCTATATAAGCTTATCCTGCAAGTAGCCAATACTCACATATTCCAAACTGCCCATAAACATGTATACAAGAAACAAACACTGCTTGGACCCCAATATTGTGAAATAGCCTAAACCCTTGTACTGTCAAATGCCTAGACCCTGATACTGTGAATAGCCTACACCCTTGTACTGTGAAATGCCTAGACCCTGATATTGTGAATAGCCTATACCCTTGTATGTAAAGATGCCTATTTAACTTCATCCTGACTTGATTAACTACAGTATACATTGGCCTGACTTGAATAAATAACTTTGTCCCAATTTGATTACATACAACAAAAGTATACTTTGGCCTGACATGATTGAATACAGAATACTTTGGCCTGATTTGACTGAATACAGAATACTGTGGCCTGACATGATTGAATACAGAATACTTTGGCCTGATTTGATTGAATACAGAATAATTTGGCCTGACTTAATTAAATACAATATACTTTGGTCTGGCTTGATTGAAAACAGAATACTTTGGCCTAAGTTGATTGGATACAGAATACTTTGGTCTGGCTTGACTGAATACAGAATACTTTTGGCCTGACTTGATTATATACAGTTTTGGTCTGACTTAATTAAAATACAATATACTTTAGCCTGACTTCATTGAATACAGATTAATCTGGCCTGACTTGATTGGATACAGAATACTTTGGCCTGACTTGATTGAATACAAAATATTTTGGTCTGACTTGACTGAATACAGAATACTTTAGCCTGACTTGATTGGATACAGAATACTTTGGTCTGGCTTGACTGTATACAGAATATTTTGGCCTGATTGGATTCTATACAAGTTTGGCCTGACTTGATTAAATACAATATACTTTGGCCTGACTTGATTGAATACAGAATGCTTTGGCCTGACTTGATTGGATACAGAATATTTTGGCCTGGCTTGACTGAATACAGAATACTTTGGCCTGACTTGATTATATACAGTTTTGGTCTGACTTAATTAAAATACAATATACTTTAGCCTGACTTGATTGAATACAGAATACTCTGGCCTGACTTGATTGAATACAGAATACTTTGGCCTGACTTGATTGGATACAGAATATTTTGGCCTGACTTGATTGAATACAGAATACTTTGGCCTGACTTGATTATATACAGTTTTGTCCTGACTCAATTAAATACAATATACTTTAGCCTGACTTGACTGAATACAGAATACTTTGGCCTGACTTGATTATATACAGTTTTGTCCTGACTTAATTCAATACAATAAGAATACTATTTTTTACCCTGCTAACTTGTTCAACTATGCTACATTCCAGGTGATGGCACAAAATGTGTCACAATACTGGGTCACACAATAGTACTAGGTCATGGGGCATGCCAGTTATAACCATTTCCTTGTCAATCACAGAGGATATTATTGTGCCATATACAGTAGCTATGCTCAGCCCCTGGGCTTAAATAAAGCTAAAAATATTCAATTATCTGTTTAAAGATGGTGACATGGATGAGTTCCTTTTTTTAAATTAGAAATTATTTACATCATTCTGTGCCTTGCTTATAGTTACTCTCTTTGGATGCTGCCAAAACAAATTATTATATAGAAATTTAAGCCCTCTTGCAAATGTATAAGACTGACTGGTAATCTGTTTTGGCAAAAAAAATGTTCTCAAAACATTTCAGAAATGTGTTTGAAGATCAATTTCTGACTCTATATAATAATTTCATTTTTACAAAGTCAATTGACATATTCAATATGCTGCATTCTAGCATGTCATCTTTACCTAAGAGTTTAGGACACTGATCTACAATAATGTTATTTGTTTCTAAACTGATTGATTAATGTATTGATTGTGGTTTTACACCAGCACTGTAAGGCTATTAAGCACCACAGAAAAGGTAATCTCAAGGATTATTTACAGCTGGGATAAAATGGTTTATTATCAATCCAAGATAAAGAAATCAAACAGAAACAAAACAATGGGATGGTGTGGGTAATACATATAGCTTCCAATCAATGGGTGAATGTAATTCATGTATCCATGAATATTTTAGATGAAAAAGACCTGAGTATAAAAGACAGCATGTATGTTACAGTGATAGCATAAAAGGTATACCTTAGAATAGATGTTTACTTCTTTTGGGAATTTTAAAATGCAAGAGGCGTTTATGGTATCAAAATGTTGCTTCATGTGTTGAACATGATTGCATTCAGGTTGTAGAGCAGAGCAATCTATCATAAATTATGTTCATTGCAAGAAATGCACTCAAGTGGGTTTTCAAATTTTAGACTGTAGGAGTGGGTGATATAAGTACATGTATGACCAATTATAATTCTTGCATTGACTACCTCATCCTTCTGGATGGTTCTGCAGGAAGGAGCCTAGTATTGCACGGTTGGCTTGTTTGCATGCAATTTGTTATTCATTGCATCATTCCATGATGCCTGCCTCAAAGGCATTTTGATACTAAGTTTAACATCAGTGTATGGTATTTTAAAATCAAATGGTTCGAGGGATAGGGTCATTTAGGCATCAGGATCTGCTTTCTCATACCTTTAATACCAATACAGCTGGGTCACCAAGTATACTCCATTGTCACACAGCTTGGTGTGAATTTCATAGCAAAATCTATTGCCCTGATTTCGGCTGAAGAATAGGGAAGGGTTTGTGTCCAATTCTTTTCTATCATGTAGTGTAAAAGTACTTTTGGTTGTTTAAATAGACAGGAAGGTGTTTCAGACATGGATGTCATCTGAATTTTAGAAAGGTCAATTTTTTGTTCATGATATTCTAATCCCATTTGGTTTATTTTTGTAAAATGTTTTGTATTTGGGTTCAAATACAGCCCAAAAAAGCAGGGTTCAGTGGGCTTGATCTTAATGTTGAGGGCACATTGTATTTTAGAAAGCATTTCTCTGCAATTTAAAAAAGGTGGTGAGTTTGTTTCAGCAAGAAGGCTTTCATATAGGGATGTCATAAATGCTAAAGAGCAAGTCTTATTCCTTGATGGAGAATTGGTTGAAGTATCTTTAACTATGACTTTCTGGTTCAACCATGCAACCATAGTCCAGTATGAGGATGACTTTTCTATCAGCACCCTAGTCAGTGTGCACTACTACTACTGTTTAAAGCATTTAGCTGGCAAGTTCTCTATGTGTGGAATAAAGGTTTTCTGTCAAAGACAATAACTAAAACTTTTGTTTCCTCAGCAACTGGTGTAGATATTCCATCCAGCCTTAATTTTGGTTCATCATATCTTTGTAACAGACAGAAATGCATGCATACTGTGTTTGATTTTGAGAATCTGAAACCAAAAGCAGTGGTCCAATTTTGAATTGTTATTTTGTTGTAGTTGTCTTTAATTGTATGCATGTGCTTATGATCGATAACATATTAGAAAATAACCAAGGTATTAGAGAGAAATCCACACCAGGAGCCAAACATTTTGTACCAATATTAATTTTGATTTCTAAATCTTTTAAGAAATATGAATTTATAATATAAATACTCAAACTTCTCATGCTTTGGAAAAAAAATGTTTATCTTTGAATCATTTGCAATTTTCCCCAACTTTTTTTTAAATGCACAACAAATCCAAGTTTACACTTCGTTTAAGGTTATAGCATACTGTAAATTAAAAGTCAAACTGCAAACAAGAAAAGACCTTATATGCTGTAGCTTAATGAGTCTAAAGATCAAGGTCTATGCTGTTTGTTCTACTGATTACTGCTAACAAACTGCACAGACCCAGATCTGCTGGTGCATATTATGCTGGAAGTACAGTTGGACTCATAAGTCAGTATATATGGCAATTCCAAATATTCCAACCTTGAATACAGTTTGCTGATTCCCTGTTTGAACTGAGAATCTGCCGGGGCTAGACATGGAATTTGACATTAAAGAGCAATTACCCATCAGGCTTACAGACATGATTTATCATTTACATTCTTGTTTCTGATTATCAATGCACTGGTGTATTGAATACCTTGGCAAGGCAGTCATATGTATGTTAATTATTGTCAATTGGTTCTATCCATTTGCATCCACACAAAAATAAAATTCTTCCATGAATCCAAAGTCTACTTCTCAAGTATCACACTGACCAATTTGATAGCATTGTAAATCAATGGAGTTGTACTCCCTCTTATCAATTACTGTCCTCTTTTGGGAACACAATCCCAGTGACATATTCTCCTAACCTTGGTCTCCCACTAGATGACCAAAGAACCTAAAGTAGTCACTGAAGCAAGCAACATAGGTCACTATGACATACTTTTTGGAGGGTGAATATATAAAACAGATGTTTTGTTAATTTCATGGCTACATCAGGCATCACAGACATTAATGAAGCAGACTAAATGTAGGAATGTGGTACAATCATTATAAAATGAAATGCAGGCCCATGTGAATTATGTTAGTTTACCTGGAAGTAATATTAAAGTATCAATCAAGTTTTATAATCTTTCATTCAAAAGTTTTGAAGAAAGTCTGTTAAATCATTAACCCCATATCCCATGTTTATGTGTCATGACATTGTATCCTACTTTTGCGATCTGTAATGTCAACGACATTTATGATACAACACATCATGGGCATTGTAGAAAAGGAGAAGGATGTAGTTCTACAGTGATATCAAATAATGTAAACTTTCTGCTCACATGAATAAATAGCAAAAACAAACAATTTTAGACTGGATTTTTAGGTGCTGAAAATGACTGTTTTCAGAAACTGGAGTTTCTATCCAGATTTGAGATTTGTTGGCCTAAGATCTAAAGCAGACTGGTTCAAACTGGAGTTTATATCCAGATTTTAGATTTTTTGGCCAAAGATCTAAAGCAGACTGGTTCAAACTGCACATGGAGAGATGAACCTTTGCAAAATGTAAAATAAGTTTGAGGAAAGGAGTGAAAAAGAGGCCCTGAGATGAAAATCTTGGATACAATAACAACAAAACAAATAAAAGATAAAAAAAACTCAATGTTCACTCTTCTGCATATTGTGTGCTAAGGTAGCCAATAAAAAAAAAACATCTTATAAACCTAAGTATTCAGCTAAATGAAAATCTATTGAAAACAGATGTGCTTCATTGCATTCAAAAGTAATCCCAAGTACGTGACTCCTACCCACATTTCTAGTGAAATGCAGAGAATCTACATTGACAATATCAGCAAATGCAAAAATGCAAAACTTTTATGTTGATGCATATGAGAGCTATGGACAAGATCAAAATACCATGACCATCAGCCTGAGGTAAGTAATTCTTGCGTTTTGACTTTTATTTTGAATAAAAGCAGGATATCTGCAAGCTTAACTGAAGCATCCGGTTAATTAAACATCTTCATCAACAACTACAGTTATATATAGATCCTATGCAATCTGCACTCTTAATAACTTAATATAAATTAATACCTGTGTAAAAAAATTAACCACTGAATGGTTGCTTTATAGATGATGATTAAAATTGATGATTAAAATTCAGTCATGAAGCAGGAGTTAGAAAAAATATATAGATATAACAAATGTTATACATGCTAAAAATGCATGATGGAAATGCATGGTGACCAACAGTTGTGAAAGTTTGTGATCGTAAATGTTACCAGCCATGTGAGTTGCAAATTTTAATGTCTGCAAACTTCCTGCATTGTAAAAACTATACATCTTAGATTGCCCTTGTAATGTTAGTTTGAGGTCAAATAAATTAGCTGAACATAGTCAACTTTTACATAGGTCAAGGTTTCTTGGTCAGAATACATATACTGATTTGTCTTATCACTGGCATCTCTAAATCCCATTTCTCATCTAACAAGCTTATTACACCAATCTCTCTATTCTGGACCAATAAACTATACTCAGCATCCCCATTCAGGAAAACACATTAAGGTGTGGATAATGAATCACACTAATCAACATATTTTTAGAGGATCAACTCCAAAAGGAATGTATATCAAAATCTGTAATAGCATCACAAATCTGACAAACCATTCTGAAAAAGGCAAACAAAATCATTTTGATTATTATCAATAGCTGTTTGTACCAATACTGTTTTTTTTTTAAAGTAACCAGAACAGCTGTATCTCTATAACATTAAGGAAAACTTGGAATTCGCTATATTTCATTAGGTACCTATTTAACTAGGGGCCCCCGAGTGGCCAAGCGGTCTAAAGTGCTCTCCGTTATGGATCACTGCCATCTCACCTCTGTCTGCGTTGGTTCGAGTCTAAGATTCAGCTAATGTAGTTATGTAAGAAAGCTTGCCAGCAGCTTCTCATGGGTCGGTGGTTCTTTCCGAGGGTTTTCCCAGGTTTTTCCTCCACCAATAATACTGGCTGCCATGTATAGCCTATCATGTGCTGAAAAATGGCGTTAAACCCTACAACAACAACAACAACCTATTTAACTGGATTTGTCATTGCTATATCATACATGAATTTAATAATACACATAACTGATATGGCAGCCATATAATACTGTATTACTTGCAAGTTAGATACAACTGCAAGCAACAAGACCATGATCAGTCATTGCATAATCAGCTGGCAGACAGCAGGGTCTTATTGTCTGTCGTATTGATTTATCATAAAAAAAACTGTATTGACCCAATTCTGCTAGAACAATATCTGCTAGAAGATCATGGTCAATGTTGTTTGTTCTGCTGAATACTCCTAACAAACTGCATATACCTAGATCTGTTTAGTGCATGATGTGTAGGTAGATCTGAGTCTATACAGTTTACAGTAGCATCTGATTTGAAAAGGAAAAACAACTATAACATATTTAAAGAGCAGGTGAATCAGGACGGTATTCAGAAATAACAGTACAAAAGTAATTAAGAAACTTAAAGTGTACATTTAAATTAAATTAAAGAGTAAAAGAATGGCCTGGTAACCTTGAGCTTTGTACCAATTAGTCCACATTAATTACTCTTATTATACAAAAGAATCAACCTTTTATATAACAATTCTGCAGACAATTTAGTTTTGCACCCATCAGATATGGCTTTACCAAAACCAAACTTCAATGACATATTATGGAAGCCTTTATGTATTGATAGTTGCTTTTTATTTTGTTGCTTTTTGTCTCCTGGCCACTTCTTATTTCCAATTCCAACTTTTTCTACATTTTGCAAAGGTTCCTCTGTCTGTGTGCAGTCCAGACTGGTCTGCCTTAGACCACAGGCCAAAAATCTATGGACACAAAATCTGATTCCAAAAATGGGTGAATTTTTAGTGTAAACAAATTGGGTCTCGGAAACATGTTTGTTCCTCTGCATTTTGTAATGTGAGTAGTACTTCCAGATTATCTGGTATCATCATAGAGCTACATCTGTCTACTTTTTGGTAATACCATCCATTTTTATGCATCTTAAATGACCTTGACACTATGTAGCTTGAAAGTAGGATGCAGCCTCATCACGCCTACAGGCAGGGTTGGGGCTGAATGAGTTAAAACATGTAAAGACTGCTGTACTCAAGGCAAGCCTATGTGACACTGACTTCACTCAAATTGCCTTTACATCTTCTATTGCTTATAACAAATCCTTACATGTGTATCATAAAGCTGAAAGAAAATCATAAATTCCTCAAAAGTCCCAAGACATTTCAACATAGTTTCAAATCTGAACAAATTTTTAAAAAACAACATTTTCAGCAATTAAATTTCCAGTTTAAAATGCTGTCAGAATGTATGTTTAAATAAACTGCCCAATGCTACAATTATCACTACAAAGGCATTAAAAGAAGATCAACTTTCCATAACTGACATGAAGGAGATTAACAAAGTCATTGAATTTCCTGGGAACAGTCAGTAGCCATGCAGAGACAGATTTATTTGTAATTGTCTGAATGGGTAAGTCACAAGGTGAAAAATTTAACATAATGGAAACAACAGCAATTTACTGACATTCGATCTGAGGTCACATGTCACATAAAAGGAAAGTCCCCAAAAGATGGAGAATTCTTTGCTGATGATATTTCTCTCAGGAAGTAAGCATTAAATAGGTAAACCACAAAAGGTGCAATTGACTTAACCAGTTAGCTGATCAAATTTAAAAACAAAAAAAAGTCCATGGAAAAGATTTCTCTGTTTAAAGAGTATATTTTACACTAGAATCATGGTGACAATGAAATATAGGAGTCATAAAAAGGCATGTTTGTTGTTTTCATTTATGACAGAGTTTAAATCATTTCTTTCAAGTTAGTTGCTTTTGGTTGAGTCTAAAAAATCATTTCTTTCAAGTTAGTTGCTTTTGGTCGAGTCTAGCATTGTTCTGATGTTCCAACAAAAAACCACGGTTTTAATCTTTTCCTATGATGTGAGGCAGGTGGGGAGCATGCCTTGTTTATTTCTGATATGTTTTGAACACGTTGGACTGCGTTGGAAGATATAAATTGGCTGCGACAATCCAATTGGGGTGTGTGTAAGGAAATAAGCTTTGGTTAAACCATCTATTCCAGGTCCCTCTCGATGTGGAGCAAGCAATGCTGTCCCTAGATAAAGCTGCTTGGTCACTCAGGCTGCTGCCGAATTATGTCGTCAATGGATCAACAGCAGACAGCCAAGGGCCTGAGTCACCTGCATGTAGAATTGGGACTTTGGCTTCCAGTAACATCTTTCACTTGCTGTTTTCGCCCAATTCCCATCACTGCAGGCTTGATAGAGTTGAACGTAAACAGTTCCTTCATGCCTGCTTTTAGGTGGAGTGCAGTCAGTGCAAACTGGTCCCATGCTTTAAACCTGGGGTTCACATGCCATGGCCCAGTAAACCAGGATAGTGACAGTGAGGTCCGCATGTTTTATATGAGTTTCTCTGTACTATTCAGATGACTGACTGAACAGATCTGCCTTCCCTGCTATAAGTATAGGGAAGTTAGGGCTGTACCTTTGTTGTCCGGCAGCTGCGTTCTCTAAGAGGACGGATGCATTGGTCCTCAACTATCTCCTAAGTGTCTCACATTTGTCTCCAAGAAGGAATCATTCCTGACATACCCTGGTACACCATTTCAGCTGGCGGATCAAACGGCATTGCATCACTAGGTATATGAACTTCTACAGGGAAGTCACCAGCTAGGGCAGAAGGTCTCTACAGATCAACGGCCAAGTGTTCGGGACCAGGGCACACCATATGTACCAGTGGATTGCGGCTGTGGCCGACCAGCTTAGTTCAAAATGGAGGAAACTAGTTTACCAAGATAATATACATCAATGTGGTGTCATTAAAAGCAGCATGGACAGGGAAATTAATTTACCTAGATAATATACATCAATCTGGTGTCATTAGAAGTTATGCATGGACTGGGAAATTAATTTACCAAGATAATATACATCAATGTGGTGTCATTTAAGCAGCATGGACCGGGAAAATCATCTTGTTCTTATTACCTCCCAAAATCTGGTTGACTGATTGGGACAGAAGGAAGATAGGGGTCAAGTTAAGAAATAGTTTATTATAAGTGAATACATGTAACTTAACAGACAAATGCTCTTTATGACCGGACATGGGTCACGGAGAACACTTTAACATTTTATTCCTCTAGTTTTACATGCCTTTTAGGACATTTTAAATCAAATATTGCCAAATAGTGGGAGATATGTACAACTGAAAAAGTCATCACTGATGTACTTCAGAAGCATTTTGACATTAAAGTTCTCAACCTTTAGGAAAAGTTTTAACATCAATGGTAGCCAAACCACAAACATAAATGTACTTGCATTTCTAACAGTGTTGCATTGTAATAGAAAAATGGAGATCTGTTTTTAAAAGATACTGACTGTACTGATTACTCCCAACAAACTGCACAGACCCAAATCTGCCAGCATATTATATACTGGCAGATTTGGATCAGTGTATTCTGCAGTTGAACTTATAAGTGAGAACGTACAGTGTATCAGACGGGCAAGTGTAAAGCTTCGTATTCTGCTGACTAATCAAATTTCCTGTCCACTTTACCAAGTAACTTTACCAAGTAATGTATCAGAATAAGCAATCTATTTCATGTTGAGGAGAGTTGTCATCTGAAACAATATATTCCAAATAAATGTTGTTCACTTTTTATGACATTTTATTTTGCGGATTCCATGCCATTTTTCAGCATATGACAAGTCAGTATTGAGTTATAACCATCAACCCATGGGAATCTACTTGCAAGCTTTTTCACATGTGTGCTGGTACAGTCCAGATTTGAACCCACAGGTAAGAGATGAGTTATCAATGATCATTAAGGAGAAACATGTTTGACCATTGGGTCACCTTGGGGACCTTGTTACCTTTGTAGTGATAAAGTTGTAATTTTGTGGGTGAATGGAAAAGTCAGCAGAACATAACCACATATCATTGTTCATCAGTTCCCTGTTAAGTCAGAGATCTTGAGTTAAATCAGAACTGATGCTTGAGCACCCCTCTACAAGAAACATGTGGACTTTATCTTGGAATCACTGTCACTGTTGCAGAACTGGTCAAATTTGTGTATTTGCTACTTGAAACTATTAGTGAAACCTAAAATAAATGTAAAAGCATTACACCTACCCCTCTATACTGTAGTCTGATATCACTACTAGTTCAAACATCATGCCTCAACGTACTCGGAGACTAAAACAGTAAGGAATCCTTGGCACTTCAAGGGCTATTAACAGAATACTTAAAAGGTACCATTGTGCCCTCCCTATTAACAGTTTCATTACAAAATTAAATCCCATGAGATGGCATGTGAGCTACAAGAATACACAGATTTTGAGGCAATTCAACATGGGGTAAAAATCAATCATACTAATGACCTACTGCTAATTCTATGGTCTTTTAAAAATACCTTGATGATCCTAGTTTCTAATCATAAAGTGGACAATACAAATAACTGCAAATATCCTGAGGTTATTAAATTCTAGATTGAAGTTCTTCCTCTTTGTTACCTGTATGTGACAGATTTTATACTGATTAACACAAAATCACCAAATAAACATGCCTGATTTGAAGGAATAAAGAGTGAGAAAATGTGTTCTGAGCTGTGTGATAAAAACACAAAATCACTAATGTACTCATGAGAAAATCATTAAATAGCCTGGGTACTCTTAAACATAAATACATTTTGTGCACACCTCCCCCCAAGCAAACCCCACTTTTATAGCAATCTGTAAAAAAAAAAAAAAAAAAGCCCAGCATGAACAGAAGAGCTAGTGTTAATGGCATGTACATAACAAATATTGCTAATCTTATCAAGGTGTAACACCAGCTTGTAGCTACTTCAGTACTGTATGTTCTCTTATAAGCGTAACGTGCCTGCAGACCAGGGTCTATACTAGTTATTCCTAACAAACTGCACAGACCCAGATCTACCAGTGCATTATGAAATGGCAGATCTGGGTCTGTGAAGTTTGCAGTAATCCAACTGATAATCAAGTATATATGATAGATATTAACCTACCTGTCTAAATCAGACATCCCTACAATCAATGTTAAGTTGAAAAGTTACAAACACTATAATGATGAGGAGATAAGACATTGATTTCACATCATTGTCATTGTCTGATTTCACCACATTTATATCACTGTTATCATCAACACCATCATTAATGCCTTAGGGGTCTCTTTGCATACTATAAAACCTGATTAAATATTGTATTACAATGTACCTGGGTTCCTGCATTTTAGCTTGATCAAGTTTTACTGATGCATAATGGTGAAATCCTATATTGGTGAAAAGCTGTATATAAATGCCACATCATAAAGAACAACTTGCATCAACCTTTTCCTTAACTTCAATTACATGAATCTTCTACACAATGACACTGTCTATAAAGGACACTGTCACAATTTATCCCGACCCACTTGTACATGTATAAAAGCTAATTCTGACCAACGTGTTTGAAGTGTAAAATTGGCCAAGGTAAAGCTAATCCCCTTACGTAAGATGGTCTTAGTTGGGTCGAGAGAGCAGAAATGCGGCAAGGGGGGGTAAAAATGTCACGTAAGTGTAAAGTTTATGACCACATCAAAGGTAGCGTGGCCAACGAGTAGGTGGACGTTAGTTACAGTTTCTCCAAGACAGACAGGTAGATTTGAATTGACCGTTCGATGATTGGACAGGGTCCAAGCGCCACCCAATCAGAATGCGATATGGGTGGGCCCTTGTTTTAAACCAAGAATAATATCTTATGTCGACAGAAATTAAATTAGTTCGTTCTAATCCACTGGAAGGATTTTCACTGAGGACAGGAACAGGAACTCCGTTTGCCAGCCATGAATTGGCGCATAAATCTTAAATTCTGGGAATCTAAGAGATATACAGCTTCAAGGAAGCTTTGGGTGACAGACTTGAGAAGTTTTGTCATAGTCTTGGATTGAGAGATGGAAGGAAGGAGAAGTAGAAGGAGCTACGAGGAGAGAAGGAAATTATAAGTTGGAGTAGATAGACAGGAGGAACGTGGAATGGAAGTGGAGAAGACAGGAGGGACAAGAGTCAAAGGAGAAAAAGAAAGGAGGAGAAAGACGGAAGGAAGCGTGTAACAGAGAAAATTAGATGAGTAGATCACATGGAAAGGGGAAATTATAATCACACTAAGGAATCACGTGATGAACTAGGCCGTCACTTGGTCAAGGGAGAGACGAATGATTGTTAATTATCGTATAAAGTTCACATTTTAATAAATTGTTATTAATTGAATTGTATCTTCGTGTTTATTTATAAGGTAACCGTCGGCATTGCTGACTGGGGGCTCACAGCTATAAATCTATTACCAATAATTTAACATTTTTTTTTAATTACGGGTCAGGGGAACTTTCTCAAAATTCATTTAAATATTTCGGAAGAACCCCGCCCCTAGACTACGACCCGCCACAGACACATCAAGAACAATATGCAACCTTTTCTTCAACTTCAATTATATGAATCTTTTACAAAAGGACACTGTCTAAAAAGAACACTGTCTATAAAGGACATAGTCTATAATGGACAGTCATAAAGGACACAGTCTATAAAGGACACAGTTCAGGTGATCCATTGAGTGTCTCATTAAAAACCATACTCTTTGTTGAATTTGACTCCAATAGTATAATATAAACAACATTAAACAATGTAAAAATATGCCATTCTGCAAACAACATAAGTAATAAATCCATTCCAATATAAGTAATAAATCCATTCCAACATTGACCATATTTGTCAGACAGTGAACATCATACAAAAAAATTTAAAAAGTCTGAGATTGGAGAACAATAAAAATCAGCATTACTACTGTACTGATATGTCTAATGAGAACATCACAAGTTTTTGCCACAATTTGTGACATATTTTTCTGCATTATTATTTCAAGAATTAAAAAAAAATCTATTACCTTGCATTGTACAAACTAAGTCTGCCTGACAAATGTATTCCATGTCTAAAGGTACAAGCCACAACTCTACTATGTTAACAAATGTGATCTGACCTTACTTAACTGGTCAGTTCTGCTGATCCATGTCTATTGACTGCTATAATAAATAGATTATCCCATGTAGGTCAGCCATGTACATGTATTTTGCATTATCTAAAGAATAATAATAATAATAATAATAATAATAATAATAATAATAATAATAATAATTTTATTTTACATGCAAAACAAACAATTCCTAAAAGATATGAAGAAAAAGAATAGTAATACAATAATTTGCACCATTGATCAGTTATTGATAAACAATTGCCTTTACATAATAAACAATGGTCAACATATATTGCAGTATCCGTTTTGTCCACAATCCTTGAAAATCATTTGTAAGCCTGAATAACTGTGTAGAATGTAAGGAAATGGAATTTAAACGACAAAATGAAAACCATTAAGTTCTGAAAACAATGTCATAAAAATATGACCCCAAATTCCCTACTTATCTATGTTCTTCTTAGTCATTTTGGAAGTAAGACTAATTATTTATGAATATTGTTTTACCATTCTCATCTGACTGTTTATATTTTACTTGTGTACTAGCATTTTGGAAGAAGGAAGTTATTTATAGCCATGTAATGAACTGTGTAAAGTACAGAACTGAAGCATTTACAATATGCCACACCTATGTTACAGTACTTAGATGATTGCATCATTTTGCATGCAGGAACCAACTCTTTCTGTAAAGATGACAGTATTAGAATTGCATTTTGACTCGATGTGTATGTGTGCACATGCATGAGTGTGTGTGTATTACACACACACACACACACACACACACACACACACACACACACACACACACACACACACACACACACACACACACACACACACACATGATTTCATGGCAGACAGCAATATAGGATGCATCCCAGGGCAAAGAGACTGACACAATTAGTCACCTATAACATGCTTGAGAGTGCATCAGGCCCATTCTACATTCATGTTCAAAACATCCCTGCTTCTAATAGTGTCATGAAACTTGTTTGACTGAATATGGATAACATAAGACCATACTGGACCAAACTTAGAAAAAGCATGAGTAGGGGAAGAATAGCACTGCAGAGAGGGAAGGGGGAGGGTGGGGCTCCTGACAGTGTTATAGACTCCTGATGACGGTGTTATAGTCTCCTGGTGACAGTGTTATAGAGACTCCTAATGACAGTGTTATAGACTCCTGATGACAGTGTTATAGACTCCTAATGAGACTCCTGATGACAGTTTTAGATTCCTGAAGACAGCGTTATAGATGTTATATCTTCTATTTTACTCAATCAATAAGTGTATAAACTGAAGTAATGACAAACAAAGAACGAGGTCAATCTATTAGGTATGTAGTACTTTGGTAATCAGAGTTCTGAAAGAAATAATTACATGTACTAGTATGCTAATAAATAAGAATTTCTATCATGTCTTTTTTCAAGCACTCTTTCCCTCAAAATCGTTTGTCCATGGGGGCCAGGATATACATTATTAAAGTGAGACCACCTTATAATCATATATATATATATATATATATATATATATATATATATATATATATATATATATATATATAAATTCCCTCATTTTCATGATGTCCATGGAAGCCATATAGTAGTCATATTAGTTTATATATATATATAAGATAGTCATTATAATGCAGTCCAGGGAACCCTACAGTATACCCACCTATAGTGATATTTGTTTATAGTGAAGAGTGAAGTACGTGATGCACATAATTTTAATATGGCATAATGAAATGGGGTCCAATACCACACCCACCTTAAAACAGGAATGGTGTTATAATTAAGGGTCTGGCAGTAAAGGTGTGCTGTAATTATTATCAAGTTTTCTTTGAATTTTGATGCAAATTCACTAGTGTTTGATTTGATCTGAAATGGTGTAGAAACTGCAAAAAATGATTGCATGCACAAGGCTATTCATAACAAAATCTTTGTTACACTGACATTATAACTGAGGTTTCTGACAAGGCCATTCTAATAGTGATACATAAATTAGTTGTGAACAGTAATACACAAACTTACCTGGATCAAAGTGGCCTTCTAATCCAAAATTGTACTACAAATATGCCCCTTCACAAAACCTGGATAAACACTGCAGACCTTCCATTCATATGTATGTACAGTGTATATATACTCCAAAATCTATGTCATTCATACAAATCCTTCCTACTGTTATCTACTTCCACAATCCACAAACATATCCTTTCCAATGTGTATCCATTTCCACAATCCACATCTAATTATTGAAAAAACCCTTCTTGTTCTAAATTTCCCCCAATTTCATTTATGGAAATTATTCTGTTGAAAAAATTCCTCACACATACACATGGCATGAAATGACACATGTAAAGAACACTTAATCAAAGTGCTTGTAATAACTGTCTGCTGTCTATCTAGACTTGCATCAAACAACCAGTCTATTTGAGTGAGCCTACAATGATGGGGAATCTCAGCTAATCAGACTACAAGTGGATAAAGGAAAGAGACCCAGCTGATCAGTGTACTATGGCAAAGGCAAACAGAAGCTTCTATAACACTGGTATCCAAGAGGGATTCAGGGATTTACAAATACCAAGAAATTGTGAGTCTGATACTAATACCACACAAATAGTTTTGCATTCATAAGTAATATTCCAACCAAATGAATCACTCTTGCAGACAATTTAATTTAAGTGATAGTTTAGATTTATAGCATTGCGAAGGCAATTTATATGGTACTGTAACATTTGAACAGACGAGTGTGTGAACATTTTGGCATCTGAAGTGTGTGTGTGTGCGTGTGTGTGTGTGTGTGTGTGCGTGTGCATGCACAAGTAACCTTAACCCATGAATCACAATGAACAGACATAATTAATATGCTAGGGACCTAAGTTTGACATCGGTCATCATTATGCAACTTTCTTTTATGAAACAATTTGTTGATACACCAACAAATAAATAAATTGAGAGCATGATACAAAACTAAATAATTATGCTGTTGATATACCCTCATTAAATAGTTTTTTTGATGGTTTTTATTAAATATATTATTATTATACATAAAATCTGTGTCAGCTGCAGCATTATTTACACTTCCTTGAATGACTCTATATTAAAGTAGTAACATAAGTAATAACAACATCAGATTTACTGCTTTTACCTTGCCACCATGATGAAGCTAACAATACATGGTCCAAACTACATTCTGTTTTCATACAGTCCCAAAAAAATATGAAACATTGATAAAAGACTGAAAGGATGGAAGAAAACAATCAGCTCAAGAACATATTTATGACCGGGGCTAAGTGATAAGAGTGGATTTGCTGATCAGTGCCACCTCACCTATCCATGTGGGTTCAAGTCTTGGGCTTGACTAATGTGGTTATGTAATCGGGCTTGACCAATGTGGTTATGTAATTGGGCTTGACTAATGTGGGTATGTAATCGGGCTTGACTAATGTGGGTATGTAATCGGGCTTGACCAATGTGGGTATGTAATCGGGCTTGACCAATGTGGGTATGTAATCAGGCTTGACCAATGTGGGTATGTAATCGGGTTTGACCAATGTGGGTATGTAATCTGGCTTGACTAATGTGGGGATGTAAGAAAGCTACCAGTTGCTTCCCATGGGTTGGTGGTTCTCCCTGGGTTTTTCCAAAGGTTCTTCCTCTCCCAGTTATACTAGCTGCCATGTATGGCCTATCCTGTACTGAGAAATGGTACTAAAAGTTTAACCAACAACAACAATTTTTTTTTTATGAAAGCTCCACTATCTCCAGGTTACAATAAGGCCATAATAACAAGTACTTTATCAAATGCAGGACTGACTGATGCTCTATTACATTTATTTCTACAAATACATGAGACACTGCATGTAAAAATGAGAAGGAAAAAAAACACAATTTTATTTTGGCATTGTTAAGGATGATCAGTGTAATTTAGCATCCAACAGGCCCTTTTCTATCAGCATCAGTACACATCCAACAGGCCTTTTTCTATCAGCATCAGTAAACATCCAACAAGCCCTTTTCTATCAGCATCAGTACACATCCAACAGGCCTTTTTCTATCAGCATCAGTAAACATCCAACAGGTCTTTTTTCTATCAGCATCAGTAAACATCCAACAGGCCCTTTTCTATCAGCATCAGTAAACATCCAACAGGTCTTTGTTCTATCAGCATCAGTAAACATCCAACAGGCCCTTTTCTATCAGCATCAGTACACGTCCAACAGGCCCTTTTTTCTATCAGCATCAGTACACATCCAACAGGCCTTTTTCTATCAGCATCAGTAAACATCCAACAGGTCTTTTTTCTATCAGCATCAGTAAACATCCAACAGGCCCTTTTCTATCAGCATCAGTACACGTCCAACAGGCCCTTTTTTTTTTATCAGCATCAGTACACATCCTACAGGCCCTTTTTATCAGCACCAATGCACATCCTACAGGCCCTTTTTAATCTGCACCAATTCACATCCCACAAGCACTTTTTTCATCAAAACCAATACACATCTAACAGACCCTTTTTTTTATTGGCACCAATACACATCCTACAGGAACTTTTTTTCATCAGAACCAATACCATCCTACAGGCTCTTTTTATATTGGCACCAATACACATCCAACAGGCCCTTTTTTTATCTGCATCAATACACATCCTACAGGCACTTTGTTATCAGCACCAATACACATCATACAGGCCTTTTTTATCAGCATAAGTGCACATCCTACAGGCCCATTTTTCATCAGCACCAATACACATCCTACAGGCTATTATTTATCAGCACCAATACACATCCTACAGGCTTTTTTATCAGCACTAATACACATTCTATACTCTTTTTTTTAAAATCAGCACCAATATATATTCTACAGGCCATTTTTATCAGCACCAATGCACACTATAGGCCATTTATTCATCAGCATCAATACATATCCTACAGGCTCTTTTTTTTATCAGCACCAATACACATCATATACTCTCTTTTTTTTAAATTAGCACCAATACACATCCTACATGAGTTTTTTTTATTAGTATCAGTACACATTCTACAGGCCCTTTTTTACTGGCACCAATACAAATCCTACAGGTCCTTTTTTCATCAGCACCAATACACATCCTACAGGCCCTTTTTTCATCTGCACCAATACCATCCTACAGGCACTTTTTTTTTATCAGCACCAATACACATCCTACAGGCCTTTTTCATCAGCAATAATATACATCCTACAGGCCCTTTTTTCATCAGCACCAATACCATCCTACAGGCACTTTTTTTTTTATCAGCACCAATACACATCCTACAGGCTCTTTTTTCATCAGCACTAATACACATCCTACAGGCCCTTTTTTTTTTACCAGCACCAATACACTTTTGGGGTTTATATCACACGTTACAAGGTATCAAGCAATATTTAACCAGTACTTTTAATTGCAGAGTAGAAATAAATTCATTTGTTTGGATGAATTACAATATTTATTGGGAATAATGTCCTGCCTTTTCTTTAAGGAAATACCATTGTTATAAGCTTGTAGTAAGGTAAAAGAACAACTACTTGATAACTTACTGATCAGCAAATATGGGTAAATGCATATTGTGTGAGCTTGCGAATAATAACAGAATGATATTTGGTTTTTGTGGGCTTTAGGATATCTTTGTAGCAGATGACAGACTATATATGGTGGTCTCTCCCAACAATATAACCAATAATGAATAATGTGAATGGAAAACCTAGTCTCTCAAGACAGGTGGTCTCTCATCCTATATGTCTCTCAAGACAGGTGGTCTCTCATCCCATATGTTTCTCAAGACAGGTGGTCTCTCATCCCATATGTTTCTCAAGACAGGTAGTCTCTCATCTCATGTTTCTCAAGACAGGTGGCCTCTCATCTCATATGTTTCCCAAGACAGGTGGTCTCTCATTGCATATGTTTCTCAAGTCAGGTTTATACTGTAGTAATTTGCAGGTTAATGTTTACATATGGTATACGCTGTCTTTACATTACTTCAGTGTTTTTTTTAGGTGTGTGCTACAACTAAGTTACAAAATGCACAATAAATAATATATTAATGTTTATGACAGAACCACACAACCAGTTTCCACAATAAACATAAGGGTCAGACATCAGGAATGTGAAAGAACAAATGGGATATTATGGAAAATCAATATAAGCTAAAGTTCTACAGGCAAAAAGGTCCATAACCAATTTACTGCAATATTTGTATTGGTCACCAAAATTGAGCCTCTGTACCATGTATATTAATACCATACTACTAATTGATCAAGTGTAACACACAAAGTTTCATCACTTAATATCCAATGGCTTTAAAGTTATAAAGCAGAATAGAAAGTGTAATGAAAAACCTAAAAATACTGATTTATGATCTTGACACAACTTCTAGTGATGATGTATATTATGTTATAACACTTATTCTCAGAAGGTTTTTAAAGATAGAGAGCAGAAGGGAAAGTGTTGTGAAAAACATAAAATATTAAGTGGTGATCTTGACCTTGTAGATAGGACCGCCAATATAGTTAGAAAACCAGTTTCATTTTGACCAAGTTTCATCTCTTAATCTCAAACACCTTGGAACTGAAGAATGGAAACGAAATTATCACAGATGGAAGGAAGCTGTTATTATGTCACATACTTTTCTTTGAAATGGGGAGGGGGGAAACCAAAATGTGCAGACATATTAGAAACAGGCAGACAGACAGACAGACAGATAGAAAGACATTAGACAGACAGACAGACAGACAGACAGACAGACAGACAGACAGACAGATAGATAGATAGATAGATAGATAGATAGATAGATAGATAGATAGATAGATAAATAGATAGTGCAAATAAATAGGTAGATAGTGCAAATAAACAGATGGATAATGCAAATAAATGAAGAAAAATGAAAAAATGGATAGATATACTGTATACAACAGGAGCAAATAAGACAAGATAAGTAAATAGATAGCTTATACAATAGTGGGGGAAGTAAACAAACAGAGCATTGTACATTTACAAATAGGTTTTTCTTAGTCAAATGGACATTATCAGAAATACTGTGATGACACCATGATTTACATCCATGCTTGGTCCATTGGTACAACAGATGGCGGTCAGTGAGCACTGGTTACACATAAAAAAAACTGATAAGAAGACAGAAAATGCACATTTTAATTATCTGCCAAGAAGGCTCTTAAGACTGCTTGTAAAACAAGTTTTAAGCATGTTTGTAAAACATATATCCCAAGACCTGGTTTACCCCAGATCTGACCCCACTGAGCTTCTTATACGGGTCAAGACTTTCTCCTGGCCTAATGTTTGCTGCATATGTATATTTTCTCTGATTTTTCTCTCTCAATTCCTAGTATATGGTAGGTGTGCGCGCAGTGCTCGCCATAAAATTATGGTCTATCAAGGCAAGTGGTCTTTCATGACAGGCCATGACAATATATAATCATTAAATGTGTTTCTTGAGAATGTGGTCTTTCAAGATAGGTTTTACTGTATATGGTTATGATAGTGCTGCAAATGTATGTTTTCTGATTTTTCTCTTTCAATTCCTAGTATATGGTTATGAGAGCTTGAATCTTGCTAGTTTTCAAATAATGTCCTGTAGGCCAAGTTCCTTACTGAGGTGAAAATAAATGCATGGGCCAATATCTGTTGTATATCTTAATGTGTCTTTTAAATGCCTAATAAATGTATATATAGTTTGAGGGTGGGATTCTATGTAGTTTTCAAGTTACAATCCAATGGCTAGGTTTCCAGGAGTTTGGATAGACCATGTGGTCAATATTAGTTACATATCTGAATTCAACATTTTATGTCCAGTAACAACCTACTCACTAAACCATTCAAGGTGGAAACCGGAGTGAAGCAAGGATGCATTCTCTCTCCGATCCTCTTCTCACTGGCCATTGACTGGATCAAGTGCCGCACCACAGAGGGCAAGAGACAAGGAATACAGTGGACATTGACCTCAATGCTGGATGACCTGGACTATCACGATGACATTGGGTTCCTGGCAAGCAGACACCAGGATATCCAACAGAAGACACAACAGTTGGCACAGAATTATGCACCATAGGTCTTCGAGTCAACATAGGGAAGACAAAAGTCTTGAGGAAGAACACTAGAGTGGGCATCCCAATCACCATCAATGACCAGCCCCTGCAAGAACTAGATGATTTCACGTACCTGGGCAGTAAGGTCGCCATGGATGGAGATTGCACAAGGGAAGTCACCACAAAAATTAAAAAAATCTATTACCTTGCATTTTACAAACTAAGTCAGGATTCTCTATAACACTGTCATCATCAGCAAAACCCCCCCTCCCCATTCCTATTCTCTGACCAATCTTTCATGAGCCAGGACATTTATTGTCCTTTTAAACACCTGATGTACAAAAATCATAATGTCTTCTGACTAATGTGTGGTGGACAAAATTAGGAATTCCAGTCTCGTTTGAGATGAAAATGACCAATTGATTGCCCCCATTTAAAATGTGAACCCTTTTAGCCCCACTTCTACACTTGATTATTTCATTTTGGCATCAACAACATTACTTGACCTATACTAACACTCTGCATAGTTTCCATCCTTTTTTTCTTAATGGCAGACATTTTGCTCCACCAGTTTTATGTGGTGTAATGCAATATTGTCATTATTTTCCATTATCTTGTACATGGGAGTAGTTTTCACATATGCTAAAATCATGATGCCATCTATTTTTGGTAATGGCTACAAGATCAGAAATTACCTTATATGCACCCAAGGAAAAGATCATTGAAGCAGCTCAAATTTTTCTTCATGCTGATTTAGATACTATCAACAAATCTTCTTAAAATCCTAAAGCAGCTATTCTTTCAGCAGAGGACACAGTTTCAAAAAGGTTTACACCATCCTAGCATTTTTGATTTCCCACATAAACTAAATCTGTAATGTGGTTTAGATTTACTTTGAGTTAGGCTTGGAAACTGGTGGACTTGTTGGTGACTGCCTATCACAGTTAGACTAGCACAGGAGATCAAACGCGTAACTTGGGCTTTAAATGAGCCGCAGACTTGGCTTGTGCATTTACATGTGTCTGCTACATCTAAAAATCTAGATGGTTGAGGGGTGATGAAAAGTATGCTAATATGTTACAGTACTAGTGAACTTTATTCATGTGTAAGGCACATACTGATTCTTTTAGCTCTCTTGTCACAGGAAAATATTCAAAATACCCCCTTTCTGTAAAAAATTAATGTAAAAAAGAGGGGTTGGGGCAGTGTTGATTCAGTATAAAAGTCACTAGTTGCATGAGGAATTAACTTTAATTCCTCAGTCAGAATCTCACAAGCATCATTTCAACACAAATCATTAGTTCATTTTAATTTGTGTCTTTAATGTAATATTATTATCATTTTTCTGCTATAGGTCATTGTCAGACAAATATTTGCCAAAACAACTGTCCAGTGAGACCTTAATGACAGCCATATCTGACTGACAGCCATATTTGACTGGTGGACCAGCACTATTTGTACAAATGTGAATGGCCTCCATGCCATAATGTCCTCTGCCAAATTGAACTAAAAAGGATTTAGTGGTCTTGAAAGAGTAAACATAAATTGAAAACAGGCACTACACACCACACACCAGATGCAGGACAATGCCATGAATGTCTGGCCTTGTTATCAGGAAAATTAACAAGACTACCAATCATTTATTGGAAGCTGTTGAAACTATCACTCACAGTAAATCATTTTTTTTGGCACACAAACTATACCTGGACCAACAAATTCACCTCTTCTCAACAAATGAATTTTTAAATAACTGACAGTTGTAAAGTGACTGGAAATGCCATGAAAAAAGACTTGAAGTTTACACTGAATCTTAAAAGCCAGTCTAGGTAAAATCACTTCACAAAAAACATATCAGTTCCCAAATTAATAGTGAAAGTCTTCAGATAAAATGAAGATTCTATTACAGAGATATCTTAAAATAAGTGTATTTATCACAGCTAATGTGTCGAAGCTTGGCTATGCTATTACAGGGATACCTTAAAATAAGTGTATTTATCACAGCTAATGTGTTGAAGCTTGGCTATGGTTAAGAAATGGAAGCTACTTCCAATTTGTGATCTTGACAAGTTCTTGGCTTCTAAAACATATTACAGTTTCATTCACTGCAAGGTCGACTAGAAGTTAGTTAAATTGTGATGATTTTATTATATTCCATGAGTAACCAATGACATTTGTTTACTACCTGAACAGTAATTGTTTTGTAATCAAATCATTTGCATGATGACCAACAGTATCATTACAAAGATCAATGTAAGATTCTTTTAAAATAAATATTAGCAAAAAGTGTATTTCAGGAACTGTGAATAAACTAACAACCTGCTGGTTAAGCATGAGACACTCAGTCCTTGTCATGCTTGGATGCCTCTTCCACATAACAAGTATGAGAGGGAGAACATAAACTGTTTATTGTGAGTTATCTTCCATTTTATGCTCATTATTGGCATGATGTCAGAAGCAATTTATTTCTAAAGTCAGCAGGTGCCATATGAGACTTGACTAGCAATTCCAGTCTCTGGTGGTCAGTTTTAAAATATTCCTTAGTGATAATGGCCAGAGTAACTCGCACAGCAAGTTTATTATGGCAAACAGAAGCTAGATTGGATATGAACTGTCATTTCTAATTACTAATAAAATTAGAGTAGTTACAGACCCAGACTGGGAAGCAATATTCTCAATCTTTCATCAGGTTTCATTTTGCACATAATTTTTATATAGTGCTGAAAAACATGCAGTTGTGGTCCTTTAATTTTTCTTTGATCTCAGCATTATGTTCAAATCTGAAAATTACAGCAAATGGTCTTATGTTACATTTTAAGTGCAAACAAGTAAAGAAATGTAATTAAATAAAAAAAGATCTTCATTCAATCTATATTGCAGAAATAGATTAAAGTTTATTTGGTGTATTTCTTATGCTGTCTCCACAAATATAAAAAAATCCATCAATATACTGTTTTGCCTGTGAGAATATACATGCAGTCCTAGCAACATTACTAAACAAACCTAGTAACATTACAACACAAATACTGTGACCTTGACAGTTGACCAACCATTCTAACTACTCCATTCTCCAGCTAATACATGGATGTGATAACAATATATGTTGGGAGAAAATAAATATCCCTTTCCTAGAGCTCTCAGCAACCTACCCCAAAAAACCTAAAGAACAATTCACTTGTAACCTTGACGTTTGACACCTTGATCTATCATCCCCAAGGATATGCACTGGATAATCTGGTTAGAAGTTTAATCCTTCAAGGCCACTGATTTTGATCATTGACCTTTTGATGTGCATACCAGCAGTGGTATTTATATCTCAAGGTACACATCTTTAATATGTTTGATGTCAATTCATCCATTGAAATATTAGAAAGTATTGCCAGACTCAAAAGCTTGAACCATTCACAACCCACATACAAGATAAACAACTGCTTCTGTGACTTTGCCTTATGAGTACCTTGGCTATCAATTTCTATCACATCTGAAAATTATGTATTTGCTGGCATAGTCTTATGATCTCCCTTTTGAATTGTTTGGCATAGTTTTATGATTATCCCCTCATGTATTTACTGGCATAGGCTTATAATGATCCCCATTATGTAATTGTTGGTATAATCTTATAATCCCCCTTATGTATTTGTTGACATAGTCTTATAATCCCCCTTATGTATTTGTTGACATAGTCTTATAATCCCCCTTATGTATTTGTTGGCATAGTTTTATGATCCCACTTATTTTATTGTTGGCATAGTCTTATGATGGGCTCATGATGAAAACACAATACATGTATAAATTGCCCTTGAAAAAATAATTAACCACTGGACATTGTATTCAGCATGTCTTGACAATCTCACAGGTAAAACAAAAATATGCTTCATTTTCTTTCAGAAATTCCAAAGAAATATTTTAATATTTACAAAAAACTTGCATAGGTCTGTAAACCCTATCAGAGTGAGTTATAAAGCAGGGCTACAAGCCTGTTTTGCCAAGCCTCAATTTTTCACCTGAAGGCAGGTGCCTTATTGAAATTTGATGGAAGGAGATTATTGGTCTAAGGAGTCTGTTTTAAAGACAGGTATGCAGAACTATTTGAGAAGGTCTAGTCTAGATTCAGGTAATTGGTAAACTGCAAACCATCAACCAACAGAGTGACAGTGAAATTCCATCTCACTTATTAGATCAGTCAAGTCATTACCTCAACCTTTACATCATAGGCACCAGAACTAGATTTGTGTTTGTAAAATACATATGCCCCCTCTGGGGTATATTGAAAGAGATAGCCAGGTTAAACATGCAATTAATTCAGTTATAGGGTTTAATGCCATTTTTCAGCACAAGAAAGGCTATACATGGTGGCCAGTATCAATGGTGGAGGAAGAACCCTGCAAAACCCTGGGAAATGAACCACCAACCAACAAGAAGCTACCTGAAAGCTTTCTCATGCACCTAATGTTAGCCGAGCCAGAGACTCAAACCCACGCAGACAGAGGTGAGATGACAGTGATCTGGAATGGTGAGGGCTTTAGACAACTTGGCTAATTTAGTTGTACCTGTCCCACTCAATGACGATGTGAAGGAATATCATTGGATTCTCTACTATTATTGCAGTGATGAATCTTCAAAATTCTGAAATTATGAAAGATCTGGACCAGAAACTGTCACATTTACAAGAACAAGAAAGAAATGAACTCAAACAGTTATTAACTGAATACGAGCACTTATTTCCAGATGTTTCTACAAGGACCAATACAATTTTCCATGATGCTGAAATTATCAATTCCAAACCTGTGAAACAACACTCATACAGGATGAACCCTCTCAAACAGGAATACTTGAAAAAAGAAATTCAGAATTTGCTGGAGAATGATTTCATAGTGCCCAGTAAAGATGACTGCAGTTACCATGCATACAAAACCAGAAAAACTTTTTGTATGTGCACTGATTATAGGAAGGTGAATAGTGTGACAAAGACATATTCATTTCCATTACCAAGAATCTATGACTGTATTGACAAAAATTGACATGCCAAGTATATCACCAAATTTGACCTGAAAGGATTTTGGCAAATTCCACTAACATAAAGAGCCAAGGACATTTCGACATTTCTGACTCCAGATGGACTTTTCCAATATAAAGTAATGATGTTTGGGATGAAAATGTTGCCAAGTACTTTTCACTTATGAATATGATTACCTCTGGTCTAGATAATTGTGATGCTTGCGTCGATGATGTCATCATCTACAATGACACCAAGAAAGAATATTTAGCAACTATTCAGAAATTCTTTGACCGACTCACTGATGCAAATATGACAATTAATTTATCTAAAAGTGAATTCTGCTATGTTAGTGTAACCTTTCTAAGACAGATTGTGAGACATGGACAATTAAAATCTATAGATGTTAAGGTCGAGGCTATATCTGACTTCCCTGTGCCTGTTAATAAAAGCAACTGGTGTGATTTTTAGGTAAGGCTGGGTACTATTGGAAATTTTGTTCCAATTTTTCTATCAATGCTGAACCCCTGACAAATTTATTTAGTAATAAAAACAAGTTTCTTCAGACTGAAAAATGACAGGAAGCTTTTGATAAGTTAAATGCCATACTTAAAAAAGCATCAGTTCTTACAGCTCCAAATTTCAACCAATCATTTAAATTATCTGTTGATGCAGGGGATATTGGTTGGAGCAGTTTTAACTCAATTAGATGAAATTGTATTGATCATCAAGTTTGTTATTTTTCTAAAACAGAAAACAAACAAAAAAAATTATTCAACAATCGGGAAGGAATGTTTGGCTTTGATATTGGCATTACAAAATTTTGAAGATTACCTTAGTTAAGCTCCTTCTTCGATTACTGTGTTTAGTGACCCCAACCCCTTACTTTCATTGGCAAGATGAAAAATAAAAATCCAAGACTACTAAGGTGAAGTTTAATGTTACACGAATATATACCTGACATCAGGCACATCAAGGCAAAATATAATTTATTAGCAGATGCACTTTCCCATGTGTAGAAATGAATTATTTCATGTACACTGTTCATAAGATTCATAAGAGTTCTTAAGTTTTTCTTAAACTTTATATATAATTAATCTAAGGTAAAAAGAAAGTGTTATCATATGAATCTTTCAGTTTCTTTACTGGGGAAAGTGTTACATATATCTCATTTATAATAAATTTATTTTAATTTAATTGTTTGTCAGTTTTAATTTTTTTTCTTTCTTCATTACATGTTACTGTAATGTAAATGTATTCACTAGTGATATTTTTCCAGAAAATCAGATGACCTGTATCATTCTTTCCTAAACAACAAATGTTGACCTACAGGTAGATCTTGACCTTGATTCAAGGTTAGTAGCAGCCACGTAAACAAGTTCTTTTTTTCATTTATTTTTATTGTGAGAATTAAAAATAGTGAGATCAAGCCTGTATTAAATACATGACATGAGACTTGTAAATAGCTTTGGGTGAGATAAACAACTTTTTAAAAATTTTATCCTTAGAGTAAAAGGATTGGTTATTATCAGAGTCATGTCAGGCTAAATAATATGATATAAACATGATCATGTGACTAGCGATTCTTGATTTTGCAGCTTGGGGATTTTTCGAAACTGCGTTTTTGAATATGATACAATCTTTGATTTAGAAAAATATTCCCAGTTTGGGCTTTTACTTTACACTGTAAAGTGTCTGTTGTAGCTAGTTTTCGAGTTTTTGAGTTCTGTCAAATTTTCTCTTCAGATCATTTGGATTTTAAAGGATTAATTCATATCTCTGGCAATATTTGATGTGATCATACAGAATTCTTGGACATAAACAGTTTATCAAAATTTTATTCAGATTACCAACACTGGAGCATTAAATATTGTGTTTCTACAAGGAACTGTAGATAAGCACAGTACTGACTACAGCATACATTATCATCTTCCATCTTGCATTTTCCATCAAGGACTCATAGTTGAATTTAGTAGAACACTTCATTACTATTACTTTTAAAAATTTGATTCATGGATTATTCTTGGATCATTTTTGGATTTGTAAGTTGTATTTCCATTTCCAGTGAAATAAATTGTTTATTACATTTTATAACGCTTGTTATTTTCACATTTTCTGTGTGATTGTTTATTAGAGCCTGAACACCTAACAGTATGTATGTATGTATGTATGTATATTTGTATGTGTGTGTGTGTGTGTGTGTGTGTGTGTGTGTGTGTGTGTGTGCACATGCATATGTATGTATGTATGTATGTATGTATGTATGTATGTATGTATGTATGTATGTAGATTAAAAGTAACAACACTTTTAAAGTGTTGGTATAAAGCAATCTGATATATCAATATTATTGGTATATCAAATTGTGATCTGCCCATGGCACAATAATTATACACATACATAAACGTTCTTGGAACTGTGTGCTGTTGAGTCTATTCCTAAAGATCAATAATGAATTTCCACTCATTAATCATTAGTGAGGTATGACAATAATAATCAAAAGTAATAATAATCCCTGTTTTCTAAATGAATTTAACATGGTACACAATTAATCTCAATCCCTTTTTCCATTTTCCCCTCCCCTTTCATGCACATGGGACAAAATTTGCAGAAATCTGGAGTGTAAGAAAAAAAGATATTGGACGGGATATAAAAAATTGAACCTGAAATTACACCACTACAATATTGTTCCACATAATGGTATGTTTACACTTCCCTTGGGACCTATCAACACACAAATTGAGAGAGACAGAGACAGAGACAGAGAGACAGAGTGATTTATGGGGTCCATAGTAATGTTAATTAAATCAGAATAATGACTTAGATCAACTATAAATACATTAAAATATTTTATTTACCTCTTGTTGGTTAATCATTTTGCTTAGATTTTATTCTATGCTAATTTTCTTAAGCCTGTACATTAACGCATCGATGTGTGTTCAGTATTCAAGAATCAATGTGTCTGTAGACCCAGTGCTCTACTGTCTTCATTAAAATCATCTTTTGTGTATAAATCATAATTGTAATCTATATTGATTTAATCAGTGTGAAAAAAAATAGAAACTCAAAAATTAAAACAATCAATTTATCAAATGAAATATGATTGTTAATAGGCAAAAAAAGGACAGAACTACATTTTGTAGCAGACACACTTAGCAGATATACGATTTCATTCACCCAGTCAATAAATCATTGCCTCTCATCAATCTATTTCAAATGGCAAATAAATGTATTTGTATGTGATTTAAATAAAATAGGTGTATAGTATGTATGCTGTATGAATGATATACCACATGTTGTACAAAGTTTTCATTAAATGTTGCCAAATTTATCAATACTGCATATTCTGTATTGCATAAGATTATTAAATGATACAAATTAGCTAACATCATGATTGTTTCAAATTAATATTCTGCATATTTACAATATTACTGACATAAAATATTTGCACAATGATGATCAAATAATTCTTTACACTGCACCTGTATATGGCACAATCTGTATATCTCTGCAAATTCAATCTTCTAATTCAATTATCATAAATGTTCTGGTAGTGAAAACACTGCAGTTGAGAGAATCTTTCTTATCTTCTTTATTTCTAAGAACTTTAAAACCAATACAAAGAATCATGCTTACATACAACTTTAGGCTTTTCCAGAATAAATATATAAAGCAGTATATGATGCCATTTTTGTCTAAAACTCCACTATGATCAAATTTCAATTAGACCGTTACAAAACAAACTGATGGAAATGGCAAAATATATTTTTTGTTTGGAAAGAAAAAAGTTTGTTATACTTTACTTATACTTTCATTTATGCTGATTACTAAAATGCAAAGGAAAAATTATTACAAGTCTTTCTTAATTTCGAACCATTTCATCATACTTTCATTTTCTGCATTCCGATTCAGATACGACCTATAACCTTTTAGCTTTAGCCAGGAAGTAGCCATTACCAATTTGTACCTACAATACTGAACACTGAATTAATGTACCAGCAATACTGTACACTGAAATGATGTACCAACAATACTGTACACTGAATTGATGGTGCTTGGCATGGTTAAATATGTTAGCCATTTTCAATTCGTACCAGCAATAAAGTAAACTGAATTATGTACCAACAATACTGTACACTGAATTGAAGTACCAAAAACTGGTACTATTTGTAAAAGACGGGAAGACCTAGAAATACCAGAAAAAGAATCCATTTTGCTACAGATCACTCCAGAAAAAGCAAAGCACTATTTAGTAGGTTTTGTGTATAGACCCCCATCGTCACATACTGATTGGTGTGAATATTTTGAACTTCAAGTAGATAAAATTTCAAATGAAGAGAAAGAATTTTACATTCTTGGTGATATAAATAGAGACCTTCTCAATGATCAAATAAAAGGGAATTGGATGAAATTTATTGATTCGTTAGGTAAGGAGCAACTAGTAAATGAACCCACCAGAGTAACATCTACCTCAGTCTAAAACACTTATAGATCATATTTATACCAATACAAAAGAAAATGTTTTGGAAGTAATGGTTCCAAAGATTGGTATAAGTGATCACTTTCCAATTTTTCTAACACGTAAAGTCAATGGCAGATCAACAAAAAAAATAATATCCATAAATCCATTACTTATAGGTCCTTTCAAAACTTTGATACTTTTAAATTCCAAGAAGATCTAGAACAGATTCCATGGAATACAGTCCAAATCTTTGAGGATATTGATGATGTTTTAGATACTTGGACAGATCTGTTCATCAGTATAGTGAACAAGCATGCCCCTTTAAAAACACACAGAATAAAGAAAGACCATCAGCCAGTATGGATCTCCCCAGAAATTTTAGAAGCAATAAAGCAAAGAGACCAACTAAAATCAGTAGGAAATCAAACTGAATGTAGAGTTTGGAGGAATAAAGTTCATAAAATAATACATCAAGCCAAACAAGTGCACTACAAAAAGTGCTGGATGAAAATCAAAATAACCTGAAAGCTATCTGGAAAGTGTTTACAGGTTTTGGTGCAAGAAAATGTAAACATAAAACTGAAATTTTATCCCTCAATCATGAGGGCATTTATACTGATAATTCAAAGACATCTCAGATATTTTTAACAACTTTTTTGTTCAAATTGCTGAAAAACTTAAAGAACTTCATCTGATCAACTGGAACTCAAACATTTTTGTGCTAAAAAGCTACAAAACAATAATAAATTTGACATTACTGAAATGAGTCCAGAATTTGTGTTGAAATATATTAAAACAATGGATGTTTGTAAAGCTACAGGACTTGATATGATTGGACCAAGGCTACTAAAAGTGGCTGCACCTGCAATTGTAGAGAGTATAGTTTTCATTTGTAATGAAAGTATTAGGTCTAATAAATTTCCACAAATATGGAAAACTGCCAAGGTTATACCATTGCATAAAGCAGGAACAAAAGATGATGTAAATAACAATAGACCCATCTCTATCCTTCCTTGTCTCTCCAAATTACTAGAAAAACATGTACATGATTCTTTTCTCAACTATTTAAACACTTATGATCTTATTCTTGATAATCAGTCTGGCTTTCGCCAGAATCACTCCTGTGAAACTGCACTTGTATCTTTGATTGATAAATGGCTGAAAGCATTAGATCAAGGAGAAATGGTAGGCACTATTATGGCTGATTTTCGTAAAGCTTTTGATCTTGTAGACCATGGAATTTTACTTGAAAAACTAAAGATTTATCAATGTAGTGAAAACTCTCTAAACTGGTTTACTTCTTACTTAACCGACAGAGTGCAAAAAGTATCTTTAAATGGTCAACTTTCTCAAAGTAAAAGTATTAATTGTGGAGTACCACAAGGCTCTATCCTTGGACCTCTGTTATTCATTCTATTTATCAACGATTTACCTCTTAAGATTGGAACTTCAATTTCTTCCACTGACCTCTATGCAGATGATACTACACTGAGATTGGTAAAACCAAAACGGTACTTGAATATAACTTACAAGATGCTCTCAACTGACTTCAAGTATGGAGCAAGTAAAATAGTATGATCATAAATACAGAAAAAATGAAAGCCCTACTAGTTACAACACAACAAAAACGAGCAAGACTAGATAGCGACAAACTTCATGTTTCTTTTGACAATGTGAGCCTTAAAATGACCTCTCAAGATAGAATTCTTGGTGTATTTGTAGATAACAATCTTACTTGGTCTATTCACATTAAACACATTTCAAAAAAGGTTAATTCTTATCTTTGGCTACTGAGGAAAATCAAAACATACATTCCTCCTCAGTATAGGGTCATCTTTTATAAAAGTTATATTCAGCCTTATCTGGACTACTGTAACATAATTTGGGGTAATACCTCTAATTCAAACATAACAACACTTATAAGGCTCCAAAAGAGGGCTTGCCATTTAATTCTAGATCAATGTATAGACAATTTTCAGGATGCAAGGAATAATATAAAGGTTTTAATAATACATGAAATAATATTTCTTAGAAAAGCCAAATTGATGTATAAAGTATCCAGAAAATCCATTCCTGTCTATCTAAGCAATATCTTTCACCAAAGAGATGCTGATGGTACTCCAAATTTAAGATCCATAAGAAGGAAAAATTACATTATACCAAGGCCAAAGAAGGAATTGTTTAAAATTCAATATACTGGTCCAGTAGTACGGAACAACAATCCCAGTGACATAAGGCAGGCTCCCAGCATTTCTTCGTTTCATAATCAATGTTTTAAATGGATGAAATCTTCAGAAATTGAAAAATACTGCCTGCTTGTCTGTAATTTTGCATCATTTTCAAAGCTGAATGTTTCAATGCAGAATGATATTTTATGTTTCTTATATGTTTATGTTTTTACAGATGCCTGTGCATGTGTTCCAGGCTTGATAATTTGAAATTTAAAATTCCTTAATTATTTAGCGTCGAGGCAGACTCTTCACATCATGTTGTATGTATTGTATATATTGTACATAACAGATAGAAGGCCTCAAGGTAGATTAGTTCTGTAACTAATTGAGTTACCTTCTCTAAATAAAGTCTTTATTATTATTATTATTATTATTATTATTATTATTATTATTATTATTATTATTATACGGAACACTGAAACACTAAATTTGCTGTACCAACAATACTACACTCAAATGATGTAAGAACAATATTGTACACTGAATTGATGTACCAACAATACTGTACACTGAATTGATTGTGCTTGGCATGGTTAAATACAGCAACCATTACCAATTCATACCAACAATAAAGTAAACTGAATTGATGTACCAACAATACTGTACACTGAATTGAAGTACATGTACCAACAATACGGACCACTGAAACACTGAATTGCTGTACCAACAATACTACATGCAAATGATGTAAGAACAATACTGTACATTGAATTGATGTACCAACAATAATGTACACTGAATTGATGGTGCTTGGCATGGTTAAATATAGTAACCATTACCAATTCATACCAACAATAAAGTAAACTGAATTGATGTACCAACAATACCGTACACTGAATTGATGTAACAACAATACTGTACACTGAATTGATGTACCAACAATACTATAAACTGAATTGATGTACCAGCAATGCTGTAAACTGAATTGAAGTACCAACAATATGGAACACTGAAACACTGAATTGCTGTACCAACAATAATACACTCAAATGATGTAAGAACAATACTGTACACTGAATTGATGGTGCTTGACATGGTTAAATATAGTAACCATTACCAATTCATACCAACAATAAAGTAAACTGAATTGATGTACCAACAATACTATAAACTGAAATGATGTAACAACAATACTGAATACTGAATTGCTGTACCAACCATACTGAACATTGAATTGCTGTACCAGCAATACTACACTCATTTAATGTAAGAACAATAGTGTACATTGAATGGATGTAACAACAATACTGTACACTGAATGGATGGTGCTTGGCATGGTTGAATACAGAATCTTTAACATCAGCAGAGTAACATTTCATGTGAGGTACTAAGCTTATCCATGTAACCAGGTGATCAATATTGACACAGTAGGAATGACCACTGTTACCATGCTACAATAATATACGGGGGTGGGTGGGGGGTGGCGAGTGGTCTCAAGCACATACCATTACCGATCATTGCCATCTCACCTCTGCATGGGTTTGACTCTTGGGCTTGGCCAATGTAGGTAAATGAGAAAGCTTGCCAGTAGCTTCTCATGGGTCGGTGGTTCTTTCTGAGGTTTTTCCGGGTTCTTCCTCCACCATTTATACTGGCCACCATGTGCTGAAAAATGGCTATAAACCCTATAACAACAACAGTGATATACACAAAGCTCTGGATGAGGCAGTTGGAATGGTCACTGTTACCCACTGGGATGAAACAATAAACCTTTACACAACCCAAAATAACATACACAGAACTCTGGATAAGGCAGTGTTGTCACCGTTACTGGGATGAAATAATAACAACTAAAAACCCACAATAACATACACAGAGCTCTGGATAAGGCAGTGTTGTCACTGTTACTGGGATAAAATAATAACAACTGAAAAACCACAATAACATACACAGAGCTCTGGATAAGGCAGTGTTGTCACTGTTACTGGGATGAAATAATAACAACTACAAAACCCAAAATAACATACACAGAGCTCTGGATAAGGCAGCTGGAATGATAACCAGTTACAGTGTTGCCCTCTGGGATAACACAAAACACCTGTACAAAACTCAATATAATATAAAGACAGTTTGGCAACTGGATTGACCACGGTCACCCTCTGGGATAAAACAATATGCCTCCACCCAGTCCACAATAATATATACAGAGCTCTGGGTAAGGAGCATATCTGCATATTTTATGAAACATAAAAATGCATGAAGACATTTTGTAAGTGTTTAAATTATGCAAACCAACTTTTCAACATATGCTACTCCTGTCATTCTGATTGGAATTACTGAATTACCTCTGAGCCCACTCCAATACATCTACATGTATATAATTACATGCACACTGAATTAGTCTTGATTGTCCAGATAGGCATCACTGGTGATTTTGACCAAGCATGGAATTGTAAGTTTGCATTCTTTAATCTTCAAAAATTTGAAACCCTCCAAGATACCATTGCTCTACTTATAAAAGAATTTCCAGGAATTCAACAAAGAATGAAAATTGGAATTTAAGTGGATAGCAAGAATGGAATTAATTATTCATCATGCAGAAACCATTTTAGCATCAAGAGATAATATATGACAAGACATCATGACAAACTCTAAACCCCATGTCAACAGACCATTCATTCAGACGGAATAGCAAGAACATGATTTTCAAGAAGTCAGACAGGCACCGTTTTCATTCCAAAATGACTAGATATCAGAAGAAGTCTTTTAATGAAAACCCCATGCTGATCGACAGCAATAAAAAAAATTCAAGATGGCCACAGTTGTGTACATGTTTTGTGTAGGTCATCAAAGAAATCTTCCAGTTGAAATCCAAGTCAATATGACCATTATTTCCATTAGTAGCTATATACAAAATTTTCAAGATAACCCCATAACAGCCATATTTAATGTCTGAGGGATGCTATCTTGGTTTAGTACCAACAAGATATGATATGAAGTCCTGAATGAAACACCCTAAAAACACAACCATTTTATTCATGAGGAGCTGAAACAATTTTTGAAGTTGGTTGCTGAGATGGCCATATTGGATATTCAAGGTCACCATTGTCATTATGAAGCAGTCATAAGAAGTCTTGTGCTGAAAACCACCATGTCAATTCAACCATTTGTTCTGTGATAACAAAAACAAGAATTGCAAAATATGTTTTGATTAGTGGAACTATTTGTACCTAGGACCATCCAAACAATGTGATAAATGTGCGTGTAAAGTTTAATGGCAATCCTCAATGTAGAATTAGTGATAACAAAGTTGTGCTTATAGATGGATGGACTGACTGACAACAGGCCATCACATAATAAATATATCACACGAGAGGCTGTCATACAGTAAGGATTCTGTAACATGAATAAATATCTTATCTGGTGACAAGAATCATGACTTTATTTACTGAAATCTTTTGTTAAAAAAATGATAAGAACTGAATTTCAAATATACATGTTTACAAAAATAAGCTTTTCAATTTTTAAAACAACTTTTATAATAAACTTTGTAGATTTCTTTTTCTCCATAATTAATGACAGTTTCTCATGACAAAAAGACAACAAATTTGCTGTAAAACGTTATTCTTCTAGTGATTAAAGACAGGAGTGAGATGTGAAAGGAGGAGTCATTACAATGTGAACATATATTTGAAAAGGCGTCAAATTGATCAAGTGCACACCTTGTTGTTTTGATAACCAATCTTGACCTCAGATCAAATATAATTAAAACACGCTGTTTCTACACCCTGTCTATAAAGCTGGTGGCAAAAAAGTAATTTAAAAAGTGTAAGACACATATTTATCAATGAGTAGACAGAAAAAGGTGCAAAAGAATTTAAAAATTGGGGTTTAAAATTGCATGTCCTTTAGAAATTTTGATGTCCACCATGTGTAAGAAAAGTTTTACAGCAAAAGGTTTCTTGGTGAGTTGGAACTTCTTAGTAGATTTACAATGAAGTCATCATAATACAAAATGTGAACAAAATTTGAAATGATAAACAAAATAAATTTTAAGAACTTGCACAAAAGTTAAGAAGTAAACTAAAAACTTACTATGTGCTTCATCGTCCTGATCTAAGTTAGCAGTGAAAAGAAAAAAGGAATTATTTGATCTCTAGAAGAAACAGTAGAAAGTTTCAGAAGTCAATCTACTAAGTTTAAAGATTATCTGGCTGACTACTAGTGAGAAAGGAATGCGAGAAAGAAACAGATTCTTTTTATTGTGTCTGTGTAAGTCTCCTACTAAGATGAAATAAAACTAATAGAAAGGAATGTCCTAGTATTGTCAATATTAAAGTTCATATGTACCAGCTAATGCATGAGCCCAACTACAAACAATACAGGCCCTGATCTGTCATCAAATAATGTGCCACCAAATCTGTGTCCATGTAGGCCAATAAATCAACCCACACCCATGCCAATATTGACAAAAGATTTAGGGGCTGATATCACCTACTTATTCAAACCTGCAAAGATCTGCAGCCAATTTTATATGCATAGAGTGTATAATTTGTACATTTACCAATAGTACTTGCAGCTGTGGAGCTACCACAGTTGAAGAGTTCTTTTGACGAGATGTACATTAAATTTCTGGAGCAAATCCTATGTTTGGGGACTTATGAATCTGTGTGGAACAGCACAACTCTGTCATGTGGCCATTTTTAATTTTGCACCATATATGGCTGTTGCCAAATACCACTTTGCACATGAAGTGTACACAGGTGTGTTCCAAAAAATTGCCCGTTTTAATTAACAGGTTACATCAAGACCCACATATCATCCATCAATATCAACAGATTTGTAGGGTTGATTTATCGGACTAGTGCCCATGTTCTCTGGTCTATGGTTTACTCCCAACAAATTTTATAAACTCTGCACATCATATGCCATGGAAATGGGTCTGTGCAGTTGCAGTTACATTTGACTTCAATGATAATTGCACGCTATTACTATAATAGATATTTTTAAAAAAAAAACAATAACCCATTCAACAATTCTGAATAAAATCTAACTCTTTGGATAACAAAATTATAGAGGAAAAATTCCATTGTGTAAAGGAATTGAGACAACAACTCAAATTCAGAAAGTTTTTAGTGACAACACTAAAATGAGAATTTAATCTAAAAGCCTTTAAACGAATTTTTATAATAAGCAAAACTGCTCCAACTTTAAAAACACAGTCAAATCTTGTCTAACTTGTATGTTACATCTTGTTATAAAAAAAATTCCTCTTCTACTAAGAGAATTTAACTCAACCAATACAACCTGTTCATTTGATATTTTATAAGAATAGTTATTTGGGCCTGTCCCATTTAAGAAACATGGGTATGCACCACATAAAGTTTGCACATGATCAAGACCATTTAGCCATGCCTAGCATAAATGTCTGTACCTAATTGTCCAGTATTTCAGAGCCTTGTAAGGGAACCACAGTAGCATGCTGGACTTAAGATGAAAAGGGTAGAGATTCAAATCCTACCACTGGATCGGCCTGGGTTGGCTTGGGCAACATATTTTACTCTGATTATCTTAGCACTAAATAGCCTACTTGTAATTTTGTGCAATAACACACCCAAACAAAACAAAATCAATGAGATTGTTACATTAAAAGGTCAAATGGAAAGGTTATAAAATTCTAACAGTCAAATGAACAGGTCATATAATTCTTGCTTAGTGTATCTGGACACTGCCATAAAAATGGACATCATTGGCTGTAACTTATATTTTCACTTGCGAAAGAATCTAATCATGACAAAGTGAACTTATTTATGGTATCTTCTTAAAAAATATTGTACATTTTTGTCTTTCCTTTTTGGAAATTATACTAATTAGTACCATTCAAAAACATCATAATCACACAATCAAAAAGATGGAAATTAATGCTCTGATACCATAAAACGACAGGATGCAGTGGTAAGATACAAATGATTTTATAATACAACACCACAATATAGTGCTTACACAGTACATTTTTTATATTTCTCTCATTCTTTCCCTATCTCTGTGTATTTATTCTTATTATTATCATCATCATCACAGTGGAATACTTTGAAATCAAACACATGGCATACAAAACTTCCCATAACATAAAAACTCTTTAGTTGGCCTCAAACTTTCTCTTCTTTAACATCACCATCTTTTTCTTCTGCAAACCAAAAACTGAAATAAATTTTCCATCCGAAATTTAAATTTTTACTTTTAAAACAAAGGGATCTATGGTATATACTTACTGTTCAAAGAGAATTTCAATGAATTTAAGGCCATTTGTTAATTTTTACTGCTGAGTGTTCAAACCATTTCTGATATTCACGAGGTATATTTTCCAATTAGCCACATTAGATATAAGATAGGCCTGATAATGCTTAGGGAAAACTAGATAGCATAAAATCTTTTGGTGAAAACATGTTAATATGACCCTTTATTTAGCTTAGCTATAGGCAAGATTTTCAAAATATTCATAAAGATTACTGCTAACACCATTTTCATTTAGCCCAAATCAGATATCATAAGTCTCTTTCTGAAAAAATCCATGTCAATAATGACAATTTTTTAAAGATGAGTGCAGCTGTATTATACCAGTTCAATCAGCCCCATTTTCATAATGAACCAAGTAGATATCATAAAAAAGGCTCAAAGTAAAAAACCCATGTTGATATGACCATAGCTACAATTCTCATGATGGCTACTGCGGTGGCCATATTGGATGTCATTAAGGACCAACTAAACACCATAATTAGTATTCTGGTGAAAAACCCACGTCAACACGCCTCTCCATTTAGAAGTAAAGATTTTCAAGATGGCTGCCATGGTGGCCATACTGGAAGTCAGATCAGCACCATTTTCATTAACATCCAACTATATATGGTAACTTCTTTTAATTAGGCAATACTTACCTGTTGGCACTGATATGTCCATCAATTCTGGAGAAGCAGTAACAAGATTTTCATGATGGCTGCTTTCATGGCCATACTGCTTGCCTGACAAGCACCTTTTAATTCAGGACCTTGGGATGAATGTGTGTGTCAAGTTTTAGGGCAATGCTCTGAGTAGTTTAGGAGTAGCAGCAATAATGAAATTGTATAGATGATTGACAGATCATGGAGGATAGACAACAGGCCATCCTGTAATTTCTGTAGGCCTATGGCCAGTACAGCTAAAAGGCCATAAAACTAAAACTCACTTCAAACCTGGAAATGTAAATTAGCTTCCAAATACTGATAAATAAAACATACATGACACACTTAACTAGATTATTTTGAGCTTGCAAAAAAAACAGATACTGTAGTAGACTTATCAATGAGTTGACTGAGCTGAAAATATTCCACAGGAACACAAAGTAAAAACAATAGTTGACATGCATGCATATATGGTTACAAAGGTACAGAGTAAATCTAAAGAAAAGTGTTTAATGTATATTGTTAATAAGCAAACAGTTCTAGATATGCTAATCAATTATGTTCATCTAATCATGATCACTGCTATTCATTTAAATAAATGATCGTTGAAATATATTTTTGTTTAAATAAAATGGGTGTCTCAATAACCAAACCTGTGTGATCACATTTGATACTTTGCTAACTGAAGACTGACAAACAATTTTCAGAATAAATGTATGTTATTCAGCTACCTTTTCATCAATAATTTTTAAAAAGTAAACATCTTTCTTCATTTTTTCCACTTTTACACACACACATACAAATGTTTTCTCACAATTACATTCCATCTTAAAACCAAAAATAAAATTTAGTCCCAAGGGCTTTTGGTTTTAAGCGATTGCACTGTATAATTATTATTAGTAGTAAACATGGAGACTTTTTATCTTATGTTACATTTGTAACTTTTCAATCAAAATTTGTAAAGTCTGTCAGTACATATTTAATTAAAAAAACATACAACTAAACCCCTCATTCTAACACTACGTTGCACTAATGACACAAAATATAAAGAACAAAGATTTTATTCTGTATTCCCATGTTTCACGATGCCAAAAAACAAAGACTACCCCTTTCTGGTATTACAAATTATGACCATGTAGTTCCAGGTCCATTTGACTGCTTAAATTGATTATCTACTCCACCAATTTGATGAGACAGATTTACTTAATTAATCAATCACAGATAGTGTTAAAACACCATCTACTCACTTCACAGGGGAGACAATCCATGCCAGTCAACAGTTACTGATATGACTGCAATGGTCATTCAGGTCTTTTATGTAACATGCTACAAGCTTGAGCAAAGCCATTTACACATTTTTTCTAACATTAAATGTGTATGCAACATTCACTCGAGAAATTGCAGAATTTGAAAAAATGGATGAATGGTATTTTTGTCCATTTTTATTAAAATTGGTAATCTAACCAAGATAACAAGATTTCCATCAAATAAAAATGTAATCAATCCTATCTATCTACATGCATACAACACTCCCTCTCTATAAGGGCTTTCATTATATGAAAGGTATGATGATGGATCCAAGTCATTAAGTAGCAGTAAGATTATATGCATAATGTACTTCATTACAAGGCAGTCTCACTGTAAGGCGTTACACTGTGTCACCTATAGACAATATTATAATGAGGGATTACTGTAGCATCATAGTGAGTGTGGGGTGGGGTGGGGTGGGGTGGGTGGGGTCTGTCCATGTTGTAGTTGCATGTAATGCTCCTAATACTTTGGAAAGGTGTTGTCATTATAAATTACACTGTTTCCAGAATCCATCACTGGCAAGATAATAAAGAAATCCATGTCTCGTACATTTATGTAACAGGACTATAGACAGACTTCCTGTATCACCTGTGCTAAAAAAAAAAATGGAGGGTACAATACTGGAGAATGTACCAACCTGCATAAAGGGAAGGTGGGCAAGAAATGGATGGAACAGTACTGGAGAATGTACCTACCTGCATAAATGTCCAAATCCACATCTGAGGTAGATCCTCGACTAGACTTTCTCCGCATTATCACTTCCTCTTGCCCTTCTGAAGACTGGTACATTACTATTTTCTCTTGACCCTGAACACTTTCCGTCATAGACTGGATCTCATGGAAAGACTTTGGAATGTTTTGTGAACTACCTGGAATGCATTGTGTGCCATCTATTTTTATCCCAGTTTCTTTTTTGGCATCAGAATATATGGGAATTGATTTCATTTGACCTTCTGTGAAATTGGGTTTTGTGTCATTTTCTTGTTTATCACTTGCAAGAGTCTGGTCTGAGACAACTTGTGTACCAGCATGCATCCTTGGATCCCTTACTTGTACACATGGAATATCGTCTGTAAGCGTAGTCATATCACAAGATTTCCTCTTATCTGGTCTCTTTTCATCCTACAATGTATCAAAATAAATAACAATGAATGACACTTTTAATACAATGTATCAAAATAAATAACAATAAATTACACTTTTAATACAATGTATCAAAATAAATAACAATAAATGACACTTTTAATACAATGTATCAAAATAAATAACAATAAATGACACTTTTAATACAATGTATCAAAATAAATAACAATAAATGACACTTTTAATACAATGTATCAAAATAAATTACAATAAATGACACTTTTAATACAATGTATCAAAATAAATAACAATAAATGACACTTTTAATACAATGTATCAAAATAAATAACAATAAATGACACTTTTAATACAATGTATCAAAATAAATAACAATAAATGACACTTTTAATACAATGTATCAAAATAAATAACAATAAATGACACTTTTAAGTTATTTGCATAGTCATGAAGATGGATGACTATCAATGACATGTTGTGTAAAATGCATCAAGATGTACAATTATAAATGACACTTTGAAGTCTGTTTTGTTTGTACAAAACATCAAAATATATGATAATACTGCATTCATGTCTATGGCATTTGTACAATAAATCAAGATGCTATTAATGACACTTTTAAGTCCTTGTAATGTCTGTAAAGCCTCAAGATCCATCACTATAAATGAGACTTTGAAGTCTATGTTTTGTGTGTAATGCATCAAAATCTATAACTACAAATGACACTTTGAATTCTATGTTTTGTGTGTAATGCATCAAGATGTATCACTATAAATGACACCTTGAATTCTATGTTTTGTGTGTAATGCATCAAGATGTATCACTATTAATGACACTTTGAAGTCTATGTTTTATGTGTAAGGCATCAAGATCTATAACTATTAATGACACTTTGAAGTCTATGTTTTGTGTGTAATGCATCAAAATGTATCACTATAAATGACACTTTGAATTCTATGTTTTCTGTGTAATGCATCAAGATGTATCACTATTAATGACACTTTGAAGTCTATGTTTTATGTGTAAGGCATCAAGATCTATAACTATTAATGACACTTTGAAGTCTATGTTTTGTGTGTAATGCATCAAGATGTATCACTATAAATGACACTTTGAAGTCTATGTTTTGTGTTAATGCATCAAGATGTATCACTATTAATGACACTTTGAAGTCTGTTTTATGTGTAAGGCATCAAGATCTATAACTATAAATGAGACTTTGAAGTCTATGTTTTGTGTGTAATGCATCAAAATCTATAACTACAAATGACACTTTGAATTCTATGTTTTGTGTGTAATGCATCAAGATGTATCACTATAAATGACACCTTGAATTCTATGTTTTGTGTATAATGCATCAAAATCTATAACTATAAATGACACTTTGAAGTCTATGTTTTGTGTGTAATGCATCAAGATGTATCACTATTAATGACACTTTGAAGTCTATGTTTTGTGTGTAATGCATCAAAATCTATAACTATAAATGACACTTTGAATTCTATGTTTTATGTGTAATGCATCAAGATGTATAACTATTAATGACACTTTGAAGTCTATGTTTTGTGTGTAATGCATCAAAATCTATAACTATAAATGACACTTTGAATTCTATGTTTTGTGTGTAATGCATCAAGATGTATCACTATTAATGACACTTTGAAGTCTATGTTTTGTGTGTAATGCATCAAGATGTATTACTATAAATGACACTTTGAAGTCTGTTTTGTGTGTAATGCATCAAGATGTATCACTATAAATGACACCTTGAATTCTATGTTTTGTGTGTAATGCATCAAGATGTATTACTATAAATGACACTTTGAAGTCTATGTTTTGTGTGTAATGCATCAAGATGTATCACTATAAATGACACTTTGAAGTCTGTTTTATGTGTAAGGCATCAAAATCTATAACTATAAATGACACTTTGAATTCTATGTTTTGTGTGTAATGCATCAAGATGTATCACTATTAATGACACTTTGAAGTCTATGTTTTGTGTGTAATGCATCAAGATGTATCACTATTAATGACACTTTGAATTCTATGTTTGGTGTGTAATGCATCAAGATGTATCACTATAAATGACACTTTGAAGTCTGTTTTATTGTAAGGCATCAAAATCTATAACTATTAATGACACTTTGAATTCTATGTTTTGTGTGTAATGCATCAAGATGTATCACTATAAATGACACTTTGAAGTCTATGTTTTATGTGTAAGGCATCAAAATCTATAACTATAAATGACACTTTGAATTCTATGTTTTGTGTGTAATGCATCAAGATGTATCACTATAAATGACACTTTGAAGTCTATGTTTTATGTGTAAGGCATCAAGATGTATCACTATAAATGACACTTTGAAGTCTATGTTTTGTGTGTAATGCATCAAGATGTATCACTATTAATGACACTTTGAAGTCTATGTTTTGTGTGTAATGCATCAAGATGTATCACTATTAATGACACTTTGAATTCTATGTTATGTGTGTAATGCATCAAGATGTATCACTATAAATGACACTTTGAAGTCTGTTTTATTGTAAGGCATCAAAATCTATAACTATTAATGACACTTTGAATTCTATGTTTTGTGTGTAATGCATCAAGATGTATCACTATAAATGACACTTTGAAGTCTATGTTTTATGTGTAAGGCATCAAAATCTATAACTATAAATGACACTTTGAAGTCTATGTTTTGTGTGTAATGCATCAAGATGTATCACTATAAATGACACTTTGAAGTCTATGTTTTATGTGTAAGGCATCAAGATGTATCACTATAAATGACACTTTGAAGTCTATGTTTTGTGTGTAATGCATCAAGAAGTATCACTATAAATGACACTTTGAAGTCTGTTTTATGTGTAAGGCATCAAAATCTATAACTATAAATGACACTTTGAATTCTATGTTTTGTGTGTAATGCATCAAGATGTATCACTATAAATGACACTTTGAAGTCTATGTTTTATGTGTAAGGCATCAAGATGTATCACTATAAATGACACTTTGAAGTCTATGTTTTGTGTGTAATGCATCAAGAAGTATCACTATAAATGACACTTTGAAGTCTATGTTTTGTGTGTAATGCATCAAGATGTATTACTATAAATGACACTTTGATGTCTATGTTTTGTGTGTAATGCATCAAGATGTATCACTATAAATGACACTTTGAAGTCCATGTTTTGTGTATAATGCATCAAAATCTATAACTATTAATGACACTTTGAAGTCTATGTTTTGTGTGTAATGCATCAAGAAGTATCACTATAAATGACACTTTGAAGTCTATGTTTTGTGTGTAATGCATCAAAATCTATAACTATTAATGACACTTTGATGTCTATGTTTTGTGTGTAATGCATCAAGATGTATCACTATAAATGACACTTTGAAGTCCATGTTTTGTGTGTAATGCATCAAGATGTATCACTATTAATGACACTTTGAAGTCTATGTTTTGTGTGTAATGCATCAAGATGTATCACTATAAATGACACTTTGAAGTCCATGTTTTGTGTGTAATGCATCAAGATGTATCACTATTAATGACACTTTGAAGTCTATGTTTTGTGTGTAATGCATCAAAATCTATAACTATAAATGACACTTTGAAGTCTATGTTTTGTGTGTAATGCATCAAAATCTATAACTATAAATGACACTTTGAATTCTATGTTTTGTGTGTAATGCATCAAGATGTATCACTATTAATGACACTTTGAAGTCTATGTTTTGTGTGTAATGCATCAAGATGTATCACTATTAATGACACTTTGAAGTCTATGTTTTGTGTGTAATGCATCAAAATCTATAACTATAAATGACACTTTGAAGTCTATGTTTTGTGTGTAATGCATCAAAATCTATAACTATAAATGACACTTTGAATTCTATGTTTTGTGTGTAATGCATCAAGATGTATCACTATTAATGACACTTTGAAGTCTATGTTTTGTGTGTAATGCATCAAGATGTATCACTATTAATGACACTTTGAAGTCTATGTTTTGTGTGTAATGCATCAAGATGTATCACTATTAATGACACTTTGAAGTCTATGTTTTGTGTGTAATGCATCAAGATGTATCACTATTAATGACACTTTGAAGTCTGTTTTGTGTGTAATGCATCAAGATGTATCACTATTAATGACACTTTGAAGTCTGTTTTGTGTGTAATGCATCAAGATGTATCACTATTAATGACACTTTGATGTCTATGTTTTGTGTGTAATGCATCAAGACGTATCACTATAAATAACACTTTGAAGTCTATGTTTTGTGTGTAATGCATCAAGATGTATCACTATTAATGACACTTTGATGTCTATGTTTTATGTGTAAGACATCAAGATCTATAACTATAAATGACACTTTGATGTCTATGTTTTGTGTGTAAGGCATCAAGATGTATCACTATTAATGACACTTTGAATTCTATGTTTTGTGTGTAATGCATCAAAATCTATAACTATTAATGACACTTTGATGTCTATGTTTTGTGTGTAATGCATCAAGATGTATCACTATAAATGACACTTTGAAGTCCATGTTTTGTGTGTAATGCATCAAGATGTATCACTATTAATGACACTTTGAAGTCTATGTTTTGTGTGTAATGCATCAAGAAGTATCACTATAAATGACACTTTGAAGTCTATGTTTTGTGTGTAATGCATCAAAATCTATAACTATAAATGACACTTTGAATTCTATGTTTTGTGTGTAATGCATCAAGATGTATCACTATTAATGACACTTTGAAGTCTATGTTTTGTGTGTAATGCATCAAGATGTATCACTATTAATGACACTTTGAAGTCTATGTTTTGTGTGTAATGCATCAAGATGTATCACTATTAATGACACTTTGAAGTCTGTTTTGTGTGTAATGCATCAAGATGTATCACTATTAATGACACTTTGAAGTCTGTTTTGTGTGTAATGCATCAAGATGTATCACTATTAATGACACTTTGATGTCTATGTTTTGTGTGTAATGCATCAAGACGTATCACTATAAATAACACTTTGAAGTCTATGTTTTGTGTGTAATGCATCAAGATGTATCACTATTAATGACACTTTGATGTCTATGTTTTATGTGTAAGGCATCAAGATCTATAACTATAAATGACACTTTGATGTCTATGTTTTGTGTGTAAGGCATCAAGATGTATCACTATTAATGACACTTTGAATTCTATGTTTTGTGTGTAATGCATCAAAATCTATAACTATAAATGACACTTTGAAGTCTGTTTTATGTGTAAGGCATCAAAATCTATAACTATAAATGACACTTTGAATTCTATGTTTTGTGTGTAATGCATCAAGATGTATCACTATTAATGACACTTTGAAGTCTATGTTTTGTGTGTAATGCATCAAGAAGTATCACTATAAATGACACTTTGAAGTCTATGTTTTGTGTGTAATGCATCAAGATGTATCACTATTAATGACACTTTGAAGTCTATGTTTTGTGTGTAATGCATCAAGATGTATCACTATTAATGACACTTTGAAGTCTATGTTTTGTGTGTAATGCATCAAGATGTATCACTATTAATGACACTTTGAAGTCTGTTTTGTGTGTAATGCATCAAGATGTATCACTATTAATGACACTTTGAAGTCTGTTTTGTGTGTAATGCATCAAGATGTATCACTATTAATGACACTTTGATGTCTATGTTTTGTGTGTAATGCATCAAGACGTATCACTATAAATAACACTTTGAAGTCTATGTTTTGTGTGTAATGCATCAAGATGTATCACTATTAATGACACTTTGATGTCTATGTTTTATGTGTAAGGCATCAAGATCTATAACTATAAATGACACTTTGATGTCTATGTTTTGTGTGTAATGCATCAAGATGTATCACTATAAATGACACTTTGAAGTCTATGTTTTGTGTGTAATGCATCAAGATGTATAACTATTAATGACACTTTGATGTCTGTTTTGTGTGTAATGCATCAAGATGTATTACTATAAATGACACTTTGAAGTCTGTTTTGTGTGTAATGCATCAAGATGTATCACTATAAATGACACCTTGAATTCTATGTTTTGTGTGTAATGCATCAAGATGTATCACTATAATTGGCACTTTGAAGTCTATGTTTTGTGTGTAATGCATCAAGATGTATCACTATTAATGACACTTTGAAGTCTATGTTTTGTGTGTAATGCATCAAGATGTATCACTATAAATGAAAATTTTGATGTCTATGTTTTGTGTGTAATGCATCAAGATGTATTACTATAAATGACACTTTGAAGTCTGTTTTATGTGTAAGGCATCAAAATCTATAACTATTAATGACACTTTGATGTCTATGTTTTGTGTGTAATGCATCAAGATGTATCACTATAAATGACACTTTGAAGTCTATGTTTTGTGTGTAATGCATCAAGATGTATCACTATTAATGACACTTTGAAGTCTATGTTTTGTGTGTAATGCATCAAGATGTATTACTATAAATGACACTTTGAAGTCTGTTTTATGTGTAAGGCATCAAAATCTATAACTATTAATGACACTTTGATGTCTATGTTTTGTGTGTAATGCATCAAGATGTATTACTATAAATGACACTTTGAAGTCTGTTTTATGTGTAAGGCATCAAAATCTTTAACTATTAATGACACTTTGATGTCTATGTTTTATGTGTAATGCATCAAGATGTATCACTATAAATGACACTTTGATGTCTATGTTTTGTGTGTAATGCATCAAGATGTATCACTATAAATGACACTTTGAAGTCTATGTTTTGTGTGTAATGCATCAAGATGTATAACTATTAATGACACTTTGATGTCTGTTTTGTGTTAATGCATCAAGATGTATTACTATAAATGACACTTTGAAGTCTGTTTTGTGTGTAATGCATCAAGATGTATCACTATAAATGACACCATGAATTCTATGTTTTGTGTGTAATGCATCAAGATGTATCACTATAATTGGCACTTTGAAGTCTATGTTTTGTGTGTAATGCATCAAGATGTATCACTATAAATGACACCTTGAATTCTATGTTTTGTGTGTAATGCATCAAGATGTATCACTATAAATGACACCTTGAATTCTATGTTTTGTGTGTAATGCATCAAGATGTATCACTATAATTGGCACTTTGAAGTCTATGTTTTGTGTGTAATGCATCAAGATGTATCACTATTAATGACACTTTGATGTCTATGTTTTGTGTGTAATGCATCAAGACATATCACTATAAATGACACTTTGAAGTCTGTTTTATGTGTAATGCATCAAGATGTATCACTATAAATGACACTTTGATGTCTATGTTTTGTGTGTAATGCATCAAGATGTATCACTATTAATGACACTTTGAAGTCTATGTTTTGTGTGTAAGGCATCAAGATCTATAACTATAAATGACACTTTGAAGTCCATGTTTTGTGTGTAATGCATCAAGATGTATCACTATTAATGACACTTTGAAGTCCATGTTTTGTGTGTAATGCATCAAGATGTATAACTATTAATGACACTTTGAAGTCTATGTTTTGTATGTAATGCATCAAGATGTATCACTATTAATGACACTTTGAAGTCTATGTTTTGTGTGTAAGGCATCAAGATCTATAACTATAAATGACACTTTGAAGTCCATGTTTTGTGTGTAATGCATCAAGATGTATCACTATTAATGACACTTTGAAGTCCATGTTTTGTGTGTAATGCATCAAGATGTATAACTATTAATGACACTTTGAAGTCCATGTTTTGTGTGTAATGCATCAAGATGTATCACTATTAATGACACTTTGAAGTCTATGTTTTGTGTGTAATGCATCAAGATGTATCACTATAAATGACACTTTGAAGTCTATGTTTTGTGTGTAATGCATCAAGATGTATCACTATAAATGACACTTTGAAGTCTATGTTTTGTGTGTAATGCATCAAGATGTATCACTATTAATGACACTTTGATGTCTATGTTTTGTGTGTAATGCATCAAGATGTATCACTATTAATGACACTTTGAAGTCCATGTTTTGTGTGTAATGCATCAAGATGTATAACTATTAATGACACTTTGAAGTCTGTTTTGTGTGTAATGCATCAAAATCTATAACTATTAATGACACTTTGAAGTCTGTTTTGTGTGTAATGCATCAAAATCTATAACTATTAATGACACTTTGAAGTCTATGTTTTGTGTGTAATGCATCAAGATCTATAACTATAAATGACACTTTGAAGTCTATGTTTTGTGTGTAAGGCATCAAGATGTATCACTATTAATATGTTCAAATGTATCTATAGTACAAGTCAAATGAGTCATGTAGGCATCAAACACCAACTATTTCAGTAATGAACGGTGTAATTTTTATGAGTCATTCTACAAACCTTAAAGTTGCAAACAGTACTGCCATCCTTACTGAATGCAGCCTAGAATTGAACATTCTTATGACGGCCATATTTAATGCTAAAGTAGTCACATTCTAATGAGGAGTCATTTAAATGTTAATCTGTTTTTAACAACAGATGCCACATCTGAGGGCAGATTGACATCACTGCAAATTTGAAGCTAGGATGCTTTCTACCAAGCCTGCTAAAAATGTCCTTGTGCATTGTTAAGAGCCTCTGAGCTGAAAATGTCAACTGTTGATGGATAGATAATGCATGATGGATGATGCCCAAGTGACATGGGTCATGCATGAAGTTTACTTAACCTGTCAGACAAATGAATAAAAAATGTTCAAATATTACACTTTTGATACTTCCCAAAGAATAACCTGGACCAATCATGACAGAGAATGAGAAAGAAAAACAGAATGAATATACAAGTAAAAAATGAAATACACACAAGGCTTCCTTTTTTTGGTAATACATACAAAAGGATAACACTCCTTCCAGAGAGCAAAAGCACTTCTGTACACTGGAATCCGATAGACAAATATTTTATGCACAAGAAATGTAACATATAAACACAATACTCCTGACTTGAAATCTTCTTTACAAATCAGTCCAATTTGTGCTTCCTAATGCAGCTTTGTGGTTAATATTCTGTACCCGGAGGAAGTAAAGATAACACAAAATACCTAGGGTGTTAAGTTGCATTACCTTCTTAACATGCATACTTCCGCAATTTTATCCTTCTGTGTTGAGATCAATAGTCCAGATTCAGTACATGTGTAGATATGATCACATTTTTAAAGGTAAAAGCAATTCTTGGTCTGTATGACATGAGTTTTATCTTAGTCCTAATTATGTTCACCATGCTATTGTAGTATCCAAGACTACATTATTATTTCATTATAAATCCTTTCTCCCTTCAGTGCATGCAAATGCATTGTGTTAAACTGGAAACAAACCATGCTACAATTAATGGAGCTAACATAAGCATGATAAGTGTAGAAACTTCAATGAATTCTGAGAATAATAGAGAATGCAGGTGTATTACATAGGTGATACACTGTCAATGAATTCTGAGAATAATAGAGAATGCAGGTGTATTACATAGGTGATACACTGTCAGTGAATTCTGAGAATAATAGAGAATGCAGGTGTATTACATAGGTGATACACTGTCAGTGAATTCTGAGAATAATAGAGAATGCAGGTGTATTACATAGGTGATACACTGTCAATGAATTCTGAGAATAATAGAGAATGCAGGTGTATTACATAGGTGATACACTGTCAATGAATTCTGAGAATAATAGAGAATGCAGGTGTATTACATAGGTGATACACTGTCAATGAATTCTGAGAATAATAGAGAATGCAGGTGTATTACATAGGTGATACACTGTCAATGAATTCTGAGAATAATAGAGAATGCAGGTGTATTACATAGGTGATACACTGTCAGTGAATTCTGAGAATAATAGAGAATGCAGGTGTATTACATAGGTGATACACTGTCAATGAATTCTGAGAATAATAGAGAATGCAGGTGTATTACATAGGTGATACACTGTCAATGAATTTTGAGAAAATTAGAGAATGCAGGTGTATTACATAGGTGATACACTGTCAATGAATTCTGAGAATAATAGAGAATGCAGGTGTATTACATAGGTGATACACTGTCAGTCAAGGTGGAAGGGATGGTTTTGGTTTAGATGTTTAAAAATGCCGAGACTGTCATAGTTATTCTACCAGGAGGTACAAATAAATCTCTCAAAGTTTATCTCTCTCGTTACACATTTCTGATACATGTCAGTGCTACTGTAATATATATGGACTAAGAAAACTTTTTCATAACTATGATCATTTTATTTACATATTGTAACTATAATCATATTTTCCTCAGCACAAATACTGACAACAAAAATAATGATAAGAAGAGCTACTAATTTGGTAAAATATATAAATCTTTATGTTACCAGTATATCATAAAATGCTCCTTTGGAGATACTAAACTAACAAACAGCAATAAATCTGCACAGAATACATCGTCACATGACAGCACACAAAAGTGACCTCTTCGGTGGCCTAGTGGTTAGAACGTCCACCTCGGAAGAGGGAGATCATAGGTTTGAATCCTGGCCAAGACATACCAAAGACTTACAAAAATGGTTTTGTTTGTTTGTTTTTAGAGTACACACGATAGGCTTAACATGGCAGCCAGTATTATTGGTGGAGGAAGAACCCGGGAAAACCCCATGAGAAGCTACTGGCAAGCTTTCTCACATAACTACATTAGCCGAATCTTAGACTAGAACCCACACAGACAGAGGTGAGACGGCAGTGATCCGTAACAGAAAGTGCTTTAGTCCACTCGGGGCCCCTACAAATATAGTACCAACAGCTGCCTTGCTTGGCACTCAGCATTAAGAGGTTAGTGTTAGGACTGGCTAGCCTTGTGTCAGGATAATGTGACTGGCTGGTCTTGTGTCAGGATAATGTGACTGGCTGGCCTGGTGTCAGGATAATGTGACGGGGTGGGATATGATGAATCACTAGACATCACTGTAAATTGCCACGCTGCAGAAAAAATGGCCATGTGTTACTGATGGAAGACACTGAACAGGGGATGGAGGTTGCCTTTGTGGAGGAGGTTGTGGTTGCTTTTGTGGAGGAGGTGGTGGTCTTTGTGGTGGTGGTTGTTGTGGTAATGAATGATGTGCGGCTGGTTGTTGCGGTTGTGGAAATTGAGGTGATTGTTGTGGTGGTGTTTGTTGAATAGATGGTGGTTGCTGTGGTGGTGGTTGAGGTTGATAAATAGGAGGCTGTTGAGGAGATGATATATGAGAATGAACAGTTTGGTGGGATGAAGCTGGTTGAGGTATATTCTGATTCCTTATCATAAAATTTGTGGATGGTATGAAATGGCAACAACAACAAAATTGGGTTAGACCAAGCATTTAAATTTGGAATATGTTCATAGCATAATAATAATGGTCTGCCAATAGTGACCAAAAGACAAAACCTAACTACAGTATGATGGTTCACTGGATGAACTGATGGAGAGGCAAGGCCAAACATTATTTGCCACACTTACATTTAAGTAGGGCAGACAATGTTAATACTATTAACACATAATACATCTGTGTAGGCCAAAGTAAATATAATTAGCCCATAGTACATTTGTGTAGAACAAAGTTAATACAATTAGCCCATAGTACATTTGTGTAGAACAAAGTTAATACAATTAGCCCATAGTATATTTGTGTAGAACAAAGTTAATACAATTAGCCCATAATATATTTGTGTAGGACAAAGTTAATACAATTAGCCCATAATATATTTGTGTAGGATAAAGTTAATACAATTAGCCCACAGTACATTTGTCTAGAACAAAGTTAATACAATTAGCCCATAGTACATTTGTGTAGGCCAAAGTTAATACAATTAGCACATAATACATTTGTGTAGGAAAGTTAACACTATAAGTCTATAGTACATTTGAGTAGGCCAAAGTTAATACAATTAGCCCATAATACATCTGCGTAGGATAAAGTTAATACTATTAGCCCCTAGTACATTTGTGTCGGATAAAGTTAACACTATCAGTCTATAGTACATTTGAGTAGGACAAGGTTAATACAAATAACCCATAGTACATTTGTGTAAAACAAAGTTAATACAATTAGCACATAATACATTTGTGTAGGATAAAGTTAATACAATTAGCCCACAGTACATTTGTCTAGAACAAAGTTAATACAATTAGTCCATAGTACATTTGTGTAGGACAAGGTTAATACAATTAGCCCATAGTACATTTGTGTAGGACAAGGTTAATACTATTAGCCCATAGTACATTTGTGTTGGATAAAGTTAACACTATCAGTCTATAGTACATTTGAGTAGGACCAAGTTAATACTATTTCCCATAGTACATTTGTGTAGGATAAAGTTAACACTATCAGTCTATAGTACATTTGTGTAGGACCAAGTTAATACAATTAGCCCATAGTACATTTGTGTAGGACAGAGTTAATACAATTTGCACTTAATACATTTGTGTAGGATAAAGTTAATACAATTAGCTCACAGTACATTTGTGTAGGTCAAGGTTAATACAATTAGCCCATAGTACATTTGTGTAGGGTTAAGTTAATACTATTAGCCCATAATACACTTGTGTAGGATAAAGATAACACTATCAGTTTATAGTACATTTGAGTAGAACCAAGTTAATACAATTAGCCCATAGTACATTTGAGTAGGACAAAGTTAATACAATTAGCCTACAGTACATTTGTGTAGGACAAAGTTAACACTATCAGTCTATAGTACATTTGAAAAGGGCAGACAAGGTAAATAGTATCTGCCAATAGTACATTTATGTAGGACAGACAAAGTTAATAAAAATAGCCCACAGACATTTGTGTTGGACAGAAAAAGTTAACACTATTAGCCCATAGACATTTGTGTTTAGCAGACATGGTTAACACTATTAGCTCATAGAAAACCGCTCCAGTGGCCTAGTGGTTAGAGCGTCCACCCCGGAAGCGGGAGGACGTTGGTTCGATCCCCGGTCGAGTCATACCAAAGACTTACAAAAAATGGTACTAACAGCTTGACGCTCAGCATAAAGAGGTTAGTGCTAGGACTGGTCGGCCTAGTGTCAGGATAATGTGACTGGGTGGGACATCATGCTACATGTCTGCGGCATGATGTCTCAGTGCTAGACATCACTATAAACTGCCTCAATGCAGACATCGTAGCGATATGACTGAAAAATTGTTAAAGCTACGTTAAAAAAATCCTAATCAAACAAACAAACAAAAGTTCATAGAACAGTTGTGTAGGGCATGAAATAGCACTCTAATAGTGCAGAACATTTCCAAAAGTAATTCTTATTAATAATACAAAACAAATATAGTTGTAAAAATTTAAAACTAATATATTACACCAAGTTGTTTTGATTGAATAAGAGTGTATCTGAGCAGAATAACAAAAACTACAAATATGTATAAATGCCATATGGAATGAATGTTAACATAATAAAAGCAAATCTAACACCAGAAATTATAGAAAAACATGCTAACTTGCATGTAAAACACCAACATTTATACAGTGGTCCCTCAAAATAATTGTATTGGGGTGAGGGTGGAATGTTATGAGGAGTAGAATTTTTTATTATACAATCAATGAATACTAAAGAACATCAAAGAGATAAAGTGCTGCAGGTTTCAATAGAGTTCCTGGTTGTCCAAGTTTTTGAAGTAGCATGAAAGAGTAGACTTTGTGGTGTGATAAAGCTAATCATTTGATGCAGAGTCTAGTTGGAATATTCTGAGTTTTACTGTAATTTGTCTTTTTGGGTCCAAAACAAGGGGCATTTGTTATTATATCACAGAAATCAGAACATCGATAAACACCATGCACAAGAATCATTGTAATAAATTATATAATAAAAGTGTGATGGTATCATATTTATTACATATTTGTTAGCAACATGTCCTGTATGCTAGTGATCTTTACCCAACAGTTAGAAAGTTCTTATACCATACATATAAAGACTCTGTAAAGGAAGCCCTTTAACCGTCTTAACTTTATAGTTTTATTTTTTGTTCAGCCTGGCATGGACACTTGAGAATATTTTAATGGACTCCAAGAACATATAACAGGTAGTATACTGAATAACATAACAGGTAGTATACTGACTAACATAACAGGTAGTATACTGAATAACATAACAGGTAGTATACTGAATAACATAACAGGTAGTATACTGAATAACATAACAGGTAGTATACTGAATAACATAACAGGTAGTATACTGAATAACATAACAGGTAGTATACTGAATTACCACACCCTTAAGTATAGGGATAACACACATGGAACTATCACCAAGGGCTCAGATTGCATCAAATGTCTTACAGTTTAAATCTAGCCTTGATTGGTCAGCCTTGATTCATACATACATCTGACTGGTCATACTTTAGTCTGACTTATTTCTCAACCAATTAGATTGAGAGATTATATTCTGATATTTTAGGTCAAGATTCAAGTTGTTTGGTGAAATCCAGACTTAGGAATGGAAGTACTTACTACATTGTACGTTGAAACACTGTTATGATATACACTTACTGCTTAATATATATTGACCAAGTTTTTATTTTTGGTATTACATATACTCCAGACGAAAACTGAGTTTTGGACCAATGTGATTAAACTGAAGATCAATGTCATTGATAATTTTTGGTAAAGTACTAATTAAATTTACATCAAGCATCCACCCTTTCCATGAGGGCATTGTCAACATTGTTAAATAATGGTGTTTTCAAAGAAAATGGAAGCTATAAAATTAAGTTTCACCTAGTTTCCTTTTAAACACTTACTTGGCACTGAATAACCTACTTGGCACTATATAACCTACTTGGCAATATATATACCCTACTTAATAATAATAATAATGAGGACTTTGTATAGAGACTAATCTTTCGAAGCTCTAAGCGCTTTACACAATCAATAATGATATGACTACACTACAGAAAAATAAATGACAAAAACAATGAAATTGGAAAACATAAAAACATGATGAAAACATGTAAGATATAAAACAAGATTAGGTCTCTAAGTTTGTCTCTGCAGTCGAAACAGGTGAGTTTTAAGAGCACTCTTAAAAGGGACCACTTTGTCTTTGTGTCTAATTTCAATGGGCAATTCGTTCCATGTCACCGGGCCCTGGTATGCAAATGAACGTTGTCCATATGACTTTGTTTTCACCATGGGAACAATGTGTATACAATTATCAGAAGAAGAGTGTAAGTATCTAGCTGGTGTATAAACATCGGTGAGGCTGGATAGGTATGTTGGACTGGAGTCTGTCATTGAAACATAGCACAGAGAACAAATTTTGTGTTTGATTCTGTATCGAATCGATAGCCAGTGTAGGGTACAGATCAGTGGCGAGGTGTGCTCTGATTGAGGTACTCTGAAGATGATCCGTAAAGCTGTGTTTTGAACTTTTTGAAGTTTCTGGAGTAAATATTGTGACGAACCAGACAGAATTGAGTTACAATAGTCCAGTCTTGAAAGTACTAATGAACACAAAAGTGTTTAAGTGGCATCAACTGAAAGATATTTACGAATGGAACTGATGCGTCTCAATTCAAGATATGCAGCCTTGCATATGTTCATGACATGTTGGTGCAATGTGAGAGTACTGTCTAGAGTAACGCCTAGGATTCGTACTGTGAGAATTTAATGTTGGTGTTGCTGATATTTATTGTCTGAGGTAAAGAATGTGAATGAGAAAGTCTTTGTGTTGTGATTAGAATAGCCTCAGTTTTATCATAATTCATCTGCAGCTTGTTACATGTCATCCATGATTTCACATCAGAAATGCACCTCTCTACTCCATGGACGGCATTATATAACCTACTTGGCACTATATAACCTACTTGGCACTATATAACCTACTTGGCATTATATCACCTACTTGGCACTATATAACCTACTTGTGTTTTTGTGCTGTAAAGCTGCAAACCAAACTTGTTTGGGATCTACAAGCTTGAATAACGTTTCTCTTATATTGATGGTAGCCATGAAATTGGAAACTATCTCAAATAGTCAACTTGTATTTAACATGCAAATCTTTTTTCCAAAAAGAAAAGCTGTTGGAAAGATCCATTTATCTTTACTGGTATGTTGTGTAAAAATGTCCATGGTGCTATAATATGCATGTGGTTATGGCTGAAAAACAGGACTGTGTTCAAAATATCAAAGCATATGAGGAAAGAAACTGAAGGGTGTGGAAGAGGTGGGAGTGTAGTGGGTGATAATAAGATATCAACTAATGGAAAGGCAAAGTCGGCTTAACTTTCTTTGCATATTTAGAGCATAAATAAGACAACAAAGGGCAACATCAGTTAAACACTAGTTCAGATCAATGTTGTGATTTACAATTGAACTGGCAGGGTCTCAACTCCAAGAACTCCTACTCTGCTAAACGTTTCAGACAGCAATCTCTGCTAAAACGAACCAGTAAATAGTTATTACTATTAACTGCACGACAGTTCACTTGCTTTTTTATTTTATTGCCAGTTGCAGCTACCCTAACAAAACAACTGGTTGGGCCTTTATTGCTCAATTGTTTCATGAAATTTTATAGGTGACAATTTTAATGCTGGCTCATGTAGTATTCTAAAAACATAATTTTGACTGATTAATTACAGTATGATAAAATAAAAACTTAATTTGCATAGTCGCCTGCTCATAATCAAAGTCAACAAGGATCTTGATAACCTATATACCAAGTCTAACTGAATTTGGATGAACTAGAGAAGTAAGATGAAATAGTTAACTGCGGAAGTATGTGCAGATCTCACTTATTACAGATTCATTCACAACTATGATAATATAAGTGTACCGACCAAGGTGGAACAATATCAGATTGAAATTTGGTCTCCAGAGAGGTAATGAGCTAAGCCAGTCAGAAACAAGATTATCTCACAAACATGAATAGATCTGCCTCATAATCAAAATCATCTGGAACCTTGATGATATAATACTATTTAACAAGTGTGATAAAGGTAGCACTAAACCATTCTTTGGACAGAGCAATGATCAAGCTTTAGTAACAAACTGGAATGACAAAGGTGACCTTTTCATGGTTACCTGAGTCACAGTAACCCCCATCATTGCAAGACATAAAAATTCCAAACAATTTGGGATATTAAATAACATAATTACCATATATACTAATTTATGAGACGAGACTAACTGCAAACTGCACAGACCCAGATCTGCCACCACATAATGTGCTGGCAGATTTGGGTCTGTGCAGATTATTAGGAATAATCAGTACAACAACAAAACAAAAGACCCTGATCTGCTGGTGCATTTTGATACAGCAAATGTTCATACTTTTGCATGCGGTTCGACTTGACTTTTGAGTATATATATTAAATAAAATTGGAGACATACCATATATAAAACAAGGACAATTTTGTCCCAGATACTACTTTGAAATTTGGTAACCATAAAAACAGATATATGGGCAGTTGCTGCTTTGGCAGTAGAATTGTTCACTTATACATACAAAAAAAAATCATTCAATCTTGACAACATTGTAAATAACAATGAAGATACATGGAGAGAAGTATAAATGCATCTTCATTCAAAAATTTACATTACTGCCAATCATACCAAACAATGATTGTGACCTTGACCTCAAGATTGATGGGGTAAGCTAACATGTTAATGAATGAACTGTCCTAACTTTATAATGATTAATCCCAAGATTCTGGCTTTCCGGCACTCTGTTGTATAAAAGTATACATAACATAGGGTTATTCCATTTGTTTGGATAACATACGGTTATTTCATCTGTATGGATAACATAGGGCTATTCCATTTGTTTGGATAACATACGGTTATTTCATCTGTATGGATAACATAGGGCTATTCCATTTGTTTGGATAACATACGGTTATTTCATCTGTATGGATAACATAGGGCTATTCCATTTGTTTGGATAACATACGGTTATTTCATCTGTATGGATAACATAGGGCTATTCCATTTGTTTGGATAACATACGGTTATTTCATCTGTATGGATAACATAGGGCTATTCCATTTGTATGGATAACATACGGTTATTTCATCTGTATGGATAACATAGGGCTATTCCATTTGTTTGGATAACATACGGTTATTTCATCTGTATGGATAACATAGGGCTATTCCATTTGTTTGGATAACATACGGTTATTTCATCTGTATGGATAACATAGGGCTATTCCATTTGTTTGGATAACATACGGTTATTTCATTTGTATGGATAACATAGGGCTATTCCATTTGTTTGGATAACATACGGTTATTTCATCTGTATGGATAACATAGGGCTATTCCATTTGTTTGCATAACATACGGTTATTTCATCTGTATGGATAACATAGGGCTATTCCATTTGTTTGCATAACATACGGTTATTTCATCTGTATGGATAACATAGGGCTATTCCATTTGATAAAGTTGAGAAAAACTGACAGAAAAGATTAATTTATCTTTCCATGCTTACGAAACCATATCTCCACCAACATATTCATTCCAAATCTACAAAACTTTTTCAAGGAATGAAGGGGTAAATAAGTGTATTATATAAAGAACAGTTTAATCTTTGAAATGATCTATGTCAGGCATGAGGATAATTTATGAAATGGTTTAAAAAATATATGAAAATGAAAACTTTTAACTAACACCTGAACAAGCTGTTCACACTGCTGCCACCACTGGAAAAGTGTTCTGTCTCACTTCCAACAAGTATAGGGTCAGCAATTAAACCCATTGGATATCTCGATGATGTAAACCAAGTTACGAAATTTGATATAAGGCATGTATATAAGAAACAGTCATTACAGTAGTGACAATCTCAGCCAATCAGATGCATTATCAGCAATCACTAACTGTGAATTTCATTAATACTAATTTTTAAAAAATATGGCTTCTACATTGGTAACAAAATAGGACAAGTGATGCAAGATCATCTCATTTTTATTGTGTATCATTTATTCAAGATCTGGATGATAAAAGTCTATATTCTAATTCAGATCAAAACTGGATGAAAAAAATGGCTTCCAGATAGGTCACAGATTTGTATGATACAATCCAACATTTATGAAAATCAGATCAGAAATATGATGTGCACTGGCCCATGCCATAAGCTTACCTGGCTTTACAGCCAAGGTAGTTAACTTGCATTTCAAGTTAAGCTGACCATAAACTATTTTTCCTTAACTGCCTTCTAGCGCGTACCTGAACTTGTATGTACAGATACCTGATTAACAAGCCAATTTCACAAAAAGCAAAGGCAAGGACGACAAGGTATTATAAGTAAAATCAATCAGTTTGATTATCTTGAAAGCTGCTGGTTTGACAGCAACAAAAGCATGTATATGTACATTAGACATAGCCTATCATTTGGTAACAATGATTAATTAGACCACTAGTGTCCTTTCAGTCAATGACATTAAAGTTTTTTATATTTAATCTGTTCTGCTAAAAATATGTCCAACAATTTTAGAATTTTGGTTACTAAAATTTGTCAAAACAATTTGGAAACTAATCAGTGCAGCTTCATGTGAAATAAACAATTTGGAAACTAATCAGTGCAGCTTCATGTGAAATAAACAATTTCATATATCTTCATTTACCTAAAACAACAGGTTTTGCAGATGTGTCATTCTGGTGTTACGTGCTTAGGCTCGAATAAGCAGCAACACAGAAAGAGTGAAAACTAACAAGCTTGTATAACTTTAACAATGATTTTATTAAGTACAATTATTTTCATAAAATAAATAAACTTACGGTTTTAGAGAATCAAATCCAACAAATATAGAATTCACAAAATAATCCACTAATGGAATTGCAAGTCCTGATAAATAAATGTTCTAATAGTTCCAGGTTCGAATCCTGACGATGTAATCCAAAATGGCTGACAATGTCACATGGTACAGTTCTTGTTTTTAATCATCCAAATGAATATCATAAACATATGTCCTTTTTCCAGATAATTCTTCTTTTCCAACGAATTGACACAAAGTCCAAAATAATTAAACTCAAACAGATAATACACAACCAATAACTTACAATAAGCCCAAAATCTACTAATGTCAGCTTCTAAAATACAGCTATATATATTGTAATTCCCTCGTAAACAAGAGGAATCATGTGATTCTGGAAGGTCATGGAAAAGAAGCTACCTTCTCCAAGTCACGTAATAATGGAATATTCTAGAAGGAAATCATTCACTTCCCACCCTCAATAAAAGTGTTGTCCTTGAAATTGACCAATAATTTTAGAGGCTTGTTGACAATGTCTAAAGTAAGGTCAGGATTTAGGTCAAACAAGCCAAGGTCAAAACTTGTTTACAATCTAAGTCAGCCTATTTACAGTTAAAGTGATTAAGCTGAACTTTCTAGAACAATTTCCCAATTAATGGATATTAAACCCTAAATGATAAATTTGGATTTAATAATTAAAATAAAATAAATTAAATCCAATAGCCGTAACACTGGGCATTCAATTGGAGTCATGTTCTATTTTTAAAAAATTGCCAAGCTGCTGATAATAAAAATTAACCTAAACAACGTCATTTTCCAACAGTACATTCATTTTTTCAACATTAATTTGTTTCTGCCAAATCTGTACAACAAGATGGGTTTTTAATTCAAGAGATAAATTTAAAGCCATGTAACAGTTAGAAGCCAATGTAAACAAATGTATGAAATAAAGATCAACACCATACTATGGAAGTGAAAGCCAAAACCATCTAGAATGTGTGCACACAATGTCTTATTAATACCAGCATATGTGTCAAAGACAATAAAAACAAAAAGCAAAGAGAAATTTAAAAATAAATATACACATTATTAATATAACATGCATTTATCCACCTTCTATGCTGATCAATTATAATATACACGACGGTCATACCAGTACCAGATTATAGGCTCATACTAATAGCAAGATCTACACTGTCTCTTACTGCTGCAAAGCCTGTGTCGATGTCACGAGGGATAAATGTCTGGCCTTTCTAGAACAGATTAGTTCATTGAGAAATTACTGAATTTGATTTAACAGGACGAGCATCTGGATTTCACATCAGAGAAAATGATTAAAAATTACATTAGGATAATTAATAAGTAAATGTATCATTTTTAATTAGGTAACTCACTGATGCTTCTTTGATTTGTCTTTTAAATATAGTGTATGTGTAAGTACAGATATAAAAAAAGAAGAAAAAGAAAGAAAACAATTCATATACATGTATATTGTGGGAAGAGGTGATTGTATATTTTGACATGATTACAAATGGGTCCATATGTTTGAAGAAAAAAAGCAGTGGTTTTACTATTTTCAAAGGGCACCAATATTTCTTGGATTCCATGATTACTTGGAGCCACTAATTAAAGACCCAACAAAAATAAAAGCCACATGGAAGTGATGCAGAAAGCAACCTTCAATCCAATATCCCCCTGGATGTATTAAAATAAAAAACATTTTTAAGGATTGAAAGAATTTTCTATTGTTCCACTTTACTTGTATGTATACAGTATCCATTATATGTCACTTTCACTCACATCTTAAATCCATGTGAAAACAAAGCATGTACAATTAGTGCTATCTCCACCTGGACCTTAAAAAAAAGTTTGGGGAACAGAATAAATAATCCTGTGCTCTTACCATCTGCTGAATTTTTTGCTGAATTCCCTGTATCGCTGTAGTAGGTGATGGCGGCGGGAAGTCTGGAGTCGGTGGTTGATGATATCCAGTTGGCGTAACGGGAGTATTTTGTATTTTCATTGATCTTCTCGCTAAATTCAGGAGTAAGCTAGCTGGTTTTTCTGCAGCTTTGTTGTTGTTTGTACTGGCAGATTCTGAAATATTTGAATGATTATTTCCAAGAAATGTGCACCAATATATTCAACGCCTCAATTAGTTGGATCAGTTTGAAAATAAAATAAATGAGGATTCTGAACTAAGATTACCTACCTTAGTTAAGTTTATCCAATGACTGCCATTCTAATGATTGGACAGAAGTATAGACAAGAGTCCCTCCAAGGGACTGAAATTTCACTGGCCAAAAGATAATTATCAAAATTCACACTAATTCCCTTTCTTCTTTTACTCTTTGTAATCGGAGTACTGAAATCTGGAGAGACTCCAACATTCTAAATGTGGTAACAAAACAACACTGAACGAAGATATTTATGGGATAAATGTAATGCAAAAGTCCTTTGTCAATTTTTTTTAAACTCTGAGCCAGGAGGATCATTAAAATCGTATCAGATACAAAACAGGTTTGGTCAAAAATAATTTATATATTTACAAGTTACAGTGTCTGTATGCTCATAGAGAAAAAAAGAAAATCAGTGTCCCTTGTCCTGACCCCAAGTTTAAGTTTAACTGATTCACAGTAGTAGTGATAATAATGTATCCGAGACAGCCAGCATGGTAGCCATGTTGGAGATGAGATCTGAGACATTTTTCTTTAATAGTGCTAACAATATTTTTGAGATAGCCAGTGTGGTTTCTATGTTGGAGATGAGATCTGAGACATTTTTCTTCAATAGTGCTAACAATATTTTTGAGATAGCCAGTATGGTTTCTATGTTGGAGATGAGATCTGAGACATTTTTCAGGTTGAGAATCATGTCATTGCCATTTTCATTTGTAATGAGCACAATAATTGTTATTGTGTTTTAAGTGAAACCCCCAAACTGATAAAAGCATCTGTTCAGGAATGGCAGCCATTATATGACTAAAGAAGAAACCATTTTGGCACCAGATCAGGACAACTACATATTGCAAGAAAAGTGAAAACTCCAAGTCGATACAAACCATCCATGTAAAAGGAGCAGCCATAAATAGATTTTTAAGATGGCTGCTATGGTGACCATATTGGGAGCTTATACTGGTACCAGCTACAGTGACTACTGTACATAACAAAAGAAGTTATCAGTAAAAAAAATCATGTCAATATGACAACCCATGCAAGGTGAAAAGACAAGATTTAGGACCATTTGTATATCATAGGAAGTCTTTTAAGGATAAATTCTTGTTGATCTGACATTTCATTACAATGAGGTAACAATAATGAGATTTTCAAGATTGCCACCATGCCAAAACAACACCATTTTCATTTATGGCCATCTAAATGTGCTAAGAAGTCTTTTCATGGAGCACCAAGTTATTATGAGAGTCCATTCTGGAAGGGTTGTGATATCAAGATTTTCAAGACAGCTGCTATGTTGGTTATCTTTAGACATCATATCAGTACTAATTTTATCTACATGTCATAAGAAGTCGCCACATCTAAATAATTTACAGGGGCATAATTTACAGTGGCTGCAATGGCTGTGAATGTCCCAGACACAACATTTTATTTATGACCAAATAGACCTCAGGATAAAATTATGTCTGTTTCATGATGTTCCTCTAGGTACTTTAGGTGGAGTAGACATAACAAATAACTGAATCAATGCCAGACATATAAAGCAGAACCACTGCAAAGCTTTAATAATCTTTGACCAGTATAGCCAAGAACCAAAACTGCCATAACCAAAAGTAAGCTGTTTTTTTTTTTAAAGGTTTCTACCTAAGAACCAGACTTACCAAAGTTCTTCACTCTTCCTCTGGATGCAGTCCAATCTAGTGTGACATTAGTGCGGGGCACGAGGAGGAATTCTGGCTATAGCAACAGGTTATTAATTATATCATTAAAATTAATCTGATTCCCTTCCCAACAACATATTACTTTCAGTAATACATAATCTGTTGCTAATGCATAACTGAAAAAATTGTCAATCTGGTGAAAGGCTGATGATTCCACAACCGACAAAAGAAAAATGAACACTAGGAATACTCATTCTCACTGTATTATGACTGCTGCTCGGCGATTTCATGTCACTTTTAAGTTATTGCAAGCTGACCCAAAGAAAACATGCATTTGCTTTGGTGAACCATCGACTGAAGGTAAAAGGAGAAGGTAGTCTAAATGTGGCTTATAGACAAACAAATCGAAGCAATGACTTGAATATCATGGGCTTTAACTTTCATTAATGAAAAGTCTAAGCAATGACTTGAATATCATGGGCTTTAACTTTCATTAATGAAAAGTCTAAGCAATGACTTGAATATCATGGGCTTTAACTTTCATTAATGAAAAGTCTAAGCAATGACTTGAATATCATGGGCTTTAACATTCATTAATGAAAAGTCTAAGCAATGACTTGAATATCATGGGCTTTAACTTTCATTAATGAAAAGTCCCTCTCAGTAAGAGAGCAATAGGCTGAGTTAATGCAATCCACCATGAAATGGTAAAAGCTGAAATACCAGCTGAGCCTTTAAGATTTCCAAACCTTTTATTCTCCTTTTTAAAGATATTAAGTAAAAGCCTAAAGCCCTAACTGAACATAAAAGGTTATCTTGATAATCCCCTGCATACAGATATAACTGAGCAAGGGATCTCAATTGAAGCAACTGATGAAGTTGGGTTTTCTTAAAAAACCTGGTTGGCAAAGGAGATAAACCAACTGATAATTTCCACTGAACTTAATATAAACTTACTCAATATACAAGGCATGAAGCTCACTTCCTTGTCTTGTGAAAACCAAACACAGCAAGAAAACAGTATTAAGGGTAAGGTTTTGAAGTAAGCATCACCCACAGGTTCTTAGGGGCTTTACTTACAGGCCACACATTAAAGGCGAATTTCCCTCTAGGCATTAATGAGCTAGACACCAGTCTTTGCAGTTGAAATACCATATTAGGTCTGCTAAGTGAGAACCTGCAACAAAGGTCATGCCTTTTGAAAAATTAAGTGTGTTGGAGAGAGTTGATATGTAGCCCTAGATAGCTGAAAATGAGCAATATTGCTCTTCAAAAAGGAAATTAAAAATATCAGCCATCAAGATTGACATGTTTTCTACTGCATCAATCATAAAACAAATTCTCCTCTTGGCAGCATAGATCTTATAAGCAACAACTTGGCAACTTGGTATGAATCCTTTGATTTACTGAACTGATTGAATGACAATGACTTTTACTGCACACCAGTACTCTATAGCTATATAGCACCAATAAAAGGTAATATGTTATATGATTTATGCATGAAAAGTGGTTCATTATCAAAATACTGTGAAAAAAAAAACAATGAGATGGTGTGGTCAATATATATTGATTCCCAATCAATAAGTAATGTAAAACTAGCAACCCCAGTCAAAATTACAAAGTCATCATATTTGCATTTTAATGCTTGATTCTTACAGAGCTCCTTCAGATCTGTTTAAATGCCTGTTTCATTCTTTTAAGTATTTCTATCATAATTTTTAATCTAAAAAGTTATCTCCCTGAAACTTAGCAGTCTTATAGCATTTTTCCTGTAAATTTCAAATATTTACAGTGAATTAAACTATGTTCACTAGATTTCAGTGAAGGGAAGAAAAAAAGGGGCTAAAATTTTTCTTCTACCAGACAATACAGTTACTGGACAACATATTTCGTTCTTAACAAGTCATTTAATTCAGAAGAAAACAATGGCATACACTCTAAACAGTTCATCATATTTTCTATGCTCTGAGAATGCCCAATGATATCCAGAATTTAGACATTCTGGAAGCATTCCAGTCGCAATGACAAATTCAGGTTCAACTTCCTCAACATTGTCTCTGCTTAGCCATACAAAAGCTCCCACTTTCCTGCATGATGCCATAATTTAACTATCAAAAAATTATTATTATTGACACTTTTAATTTCATGAATACATTCAGGGTACCAAGCATCCTGGCATGTTATGATAACATAATCATTTTCTTTAAGCTGATCTAGAATAGGCAACTGTTGACAAACTGAAATGAGTTAATCTATTTCACTTTCATACTGTTCATCAGTGTCATTCAGATTCTTTTCCCTTCTTTGACGACAGTTCACTCATTTGGTCCAATATTTCATTGTACACTCTGGTGTTCTTTCTGTTTAAGATGAAAGTCTTTTCCACCATGGCGTACACTCTTCCACAATGAGTCTTTTTCTGTAGAGTCATACTGTCATACCACTCTTTCATTCTTAGACGGTTTCTCTTGAGTAGTTGAATGGAGGAGTGGTGGTGCAAGGAGTCATTTGGTCTTCGCTTCTGACTGCCATCAAGTTCACCAAAGTAGTGTTCACAGCCAAGATTGGTCACTTGCAGGAACTGTGTCCTCATCATTGTCACTGGATCAGCTGCTTCTAAGTGAGTTGTTTTTCAATAGTTCTAACCACTGACTTATACATGGAAGTAATAACTTGATTAAGTAATTTTCTGTCAATTTTTATAGATTTTGTCACTTCATAGAAGTGTTGGTCAATTGCAATGTCAAACACCTCTGTCAACCAATGCTCATCACTTTCAATCAGTTTGGGTTTTTCAGCACAATCTTTTTAAATACTTTTGCAAGTTTTGAATGTATATATACCATTCTAAGTATGGCACAATTCCCGATGTAATGAGTTCCCAGTAATGGGCCATTCATTCTAATATACATAAGCCCTTGGGCTAGCAACATAGTTACAATATGGTCAGAGTTTAAACCTGCATCTACAGATAAAATTATTTTGTTCCGTGCATGTACAGTTCTGATGACTGTACTAGAGTCTAAGCTACTTACTGTCTCGACATTTCCCGACTATCAACTTGATTCCTAGAATGAAATATTTGTATCTTTAAATAAAAAAAGAACGGATGGCAAAAAATAAAAGATTTGAAAGCAGTTATACCAAATATTCCCAGCATGCCAAGTTTCGCAGTTGCACTTACCCAAAAATTGCAAAATATATAACATATTCAACATTCAAATGACTAAATTAGAAAAAAGTTGAAATGCACTGCAACTCCATGTTTTCTGGTACCATTAAGTATAATATGGTCACAGTGGGCTCAGGATTAAAGTTTAAAATGAAAACTTTTCTCTAACTCCAATCTGTAAACTAAATACCTTTTTCAGTACAGTAGGCATCTCATCAATCGTGCAGTCCAAGATGGTCGCCAGCCAGCCAAAAGTGTCTGATGTCATCCAGACAACTCGTTCAATGATGGTACCCACCTTGGACTAAAATTTAAAGATTGGCAAGCTGTCTTGTCTTAATGGGCTATACTGGTCTACCAAAGATTTCTCCATTACTTTAATATCATTACATATATATATATCTATAAAAACCCAACAATACTGGTTTACTGCTGTGTCAATTATTTTCTGTTTATGCCTGGTAATCCCATCCCGATTGAAACCCTAATGTTTCACAATCGTCAATTTTTTCAGCAATGTATGCCTTTGCAATGAAATGTCCTTCATCGATTACTGTTTGTACTGTTGTGAAATTTGGTAACTCCTTTTTGTCAAACTTTTTTCAAAAAAGAATTTCTGATACAACTTCGATGTCATTTTCTGCATAGCAGCTTCCAGACTTGCCAGTTGGATCACACAACCATAGTTTATCACCGTAAGTTCAATCTGTATGTTTTGTTTTGTTTTGATTTGATTTTCTATCCCATAAGTCTTCAATTTTATCCTGTAACTCACACACCATTAGGTCTTTTTCTGATACCTTATGAGTCAATGTAGCTAGTTTCAAATCTATTTTGTTTTTAATGTCACATATTTCATTGATATCATATTTCATTTCAGATAAAGACTATTTCAACAGAGACACTTTGCTTCTGAGCTTACTGTTTGATTACTGTTTGATTTTTAAGCAGTTACTTTTTGAGACTTTTCAGTTTCCATGTTTTTTTGTGAGCAGTTGATGCTGGTCTTGAAGGTTCATCAAGGTCTTTTGTTAACAATTTTATTTCCTCAATATGTTTGCGACAAACACCTTCCGTTTCGTGAAGATTTGATGTTGTTGTTTTGTTCAGTCGCTGAAGTTCACAAAAACAATGAAGATTGATTTTTCTTATATGTAATCTCTTTTGTTGACATTTTTTTACGGAATATTGACCATTTGTTTATTAACTGAAAATGATTTTGTCTTCACTGAGCTTCCTGTTTTCTTGATTGCTTGCTGCACAAATACTTTTTCATGTTCCACTGTTTTGAAATATCGTTTCTTTTTCACTTTCTATTTGTATGCCAACATTATTAGAGCCGTAAGTAATACATGGAAACTGAATTCCATTGCTCAGACACACTCTTTCTCATTGCAGCATTTGTTTTCTGTCACATGATCTGAACTATTTATTGGCACCATTCTCTTGAATTCCTTCCTTAGAAGTTCATTAATGTTTTTTACTCAAGTTTTTTCATCTGGTAAAGTACACTATTAATTCTGTTGGAAAGAGTAGATTGGTTAATTGACTGATTCCCATCATTGAGTAATGTTAGAATGTCACAAAATTCAGCACATGTTTGATTATTTTTTCTTATAAAAGTTTCAAATTTCAATCACAATTCCATTTGACAGTTTGTCTATATTTTTTTAACAAGAATTTGAAGAAACTGTATCCACACTTATTTATCCTTTTTGGCAGTAAAGGATAATCCATACTCATATATTTCTATGAACAAAAAAGTGCTTTAGGTACAGTTAAATAAATGTATTTCATCATCTAAAATTGCAGAGCACTACTTGATCATCGTACAAAACGTCAATTGGTAAATCATGTTTTCATATTTTGTTCGTACCACCAATCTTTGCAAGTTATTTGGTTAAATTTCATTTACAGAGATTTCATTTTATTATTAAAATGTTTAAACATCATTTGCATACAATAATTTGGCATTAATTTGTATTTAGATGCAAGTTTGAAGAAGAAAAATAAACTGTAAAATAATTCGAGAGTAAATCTGTCAAATCTACATATACATGTCAACATGAGGACGATCATTTATATGATAAAATGTATGCTATATTTCACAAAATATTTAATAAGTAAATATACAAAAGAATTACTTACTGATACAAAACATTCTAACAGTGTACTTAAATCACAGCATTTGTCTTGTGATTGCCAATTTTTCAAATCGATGTTATGTTTATAGCAAAACTAATATGGCAACAGTGCCCACATGCCTTATGGAGGTCAACTTGGTGAATAGCCTACTTTCGAAATTAAATGAGGGTACTTAAATATTTGTTCCGAAAAACAAATTTGGTATCGAAAGAAAGATTAGAATGTGTATTTTGTAACGGTATATTGTAACTGAAATATAACCTTTGTGAGTTGAAAAATAATAAAGCGAGACTTTAGGAACTATTTTCTCAGCACAGGGTCATCATTTTATCATATTTAATTTTTCAAAACACCATCGGAAACGTCATTCATTCCCCATTCAATTGACAAATACCTCATTAATATTCATGAGGTTCTAGTGACCCGCATCTGCAAAACAAACATTGATGTGAACCAGTGCACACAGGAAATAGCAATCGACTGAGAGCTGAAAATTTTGATAACTGATCGATAATTACATGACCAATTGGTAATACAATAAAACGTACATACAAAATTCACAGAAAATGTAAAGCCCTTTTAAATAAGTTTACTTCTTAAAAATGTTGTTATCAATATTTATTTTCATACAAATTTAGTGCACACTATACAAGTTGATCTTCACCCGGTTTACTGATAAGGGATAGGCACTAGGTGGCGCTGCTAAATATAAACGATGTGTTTAAAAGGCAATTAGATAATAAAACATATTTAAGGCGATTAACAGTACACATGTTGCTAAAGAACACTTAAGGAAATGGATTGCACTCTAGCTATATTTAAAAATAAATGTTAACTTTCTTCAAGAAATAAAAAATACAAGACCGTTATCAAAATACTCTATCGTGTGCTGATCACTGTAGTAATGACCTTGCGTTGGTTGGAGATTATAATAATCTATAATAATCTGCTTCATGTAAAGAGTTTGTTGCAAGAAATGAACTATGGTTGATCTTTACCCTTTAAGATCTTTACCCTTTAAGATATAATAGTGGATTATGTACATATGACCAATTCTAAGTCATGTTATTATTACTTCCTCCTTGTGGATGGTTCCGTAGGATGGAGGACATTTGCCTGAGGAGGGTCTGACCACATGGACATTTTTATTAACAGCATCATTCCATGATGTCTGCCACTTACTAAAATAGGACCCTTTGATGCAAGGTCTAAAGTTAGTATATGGCCTTTAAAAATCAACTGCAGAGACGGCTAATTTGGCAGCATGGTCTATATTTTATTACTGACATGACCAGACTAACTAACAGTATATTATACTGTGAGAGGCACATTACCTTGTTGGTTAAAAATAGGTCTTTCAAATTTGTATTATCGAGTGACTGAAGTACTAATAGTGCATTGGAGAATATGATGGCATTTAAAATATTTTTGATACATTACAGAGCAAGATCTGTTGACCTCATTTCTGGTGAAATTTATCAATGCACCATCAGTCAAAAGGAAGTGTGATTTCTACTACAAAGCTGGTGAGGGGATGTAAAATCTGTACTCGTACAACATGCAAATTCTCCATATTTAAGTATAGCTTAGGAAAAAAAATGCACATTCCAAACCAGCCAAAACCTGCCTGATCCAGCAAGAATCAAATTAATATTTTCTGAAACCTTCAACAATTTGCAAAGCATTCCAAAGCATAGGCATATTATTCATGTTTAGACTCCTCTAAGAACTGGAAAGAAAAACCAAGAAACTTTGCATGTAATATTAATCAGCATGAAATATTGTGGACAGATACTGATGTTGCTGCATGTAGCTTCTTCTTTCAAAGAAATATTAAAATACTGAGTTTTTCATTTAGGTTATTTGACCATAAAGATGTAAACATCAAGACTGTTCACACAATAAGCATATACTTTTCAAACTGGGTTACTTTTAGGCATTGAAAATCATACCAGAAACTGTATCATCAAAATCTACTTCTTGCTGAAGCGTACTGACTTCGTCTTCTTCCTGTTTCTGTTTTTCCTCTCTCTTTATGTCCCATGTAGTTTCATATAGATTATCTACCTCCTTTTGCAGAGAACCCTGAACTTGTTCTTTCTTTAATGAAATGTCTTCCTCTTCTTCCCTTTTCTGTTTTCCTTCCCTATTAACAATCCATGTGGTTTCATACAGATTTTCTACCTCGTTTTGCAAAGAATCCTGGCCAGAAGAGCAACAACCATCATTTGCTTTCTCCATAGGAAACACATAATCACTTTCTACTGAAGTTTCTTTAGAAAGCTGGCCCATTTTAGTGCCTTCAGATTCACTCTTTGTACAATTTTCTCTTTTATATTTTTGAAATAGCAAACCATATTCATCGTCATTAGCAATAGTTAATGGAGTGGAATTAGTAGATGAGGCTGGGCTCATATCTATATAATCAAGTTCTTCCTTAGCTAAATGTTCAGTAGAAACAGTACTTATTGAGTTATCTCCCTTGTTTTCATTTTTCCCCTCAACTTTACATGGTGTTGGTGGAAGAGCTCTATTTTTGAAACTAGATGGCAATGACTTTAGTTCCTTTTTGCTATGTACTAGATCTCCACCTTGTTGGACACAGTCGCTTTTCTGTGGTTGGGAATGTTTGTCAATCTTTTTTGGAATGTTTGGAATTTCCATGTAATTAATTTCATCAACATGTTCTATTTCCATGTATTTACTTTCTTCAGTTGGTGTGGTTGTCACTTTAGATGCATCAGTGCTGTCTACCATACTAGGTCCTGTGGGAGTATGTATCTCTGATGGACATTGTGGGTGTGGAGACCTTTTTGTCCTAGGTGGTTTCTTTATTGTTGTCTGTAAAGAAAGAAAATGCATTTCAAATTCTGCCAAATCCCAAATGGTCATTATAGTAGTTTTTCAAAGCACCCAAAGGCATTTTTTGGTAAATGTTGAAACCTTATGAATTTTTCCATTAATACTATAAAACTAAATTTAATAAATAAATAGAACATTTCCCTAGCAAAAAGCTGACTACTTATTCATTTTCTGGGGCAACCTAAGTTTAGACCATTTAGCAGACGCAACATAAGATGGATGTAATGAGTACCCATAAGGTCCCACTGCATATATCAATGTCAGCATAAGAGATGTGGAAACACATGAATGTTTATAGGATCCCAGTTTTACATGAGTGTCTAAAAAAAAGATCCCACTGTATATATCAATGTCAATGTTACCCTCTTCAACAGTCATTCAGGAAATGTTTTTTTCTCCTCTGGGGAATAAAGCATGTACAAAATGTTTTGCAAGGTACTGTTCAAATCAAAATACAGTTGTACTATCCTGAATCAAATCAAAGTACAGCTGAACAATCCTGAATCAAATCAAAGTATAGCTGTATAATCCTGAATCAAAACAAAGTACAGTTGTACAATCCTGAATCAAATCAAAGTACCGTTGTACAATCTTGAATCAAATAAAATTACAGTTGCACAATCCTGAATCAAATCAAAGTATAGCTGTATAATCCTGAATTTAAACAAAGTACAGTTGTACAACCCTGAATCAAATCAAAGTATAGCTGTACAAACCTGAATCAAATCAAAGTACAGTTGTACAATCCTGAATCAATGTTTTGACTGGTACACATTATGGAATATACAGGAGTCTACATCTTCCCATGGCATGATTCTTATCACTTCAAGTAAAAGTGATGAATTCCATTCAAATCAAGAGTCCCAAGAAAGGACCAATGCTTTAGTAACTGCAAAGATTTTGTAGAAGTCCACAAGAAGTGTTTCTTCTGGGATTTTTTTTTGAACTCTCTGGTATTGAGACCATTCTTGGGAAACTTCAACATACAAAATAAGTTATAGCCACAAACCACTGGACTGGTAAGATGAAGGTGGGCAGTTTCTGATTTCACCTTATTGCGAACAGATTAGATGGATCCAAAGTGGACAAATCCATAAAAAGATCAATAGGTAGGCATACCAGTCTGTGTCAATGGTCTGGCCCCTTCTTGTGAATGAATTGGCCATGACACTCAGCCTGTCAATGAAATGTCTGACCTGCTACATGTATATTCTTCTCTGTACACAAAAAGAGAAAATCCCATTCCAAAAGGCATAGATTTAGCGATATTGCCACTTCCCCTATCCTTCCATTTGAGAAGGTAGGCCAACACCAAAGACCTGTCTGTCATAATTATGGCCGCTATCTTTGTAGGGTCCTTCATGAAATGAAAGGCAGTTATCATGATCTTTATTTTATGAATGTTAATATGGAGTCTTTTTGGCACCATTTGCCACTGACCATGGTGGAACTGGACCAAGAGATGGGCTCCCTATTTATTTGCCACTGACCATGGTACATGGGCCAAGAGATGGGCTCTCTATCTATCTGCCACTGACCATGGTGAAACTGGGACAAGAGATGCACTCCCTATCCATTTGCCACTGACCATGGTGAAACTGGGCAAGAGATCGCTTAAAGATGGATGAAAGCAGGTAGGCATATAAATCTCAAGAGATCCAAGTTTGCTGAACCCCTTTGTGCATTTGCTATTGTGTGATGCAATGTACTGTTAATTACCTTGGTAATGTGGGCCATGAATACCCACACTTGATTGTGACCTGCTTTTTTGGCCAATCAGTCAAATAATTGCTACCAATTTCAAACTAGCATTGAGGAGGTAACAATCATGTTGCATACCAGCTCTGACATGATGTGCAAGATATTTGTGTTTCCTTTATACAACAGCATTGGTCATGCTGTAATATTTTTGTCCAAAGACAGCAGCTTGATGCTGAATGTTGGTAAGTGTTTGCAATACCAGCAGAGAAAAGGTGATGACATTAGCTGGCTTCTTAAAAGAAAGCCTGATTTTATCTGTCACACAAGTGTTATTTATATCTAATTTTTTGTAACACCTGGTGTATGATTTTATCTTAATTTGTATAATTTTTATTTGTATCTACTTTTTTGTAACACCTGGTGTATGATTTTATCTTAATTTGTATAATTTTTATTTATGTCTATAAACCATACAGAATATCCTAAGTTTAATTTTGCATACATTACCTGAGCATCTTAAGATTGTAGGATCTATAAATAGATACTTACATATGTGTTGACAATTAATATTAATCTTAATAATAGACTTATTGCTTAATTTCTCAGTGGCTGATGGGGTTTTGACATTTCTAGAATAATTCTGTAACTTCCCTTTGATTTGGTTAGATCACATAAATAGGCAAAATTATCAGTGTAGTCTGTCATTGCAAGAAACAGTTGAAACAAACAGTGTAGTCTGTCATTGCAAGATACAGTTGAAACAGACAGTGTAGTCTGTCATTACAAGAAACAGTTGAAACAGACAGTGTAGTCTGTCATTGCAAGATACAGTTGCAAGAGACAGTGTAGTCTGTTATTGCAAGAAACAGTTGAAACAGTGTAGTCTGTCATTGCAAGATACAGTTGCAAGAGACAGTGTAATCTGTCATTGCAAGATACAGTTGAAATGGACAGTGCAGTCTGGCATTGCAAGATACAGTTGAAATAGACAGTGTAGTCTGTCATTGCAAGATACAGTTGCAATAGACAGTGTAGTCTGTCATTGCAAAATACAGTTTCAAGAGACAGTGTAATCTGGCATTGCAAGATACAGTTGAAACAGTGTAGTCTGTCATTGCAAGATACAGATGCAATAGACAGTGTAGTCTGTCATTGCAAAATACAGTTGCAAGAGACAGTGTAGTCTGTCATTGCAAGAAACAGTTGAAACAGTGTAGTCTGTCATTGCAAGATACAGTTGCAAGAGACAGTGTAATCTGTCATTGCAAGATACAGTTGAAATGGACAGTGCAGTCTGGCATTGCAAGATACAGTTGAAATAGTGTAGTCTGTCATTGCAAGATACAGTTGCAAGAGACAGTGTAGTCTGTCATTGCAAGATACAGTTGAAATAGACAGTGTAGTCTGTCACTGCAAGAAACAGTTGAAATAGACAGTGTAGTCTGTCATTGCAAGATACAGTTGATATAGACAGTGTAGTCTGTAATTGCAAGATACAGTTGAAATAGACAGTGTAGTCTGTCATTGCAAGAAACAGTTGAAATAGACAGTGTAGTCTGTCATTGCAAGATACAGTTGATATAGACAGTGTAGTCTGTCATTGCAAGATACAGTTGAAATAGACAGTGTAGTCTGTCATTGCAAGATGCAGTTGATATAGACAGTGTAGTCTGTCATTGCAAGATACAGTTGAAACAGACAGTGTAGTCTGTCATTGCAAAATACAGTTTCAAGAGACAGTGTAATCTGTCATTGCAAGATACAGTTGCAATAGACAGTGTAGTCTGTCATTGCAAGATACAGTTGAAATAGACAGTGTATTCTGTCATTGCAAAATACAGTTGAAATAGACAGTGTAATCTATCATTGCAAGATACAGTTGAAATAGACAGTGTAATCTATCATTGCAAGATACAGTTGAAATAGACAGTGTAATCTGTCATTGCAAGATACAGTTGAAACAGTGTATTCTGTCATTGCAAGATACAGTTAAAATAGACAGTGTAATCTGTCATTGCAAGATACAGTTGAAATAGACAGTGTAATCTGTCATTGCAAGATACAGTTGAAACAGTGTATTCTGTCATTGCAAGATACAGTTGAAATAGACAGTGTAGTCTGGCATTGCAAGATACAGTTGATATAGACAGTGTAGTCTGTCATTGCAAGAAACAGTTGCAATAGACAGTGTAGTCTGGCATTGCAAGATACAGCTGAAATAGACAATGAAGTATATAAAGAGAGAACTAAGCAGTTTCATTTAGATTTTGGAGTCATCCTCATTTCTTATGTTCCTGTTGTAAGTCTGCAGATGTGTTTTATATTATATTAGATAATTTTAATTGAGAAGGAAAACACTTATTTGGACTGTTCAGTAGAAACAGAAAGTGCTCATTATTTGCACTATAATCTTATTCTTGAACTGTTATAAATAATTTGACGGAATTGTGATCAATGCTGTTATGGTCCATGAAGGACCAGTATATTTCCTGTTTTTAGATTTATAAGGAACTTTTCATATCATTTAGGACTATCACTGACCTTTATAACCATTAGTTTGGATTCACTTCATATCATTTAGGACTATCACTGACCTTTATAACCATTAGTTTGGATTCACTTCATATCATTTAGGACTATCACTGACCTTTATAACCATTAGTTTGGATTCACTTCATAACTGAAAATTCTTCTTACATTTTCATTTATAACTTTAGTAATTTAATTGTTTCTTAAGCTTTACAAAACTTGTTGGCATTTATTTTATCTGTACATGGTTTGTGAATATAGACTTGTAACAAACAATCTTCCAGGCAGAAGTTTTTTTCACCTACATTGCACAAGAAGATTGAAGTGTGTTTTTGTCTTCAAAATCCACTGAAGCCTTCGCTTTTTAGGCCTGGTTCCACCAGATGGAGCACCCTGTAATTGGCATAGATTTTGCATCATGACTGCTTTAAAACTAGATTCCACACAATGGGGGGTGGGGGGTTTGCAGCTTACAGTTTAATATCTCCCAAAAGGATAAGCCATAAGCTGGCTGTTGCACTGTTGCAATAATACTGGCCGCCATGTATAACCTATCGGGTGCTGAAAAATGGTGTTAAACACTACAGAAACAAACAAACCACACAATGGGGGTGGGGGTTGCAGTTTACAATTTAATATCTCCCGAAAGGATAAGCCATACAAATTAGAGCTGGCTGTTGCACTGGGCAAGTGCTATAGTTTGTCTTTCCAGCATGGTCAGTGGCAAAACTGATGGATCCACTAACCAAAATTCCATTAAGTTCCATATTACCTAGGTGTGGTCAGCTGGCATAAAGCATGGCACTACAAGGAGATGGATTCCAAGTCAGCAACTTCAGCATTATAATGAAGAAATTCTACACATGTTCTATCACATGTCAGTTTTTCTTGTAAAACCATCATTGACTTCATAGAACTGAAAGGCTAGTATTCCCCTGACACAGCCCAAAACTAGGACAGGACATTTTGTGTGACATGTGAAAGTTATTATAAATGAAGATAGACATTTCACTTTTAAAATATCAAGTCTGACATATCTAACAATGTCATTTACTCCATTAACTTCCTTTCTAGTGTCATCTCAATATTTTTTCCAAACATAAAGATTTGCTAAAAAGAATTCAAATGAGATACAAGTTGGGTTTGAATAACGTTTTCTAAGATTTTTTATATGAACAGGAGATTACAAACTGGGTGGTAGTTCCTTAAATTGTTATGGTCGAGTGTTGGTTTCTTCTGCAGAGGCTTTACAATGACAGTTTTGAAAAATGATGGGAATTCCTGATTTGAGGCCAATGAAATGAAAGCAAACATGACGTTCAACTAAAAATAATGTACACTTACACCTAAATTACCTCCAATATAGTTTGAAAAGTACACTTAATTACCTCCAGTACAGTTTGCATTATCTCTGGTACAGTTTGTAAAATACATCTGGACCTTATTTACCTCTGGTACAGTTTGTAAAGTACACTTGGACCATAATTATCTCTGGTACAGTTTCAGAGGTCTCGCTAGGATTTTAAAACTAAGAATCCAAGACTCCAATTTTGGTAAAAATAGGAGTCCCAGCAGCAAAAGTTGCAGTCCCATCCCAAAATTTTTTAAACTTTGCAGATTAGAAGAAGTGTTGCTTGCCATAGAGTTTAATTCCCCCAACACTGACATGTACAACTGTATCAGTTTATTTGGCGTGACTGGTAATTCTGCACAACAATGTCATTTCTGTAATTATTCAAAAACGTGCCTTTCTGGCATAAAAAATAAAATTAATTATTTTTGGGCTGAAATGCAGACAGAAAGATTCCAAAGTAATGTATTTCATTTCCATAGCCTGATGCATAAACATTACATATTTTCAAAGCCATGCGCAGAATAGTCCACTATATCAGTTCTAGTAACTTAAGCACAGTTCTGAATCTCATTTAAATCTTCATCATTTTTTAATTTAACCCCAAAATACTTGTCCAAATTTGCAAATGGTATTTTGTCTAAGTCTCGATGTGTCTTGGTTTCAAGTTCAAATGCAATATTTATACAGTTACAATCGGAAATGAAATCAATTACAGGATCAAGGGGCTTCGCCAATGTAGAAAATTGCGATTCTGTTTTCCTTTTTTTTGACAAAATAAATACCATCTGGAGATATTTGTGGCGACACAAATTTTGGCTGATAAAAACTGTATATACAGTCTTGCGTTTGGAGTAGAGAAAATCAAAGGCACCATGACAGGAAGCAGCGAACTTGTATATAACAATGCACTGTTACATCCACTTATGCTGATATCTGGTCTTTTTACTGTATGCTGTATTATAATCAAAATAACCATGCAACTGACTATTTAAAATCCAACACCTCTGAAGGCGGAAATGTGAAATTAGTACAGTCAACCAGATGATGCTAATTTAAAAAATAAACAGATGGAAGAAAAAAATTGTTTTGCTGACGCTTCAAATAAAACTGATTACCTTTGAAGCACTGATATATACTAAACAAATAAAACAAATCTGTCTCAATGTTCTACAACTATCTGATGTTGCTGCAGCAATAACAAACAGGTATTTGTTAGGTCGTTCAACTAGAGCCTTTAGTGGGGCCTTTCAATAACAAATGCACCATCATCAAAGCAAGCCGACGACCTTTCCTCACAGAAAGTCAGCAACAAACTCAAAAAAAAGCATTGCCTCATTTTTCATAGTGATTAGAACATATTTATTGTGCCACTAAACTATCCTGTTTGCAAAAGAAAAAGAGAAAAATAAAGCCCCCCCCCAAAAAAAAAAGTGTGCGTACAGAGGACTCCTGCGTTGGTGATTTTCTGCATACCAGATAAAAAAATTTGCATCTAAATACGCATAATTAAGTGTTTCTGAGAGCTCTGCAGTTTGTAAAGTACACATGAACCATAATTACTTCTGGTACAGTTTGTAAAGTACACATGAACCATAATTACTTCTGGTACAGTTTGTAAAGTACACATGAACCATAATTACTTCTGGTACAGTTTGTAAAGTACTATTAATTAAATCTTAATTACCTCCAGTACATTTTTATACTCTTAAGTAACCATGGAACTCAAAGACTTTTCCCAACCTGACATACTCTTCAGGTGTATTCTAAACTTCACAAGGCAATGACTATCATCTTTCCTGTCATGAGACATACTCAGACCATTTCCATTAAACATAACTTGCTTTTCCAGCTTATTTACCCAAAGATTCGGAATATTACTTTTTATTTTATGTACCGATTGTTTAAACCTTTTTAAAGGATTGAATTTTCATACTTTTGACTTTTATTCCAAAAGTCTATAGGGCTAGTTTGGAAAGACCTTTGGTCAAATCATGAGGGTTGGCAGATATATGGATGGACAAGGGTAACACTCTTCAAATTTCATGGCTGTGGAATTACCTCTATACAAGGGGTATCAAACTCAAACCACCACATGAAGACTAGTACATTGGCCCAAGTCACAAAGTTGTGAAGAAAACAAACTGCATTATTATTTAACAAATTCCATCTCAATTTGGGCCACCAGAATTAAATGCCTTGGATCCATGGACCACATGTTTAAGACTTCTGATTTATACTTTTTTCTATATCCTGTGCATCTGCAAACTCCACAGACTCAGATCGATCTGACATATACTACAATGGAATGTCTGGGTCTATTTAGTTTGTTATGAGTAATCAGTAAAAAAAACAATAAAGAAAAAGATCTACATGTGCATCATACAATGGAACATCTGGGTCTATGCTATCTGCAGATGGACTTTACTTACGAGCAAGTAACTGTCTATTTAAAATTGAATCCATATTTGAGAAATGTGTAGGTCAGAAGTCAAATATTGAAATGATTGTTCCTGTTCTGGTCAATCCAAAATTCAAGCATGTAATTGACATCTGTTTGGAAATTAGTATTTTACAATGTCAGTGTTGCTCAACAAGCTTTCTTGTGACAGTAACCAGTACCAATACTAAGAGGACAGAATATTCTTTCTATTAATAAGCCTTTCTAATAACAGCATGCTGTGTAATGACACTGGAATTAGTTGTAGTTGTAGCTGTTGTAGGGTTTAACGCCATTTTTCAGCAAAAGATAGGCTATTCATTTGGCGGCCAGTATTAATGGTGGAGGAAGAACCCGGTTAAACTCCAGAAAGAACCACCGACCCACGAGAAGCTACTTGCAAGCTTTCCCACATACCCACATTGGTCGAATCCAAGACTCGATCTCACGCAGTCAGAGGTGAGATGGCAGTGATCTGTAATGGAGAGCTTTAGACAACTAGGCCACTCAGGGCCCCCACTGGAATTAAGACAATCGCACAGGTAATTTCCAAATCTAGGCAAAACATGCTAGGTAAGAATTTTATACAAGATAAGATAAGATTTCTTTATTTCTGACTTCAAAGTCCATACCTATAAATTCAAATATAAAGTAAAGTATATTTTGTAAGTGAATGTCACAATGACAAAGTGTCTTGTAAATTACCTGTCACTCTCCAAAACCACCTGTAAAATGTGTTTTGAAATTAAATTACTTTTATTTAAAGTTTTCTTTTTTTTTTTATTTGAGTACCAAAAACATGTATGTCCAGTAACTACATTGTTTTCCTCATGCTTCATAAATTTCAGATCATGTCATTTACTTAATATGCACTGACATGGGTGATACAACAGTTTTAAAAGCCATGTATTGATATGGAAAAAAGTACTAGATCCTTTCCAAAACTAGTTGTCCCATTTTAAATACTACTCATTCCTTTCCAAAACTGTCTGTACAGCTGCAAAAAAAACTACTTGTTCCTCGACGAAACTACCTGCTATCAAAAAGTGGACAAACTTAAAAATCAAACCCTGGGATGATTGGTCAGCTGAAAGACCAACTTCATCTGATAGCAACTGTCCCAGACTTTATGTTTATTAATTCTTCCAACCATAGTGCTCAATTATAAACCTATGTGCATCTCAGGTTAAAGTTCTGTTGATTAACTCAAACCTGGATAACTCACCGGTGTTGTCTTGACTGTTTCAGGTGATTTGAAAGAGGGTTCCCGAAGAACTGGCTGGGTCTTCCCTTCCATTTTGAGGTATTCAGTTGGTGGGAATGATGGTGGTGTAGCAATACTCTCTGGAGATCCTGATGAATCTGATATAAGATACAGTGTTAGTGAAAATACTGCAACAATGACAACAACATCAAATTTAATAGTGTTTCATCATAAATCTTTGGATTCTTATTATAGATTTCCTAATTTGAATTTTGGAGTAAAAGGTTTCTTTGATAATAATTGCCAGTCATAATACTTCTGTTGTATGAATACTGTCCCAGAAGTCCAGTCCCCTAAACTGAACATGATCTCAAAGTACAAGTTAGACAAAAGTGATCTCCCCATAACTGGGGATTTGGCACTAAACTCCATCTATAATTCAACCATCACAGTAGTGGATAGGCAAGCTCTGACAGGATTTATAATGTGATGTAACTAAAAGGTGGCTGGGAGCATGTGTTTGTATCATGATCTGACAAGTCTTATCAAAGAAATGTATCTTACTTCAAAAACTGGTTTCTTCCTCAAATACATTATACAATCATAATACATTAGCATAATATGAAGGAAAAAAGATGGAGGAAGTTGCATTCCTCTTACTCTGGAAAAGGCCCAATCTCCAGTCTCTCAATGCATGTGATAAAGCTAAAAATCTTTGGAAAGATACCAACTACAAAAGCCACAGATATCTCTGGACAAGGCCCATTATGAAAAAGAAGAATTTTACCGCCACAAAAAATTGATAACCACATCTTGATAAAGTTTCTAAGTGACATGGTAAGGTAGCCTGTTGTACTGCTATAAATTATGAGGTGGTCAAACTCATCTTTGGAATGAGAGTGCCAAGAAATAAAACCTAAAGAAAGTCATTGTTGGCATGAACTAAAGAGGCCTGGATAATGTCAGTTAGGGAACATAATAGTATGCTTTTGGCTCTAACCTCATGAGCCAATATATGAGTCATTTGGTCTTGAGCTTTGGTTCTTCTTAAATGGAGTGAATAATTCAAAGTAGCCAGAAAGATACAGCCTGAACTGAGATAAAATTGTGTTCTTCTTTCAAAGGCAGAAATAACCCAGATCACCATCTTTGCAAAAGCTCTAGTTCACATCAGGTATTAGTTCAACCAAGTCCATTTAATATCCCTGGAATTAAAGTGTCCAACGAATTAAAGTGTCCAAGAGACCAATTCCCAATGAATGGGAAGCTGTTCTTAAGAATAAAGCAGGAACACTATATAATCTGAGCATAGTAACCAATGGAACTAAAAAAAGACAGCTTGATGGAGCAGGTGGCATTCTGATTCCCAAGCTTTCTAAAAGACCTTTGGGATCAAAAGGGTTGGATGGAAAGTACATGCATTCTGACTGCTCCCCATGACTGCCACAGCTTTTGGGCCTGGAACAGTAAGGATTAAGGTGGGTAACTTTGCATTCGACCTCATCACATGCAGATCCATATCATGCAGATCCCAAATAACTGCAACAATGGGACAGACACTTCTTGATAATGAATGGCCCAAGACATTAAACCTGCCCAATATGTTTAACTTGAATATTGATCTAATACCAATAAAGGTATTTCCATATCAGGTCTGGTAATTCACATTCATCTCTTTTGTATAAAGAGTCATGTAACTATAACTGATTTGTCTGACATTATCATGAGGGATGTTTTATTAAAATATACATGGGACATGGCTGTTTTATTAAAATATACATGGGACATGGCTGTTTTATTAAAATATACATGGGACATCGGGAAGGCAGTTTTGAATTTGGGTAGTCTTTTTTTTACTTTATTTAGATGGATGGTTGTCTTTTATTTACTTTATTTATAAATGATCATGTTTTTTAAAACTAATCTCTGATTCATTTTCTTTGCACATTTTTGAATGACATGCAGAAGTTTGTGAGAAAATCAGGTGTGTCCGTCTGTACTCAACTATAAATTATGGGATCCAAAAATCAAAAGAAAAACATTTCTCTTTATACTTGGAGAAGTGGAGTATGGATATGTAATTGTAATTAAATTTGGCAAATTACACTTACATTATCTTGATAAACATTGTACTCTAGATTAGAGTTCTAAATCTAATACAGATTCTGTTGGACTAGATCTAGCAGACCAGTTCCAAGTGGGTCAATATTCTTATGGTAGCCAGTGTACGAGGGTTGTGCTCACTGAAGAATATAGACAGCCAGAGTTCAAAAATAAAATACAAACCTAAATCTGTTTGTCAGACCCAATTACCATTTCTAGTCAGCATCTTAATTGGAAATTTGATTGTAACATTAGGTTTTGAAAGTGAGCATCTCTAGAGTGATGAATTTATAAAAGTTGTTAGGAATGCAGAGAAATGATTATGTAACTACCGTACGGTGTATATTGGAAAATCATAATATGCATAAAGGATTGCAACAATGTATGCATTTTACCTTCTCTTTTTCCTTAACATTTTGCACATCTATAATGCTTTTAGCATATACAGTTACTCCTCTGCCATAAATGCCATTCTATGATTACTCTATAATCTTGTTTGTAGATGAAAAACTGATAGACAAGGTCACCTTATATTGAGCTACATTTATCTACAATATTTTTACTAAATTTTGCATGGTTTTGTACACCTTAGAGTTGGGGAGGGGTCTATATAATACATGAAAACAGCATTCAATTTAATAGCTTTATTTCAAAATACAAAATGATTCCTTACATCATTATTAAAATGTTGTGTTTCAATCTTTAACAGGATCAAGACAATAAACTGTACAAACTTCATTTTAAAAATTTAAGTTTGTCGAGAAATATGCATGACCATGTGTAATATGAGATCCTGTAAAGTTACTCAACAAACTTTGAATATTTGGGTCATGACAATTCCATTTGAAATTAGGTTAAGACATGCAGTGTTAGGCCTAACCCTTCTATGAACATGCACGTTGTAATCATACATATCACAAATACAAGGACATGTACCTAGTCCATAACAATAGTCTCATGGCAGCAAACGTGATTTTAAAAACTGAATCCTCAGGACAGCTGACATGTTGTGAGTTCATTTTCATGTACATTAAAATGTACAATGATGGTAAATGCTCAATCTAAAATTCCATAAAACATCTGTAATTGGCAGACTTTTAATCTGTAATTGGCAGACTTTTAACTCTGAACATGTGTTCTGGTAAATTAAACTGCTAAAACAAAGCAAGAGAAATAACAGAGTAGAACTGGTAAACTTTTTATTCTCAATATTTTACTTCCTGACAATTTTAAGTGAAATTCAAATTAAAATCTTTTTAAAACTGGCAAAATATATTACAGGAGATCCATTTCATACATTTTAATGCCTTGGGTTAACTGATACCTGTAAAATAAGAAAAGAACTGATAAACACTATTAAAAATTGGAACTATATGACATAACCCCATAGCTACATGTACTTAAATCCTGAACATGGTAAGTCTATAATGGTTACTAGTTTCATCTTAAGATACCAAAATGAGACCCCACGTTTCAAGAGAAGTGTACGAGATACTAAAATATGTCAGTTCTAATTTATCTACATGTGACATAACATGTAAGTTTTTTAAACTGTAAATCCCTCAAAAGAAAACTTCATGTGATGTTTTAGACAATTTATCATGGTTTGACTTTGTATCTGTTGACTACTCCATTCTGCATCAAGTATTGAACTATTTGATGGTCTTTAGAAGAGCATCCCTTACATCAAAGATGGCAGTTTCTCCTTTAGTAGCCTTTAGTTCAGCTTATATTATCTGACTGGTCAACATAAATAGACTTTGATGTTGATATTATCCACCACAATGTTGCTGGATACAACAGTACTGCCACTTAGATTTCTGGATTTCTGTCTGAAAAAGCAAGAAAATGTGTTCTAGGCTATGACATAATGGAGCAGCTATATTGTGAAGCATTTGAAACAAAGTCTTTCAACAGATACATGCTCTATTGACCAATAAGAATTTCCATGAATCTAAGATACAACCTTTTTCTCTATTTCATCTCTGGGTGCTGAAACTATCTTTGATCTACTTGAATATTAAGATTTTCAAGATGTCCACCATAGCCATGATATAATGCAAAAGTGTTTTGTTTTGTCTTTTATGTCACGGGTTATTTAGTGATTCATACCAGAGCAATGAAACTGAATTAAATATAAATATCTCAGTAGCAATTATGTACTTCCTAACTCCAATAAAAATCAACTCATCGATCTTGAGCAACTGTAATTGATGACCCATTATCAAATTTATATTAAAACTAGGGCAAAATTCCTATTCAGTCTCTGACAGTAACATTTTGTAATATATAAAATAAACTGTATTCTAATCTTTAAAGCATGTGTACAAATAGTAATGTTTTGACCACCTCACCTTTGTTGCATGGTTTACTTTTGTCTATCTCCATCCCAAGTGCATATATATACTTTTGCATAGTACACCTTTCAGACATGGTCAGATTGTTTGCATTTGAATCAAACTTTCTTTAGTAATACATCTCCATATTTCTGTTTTGCTGTTGTTGTAGGGTTTAATGCCATTTTTCAGCACAAGATAGGCTATACATGGTGGCCAGTATAACTATAAGTATAATTTGAATCAGATTGCGCTTAGATCCAAAAATCTCAAACATTTTACAACTTCTTACAGTGTGCATAACAAAAGATATTTTACTATGAAGTGTTCCTGTTGTTGTTGTTGTTGTTGTTGTAGGGTTTAATGCCATTTTAACACAAGTTGGGGGCTAGTATAACTGGTGGAGGAAGAACCCTGGGAAACCCTGGGAAGAACCACCGACCCACAAGAAGCTACTGGCAAGCTTTCTCATGTGCATGTACCCACATTAGCCGACCCTGAGATTCTCTCTTTTTAAAGCAACAGACGTGATCATTCACTATATTTGATAATCTCACTAATTCTGTTAATTTTGGAGTCACATCTTTGATCAAATACAACAGTTTCCCATTTTTATTTGTTCATTTTTTGGGGAAATCTTAAAACTGTACATTCCAAATACTGTATGCAGACAACACAGTTTTTACTGTAATGGCTGAAAAGGACATTGGTGCTTGTCTCATTGCTTACAATTTATCCATCATTCCTATATGTATTAAAGAAAAGTACACCGGAGCACACTTCTCTCCATTCTTACTATGAACATGCCTATTTGTTATGCAAGTACAATGAGCTAAATGAATGACTGCCCTCTCGTTGGCCAATCCACTTATTTCCTTGATGCTTTTCGTTTTTAAAATCATTGAGGAGGTACAAACTAATTGGATTGTGTGTAAATACTATAGATTTTTTGTCTTTGGCTAAGGTAAATAGGTTTTAATGTAGCTATAATATAGTTTATGTCATCAGGTGTGTCTGTATTACTTGGTCTTATTCTAACTACCTCAACGACACAACATATGCAAACTACAAGCCCCTTCCCTATGTCTGTACATATTAAATGGATGGTCCCTAACAAAACTAAGTTTAATTCAAAGCCAACACAAGATTCACACTAAAACTAACAAATGAGAACTCAAGAAGGCATTTAGTGCATTCATTATTTAAATTATCTTATATGCTATGTATATTCCGGAGACGATGAACATACCAAAACATTGGTTTACTGTCCAAATGTTTCGAACCTGACATGCACATAGACAAAATCTAAACATACTAAGTCAACAATGTTTAATTCAACCTGCTACTATGATATCACCATGTTTACAGTTCATGCAGAAAATGAGATGGCAAGAGTAGAAAGTTGTAATAAACATTTATTTGTATACAAGCCACAACTGATAATGCTATTACTTACATGGTTATGAAGCATTAATATATATAAAAAAATTCAGACACGATAGTACTGAAAATGTTATTATGCTCTGTACTGCTTCCATTCCAACTTTAAAAGCATTAACTAGATTTTTTTTCTAATAACAGTTAAATATTCAAATTTTATGAAGCTTTATTCCAAAACATCGGAATTATATTCTGGAACTGGATTTGGAATGACTGCATGCTGGAGTTAAAATTTCCAATGGAGGCTCCATTATACCCAGCACTTGTTTTTGTCAGCAAAAAGAAAACTAATCAACACACTTTCAACCAATTAACACTTTGCAACAATGATGAAATCTGACCGATCACCAATTCTATGCATGTATCATCTTGTGTTAATTTGAAGAAGAAAGTAATTGTTGTTATAATGGTTTTTAACAGACAGAAACTAGTATCCATAGCAATCAATGAATGAATAAATAGATTTTTTTTCTTTTACACATTATGATAAGATTGCTGAAAAAGAATAGAACTTACCTTTAACATTATTCTCTCGGCCGTGCTTTCTCAACCAAATACAGACTTCTTCCACAGTCCAAAAGAATGTATAACTGTCATTACTGTCACTATCTGGATACATTAGGTTCTTTTTGCCATGCACATTGTAATGGATCTGAATGATGCAAACCGCGTCTCACGAGACAAAAATTAACGTGGCCACAGAATTTATACTTCCATGTTGTAAGAAGATATATTCAGAAATCTGCTCATTTTCCTTACGCCATATGGTTAAGAAATGAAGACATAGATGTTCACTTTATGATTATTACAAATTCAGTGTTATGTGCTTGGCTTCCCCCAACCTATTTATATCTGATCTATTCAATCCAAGTTAATGAAACAGACATACTTATAACCAGCAATTATAGTATTCTTCAGTGAAATACAGCATGGATAAAATAAAATATGATACTGATGACTGCATTTAGCTTGCACTTCAAGGCAAACCTCTAAGGCCAGTTATTTCAACCACCTGAAGAAGAAACTTTATTGAACAAACAGCTGGGTACAGAAGCAATTTTTCAAAACTAAATACTTGGTGTTGATAGTAATTGGAAATACCCATAGAAACCACACAGTCAAGTGGAAATAACTTGGATGTTTGGATGCCTGTATGTCCAGTTGGGAAGCACACTTACAAGCAGACTTTGTGACTGCTAGTGGACAATGGATTCTGCAAGAGCAGGCTTCTACTGGATTTGCGACTGAGTATCACTGTGCAGGAAGGGCCATCTTCAGAGGGTGGATGCAAAGGAAGCCAAGGTTTAACAGGTCTGCTGATGCAATGAATATGATAAGGAGTTGAAGAAACTCTCTTACCCAAATAAATGTCTTGGTTATTGCCATGAAAGATGAACAGACTTCTTAATCTTGAATTTAGGGACAGAATTAGACTGATTGGGCCTGCTTAAGTTGATCACAGTTCTCAAGTTACCACTGCATTTTGTAAACACATAGATTATGGATTAGAAACCCTGGAATGTGGCTTTCAAACTATCTCCACAGGCAATTTTACATTCAAAAGCTCCACCTTCATAATAGTTCTGTCATTAAGAGATGTCAAAGTGGAAAGGGTCAGATGACAAGATCTAGAGACCCTCATAATTGACACCAATCATTTTCCGGGAATATTGTGATCCAAGTCAGGTGAAAATCTCTGGTGCCCACAGGTTAGTCAGGAGGACCGACATTTCACCTACAATTAGTGGAAGGCCTGAGGAAGTAGGAACCTTGTTTTCCCTTTCCCCTTACTACCTGCCTGTGAAAGTTGGGATCATATGGCCACCTATAATTTACTAGGCCATAAACATTCTGCCTTTGCTGAGAAACATCGGTGATCCTTCTGGTGTGAATCATCCCTTCTCTGATACATTCCCTGATTAAAGAGGATCATACACTGATAGGGGCTTTAACTGATAACTTAAGTGGCAATTCCTGTTTGCTTTTTTTATCTCCTCTATTTAACCTCTGAAAAGAAAAGTATGATCAAAAGCGAAGGAGTGCAGGGTTGTTGCATGATGTGTTTTTAAGAGAATGAAGGAGTATATCTCCGCTAATCAAATCCATATAAACAGAGGCCGTGAGGGAGTTTGACACTGTGTGATGTGCTGTCCTATTGACTACCTGGATGATACAGCCTGCCAAATCCCAGGCATGGTCACTTCTGGAAAGTTCGACTAGACTAAAGATCGCCAAAGAGGTCAAGTAGGGAAATTTACAATGTTCCTGATAAACACTGGGATCGTATTAATAAACATGTCTGTACACTTTATAACACAGTGAAGCAGGCATTTTGCAAATGTATTTGTCTAGGCTCATTAAATCTGGATAAAAATATTCAAAAATATCATGCAACTGACATTTTGCACATCTGACCTGGGTCTCAGGAGAGGAAGTAAAACACAAATACCGTAGTTTGGTGTGTATAACGCGCACTTTTTTAACCTAATTTTCTTATGTTAAGTCAGGGTGCGCATTGTATACAAGAACTAAAAAAAAAAAGGTTTTTTCCAGGTCGATCTGAAGAGGATGAAGGCACTATAGCTGGCTACACATATCACATTCACTACTTGTGAAATATTAAATCCAATGTACATTGCATTGTAACTAAAATGTTTACCGGTACTAGCCGTATTAAAGAAATAAATAATGCTTAAAAATAGTCTTGTTCTTTGATTGCTAATGTTAATAAACTGGTTTCATTTCACATCGCTGTGTCAAGTTTTGTTCTGTGCCTTAGCCGGAAATACATGTACATAACAACTGGCAATTTGTTCAAAAGCTGTGCAATGTGCCGCATTGGAGCGGAACAAATACCACTGTGTGGATTACCGTACTTGTCCCGTAACTGTTCAGTACCGTATTCCATAACTGTTGATCTAATCGAATTTTTCTTCATTTATTATTGGTTGAATTGAAATATAATATGTGAATAATTCAACTAGTGTTAATGTTCTCATCAGAGCATCTGTAGGGGACATATTTTTTGTGACTACGGGTTCTTTCTTACGGGAACACTGATACGTTGTGGAACAAAATAATCAATGTATGAAGTCGGAAAACAGTTTTTTCCTCTTTGGAAAATAAGCTTGTTACTTAAGTTTTATTTCTCATCTTAAATCATAGTATTTGAGATATCTTTGCGATTGTACAGTGATCAATGGCTTCAATGCTTCATTGACTTGGTGTGGTCTTTTCACGGTAATCGGCGCCAGGTAAGCTTTGATGCGCTCAACATAGTTACAATGCTTTGTCTCAGTGAGCAGTATTTAATTGATTCAGCTCGGTGTTTTTAATGGTGATCAGTGCTTCATTGACTTGGTGTGGTCTTTTCAATGTACTTGGTACCGACTAAAGCTTAGAAGTGTTAAACTTTTTCTTTGTTTTATTTCTCATTTTAAATAACAGTATTTGATGCGGTACTTCTTTGTTACAATACATAATTACAATGCATTGTCTTGGTAAATTCTAGCCTGAACATATGGATATATTTTAGAGGTGTCATGATAATCCAAATAAGTATAAATACTGGACCTAAACTTTCACATATCATATTGTGTTCGATCTTGAATCTAAACGAACATGGGTCATATAAGAAATTCGTATACTTCGAAAGACAAGCTAATCATCATTGCCTATGCAGAAGCACATGGTAACAGAGCCGCTGGGAGGGAGTTTAATGTAGGAGAGTCTTCTATTAGGGAGTGGAGAAGAATGAAAGAAAGACTGAAGAAAATGCCACGAACAAAACAGGCAGAGAGATGGGCCAAGTGCAAAGTATCCAGAAGTAGAGAGTGGAGTACTTGAATGGGTCATGGATAGAAGAAAATGGGGAATCGCAATATCTACAACAGAGATTCGCTTTCAGGCAATATTGATTGCCAAACAGAAAAAAATAGACGACTACAAGGGGTCTGTGAGCTGGGCTTACGCATTTTTACGACGGAACAATTTGTCAATTCGGCGACGCACACATATAGCCCAGAAGCTGCCAGAAGATCATGAAGACAAACTGCTGGAATTCCAGAGATTCATAATTAAACTGCGCAGGAGACTTAAGTTTGAGTTGAGCCAGATAGGAAATGCTGATCAGACACCCATGACGTTTGATCTTCCATCCAGCACCACTGTCCATATGAAAGGGGCCAACACCGTCAGCATAACCACAACTGGCAACGAGAAAAATCGTTTTACGGTGATGCTTGCCTGTACCACGGATGGCAGAAAGCTCCCTCCATATGTTATTTTCAAAAGGAAGACACTTCCAAAGGGTGCAGTGTGGCCAAAGGATGATTATCGTCAGGTGTCAGGAAAAAGGATGGATGGATGAAACGTTAATGAAGGACTGGATAAAACATGTATGGGGAAAACAGCCAGGCGGTTACACCAAGAAAAGTTTATTAGTTCTGGATGCCTTCCGATGTCACAAGTCAGATCATGTCAAGGACCCGCTAAAGACGAACTACTAAACCACTCTGGGCATAATTCCTGGTGGTATGACATTGATGCTCCAGCCCTTAAATGTCAGCATCAACAAGCCGATGAAAACGATGCTCAGAAGGAAATGGAATGAGTGGTATGCTGGTGACCAACACACATTTACACCGTGTGGAAACATGAGGAAACCCGAGCTGACTGACGTCTGCCAGTGGATAGCGGATGCATGGGCCGAGCTAGATCCAATTATCATCATCCATGCCTTCAAAAAGTGCTGCATCTCAAATAAAATGGATGGCACACAGGATGACATCTTGTGGGAGGACAATGCCAAGCATGAAGACCACTCAGAGCGAGGACAAAGATGATGATGAAAGTTATTATGCAGCAACACCAGGAATGATGACAGACGAGGACATACAGCGACTTTTCGAAAGTGATGACGACAAAGAGGAATTTGAGGGATTTGATGCAACAGATTGCGTCAACTAGACGAACCTTTAAAGGGCCAACAATAAAATCGGAAAGATACAATATCAATATTGCCACTTTTTCATTCACTATCTAAAATGACCAACTGTTGTTGCACTATGAAAACGGAGCGAAATACCGGTAGTCACAATTTTAAAATGCATTGTATCATATGCGCTTTATATGGCAGAACTATGTTTTTTCCACTTATTTTGGGTCGAAAATCGGGGTGCGCGTTATACATCGGTGTGCGTTATACACACCAAAATACGGTTGCTCTTTTGCACACTGATACTACATTGATAAGTCATGTATCAAGCCTGGTGAATTTCCACCTGGGAGTTTCTAAGGAGACAGTGTTACTGACAGACTGAAACACAAATGGATGGAGGACAAGAAAGGATGGGCAGACAGATAGGTTACTTTTGTACCTGATACTAATAAACCAACAGCCAACATTACTACCATCTATACTCACTTATCTGTTGAGTCAAACTGCAAACAACAAAGATCCCAATCTGCCATAGCATAATCTGCCTGCAGATCAGGGTCTTGTGTTGTTTGTTTAACTGATTACTTCAAACATTGCTTGACAGCAGTTTTCAGTTGGACTTTACTTATAAGTGAGTATCTATGGTATTACTTATAAGTGAGTATCTATGGTATTACTTATGAGTATCTATGGTATTACTTATAAGTGAGTATCTATGGTATTACTTATAAGTGAGTATCTATGGTATTACTTATAAGTGAGTATATATGGTATTACTTATAAGTGAGTATTACTACTTGCATTGCCACTAATTCTAAACAATCAATACTATCCTGTAGTTGGCATTGGTGATGCTACCACCAATGCTACTGCTGCTGATACCACTACTATTATCAATACCAATACAAGCACATCCAATGATGAAATAAAAAGTTTGTTATATTTTAATCAAAAGACAATACGAAAAATGCAGCTAGGTATTTTAATGGTCCCACTCACCATTTCTCCTGCTAGAAGGTGGTGTGCTGTCTGTGCCAACTACTGCTAAGCCCCTAGGGGGTAAAGGAGGGGGCTCATCAATAGACACTGAACTTTTTATCTGGGGTCTATAAAACAAAAAAACATGAAAAGAAAATTGAAATTACTAATCATATAACTCACCTGTACAAATCTTTACTTTAGTAGTCTCCACAGCCATTGCAAACATTAAAGGCATACAACCTAAGATTTTTTACTTTTTTGTTCTTGCACATGCATGATATTATGAAAAGTATAGTAAAAATAATGAGTAATTACAGGTCATTCAGTTTTAAAAAAATGTACAACTGTAAGTTTAATCAATGAAAATATAATGATTTTCTGTACGGATTGCTAATTAATTATGCAGAAACGGAATTTACCGATATACTCCGAAGTCGCAGTGTCACATGATGCGCGTCAACAAATATGATAGAAAATCCTGACAATAAGAGGTTCCTTGAAGGGGCCATTCCTGAAAGTGTTTACTTGTCGTGTTTGTGAGATTGTGTTATGTTGTAAGATAAACCAACTAAAAATATGATAATTTGTATCACTGTAATCAGAACCGCTATTAAAAGGTCTCGCTAAAGTCGTTTCTAAGGCTCAGAATAAAGTTGATTTATTTGTGCATTTTCATTACCACCTCATGTCACGTATCTGATAGTTGATGTGATTTACGCATTTGTTTGTATATTTACATGTTTGCTTCATTGCATAACATAAAATTAATATTTTCCAACATAACATTTAATACATTTATTTTATTTGGAATATTTTTTACTGACAATTTTATAAAAATGTCTGCAGGACTTTGACCTGGTTGTTTTAGATGAAGTTGTGCTCCTTGTTGCACAGAGGTACATGCAAGATGCCCTGGCAGAAGAAGATAATGATTACAACCGGGCGAAAAGGCATACTGCTAATAGGCAATTTATTTTATGGACTTAACGGATACCCAAGTACTGGCTACAGACATGCCATTCCAAGTTGTTGTGTATGGCATTTAATGGATAAATAATTTTGGCCAGTACCATGGCTTTACTCAAGGAAGATTTGGGTGATCTATCCAATGATATGATGTGTGAATAATATAATTTATGTTGAATTTAAGTTGTATAAAGCATTTATTTTGTAGTATGCATTTTTTTTAGCTACCTACCCACTAAAGAATGATTATATGTATGGCTATGTTTTAAAAGCAACTGTGACGAGACTATTTATTAAAAACATAGGATGAATTGAAGTTGACTAGCATTGTCTTGGGATGCAAAGGATGTAAAGAACAAAATTACACTGGTGAATATGATTTTAATCATGCTTATACAGTAACACGTTAAGTTAAATGATAAATAATGCATATTCATATCAAGTTGAGAAACCAAAACTTGTTACAGTGTTTCATGAAAACAGGTTGCCTTGTAAATATCAATAGAACTACAAACACTAGGATACTATTCTATCCAGATACTGCTCATTAATTTCAATTACATGTAAAACAAAATGGCTCTGGAAACAGAATAAGGTTTTTAAGACTAAAATACTAGTTCATCAAAAGCAACCTTGAATGCTTATATCACATAGGTGCATCATCAGCCGTCTTATTACAACTAAATCAAATATACTTGACACCAATTAAAAGCATCAAATTTTCAGTTTTTTAAAAATGTGTTCATTTACTATAGAAATAATTATAACCTTTATATGAATACCCAGATGAATGTACACAACTGCATAGTGTAAAACTAACTGTTATATATTATGAAATGTACTAAACTTGTACAAGTACAAATGTGCATGTACAGACATAACTTGAATTCAAGAGTACAGTCAGGCATACAAAACTGAAGGATATCTTCTAAGAATAAGTATGGAATATATAGAGGTTTTCCATGTTATTTAGGTTGGGTGGGGTGCTCCCAATATTATTTAAATTATTACAAAAGACCCCCCCCCATGTTTTTGTGAGGAATTGAAGCAGTGATAGACAGATGCAATGCTCAGAGCCCCCAGTCAGTGGTGCCAACAGTTAAATTAATGAATACACAAAATGTGAAAGTCAAATAAACAACAATTTAATATCATTAAATAACAGTCATCTCTCAAATGAAATTCAAATTAAAACCCTATTACTCATCTTTAACTCGACCAAATTATGGCCTATTTTATCATCTGACTTGGTGTAATCGATTTTCCTCCTGTCCTGTGTTCCTACTAATCTGTATGATGTTTCTCTGGACTGGTAGTCCAATTCCCTCCAGTCCATCTAACTTCTGCCTCCGTTCTTCCTTTTTCTTAGTCTCCCAGAGACTTTTATATGAGAAACTAGTGTACCATTACTTTAAAAGATTGATTACAGACATCCCATTCCAAAATACTAGACAGTTCTATAGAAATTACATTGATGTTTTAGTATCCTATGCTTGGTTTCTATGCTTTTGACACAAGCGATTACCATTTACTCAATGCCAAACTTTAGTACATCACCTAAACAAACTACTGCAGAGAAACAAATATTGAAATTAAGCCCACCCCCATGTATGTTTCCTATTGCATTTCTTTTAAAATTAGGGTAGCTAGGTACTCACACACACACACATACTGAATAGTATATATAATGTACTAAGTACAGTGCAAAACTGGCTCAGATTGTTACGGCTATTGGATTTAAATTATTTATTTTTTAATTGTTAAATCCAAATTTGTCATTTAGGGTTATTCATTAATTGGGAGATTTTTTTTTGGTAAATTCAGACTGACCTGCACTCTAATTGTAAACAAGTTTTGACCTTGGCTTGTTGATCTAATTCCTGACCTTGCTTTGGACATTGTCAACAAGCTTCTAAAACTATTGGTTAATTTCAAGGACAACTTTTTATTTTTAGTAATTCGTGGCTTATTTTCTTCTGGATCATTTTATTATTACGTGACTAGGTGAAGGTAGACTCTTTCTCTGACTTTCTATCAATTTCTTGAAAATCACATGATCACTTGTTTACTTCAGAAAAACAGTTATATATAGCTGTGTTTTGGAAGCTAACATTACTAGAATTTTGGGCTTTAAAATGAACAGTTGTGTATTCATGTTTGAGTTTAATTTTTATTCTCTTGTTCTGGACTTTGTGTCAATTCATTGAAGAAAGAGGATTTATTATCTATTTGGAGGAGAAAACATGTGCTCATAATTCATGTGGATGATAAATTAAAAAAGAACTGCATCACATGACATTGTCAGCCATTTCGGATTACATCGTCAAGATTCGAACCTGGAACTAATAGAACATTTATTTATCAGGACTCTTACAATTCCATTAGTGGATTATTTTTGTGAATTCTATATTGGATTAATGTTGGATTTGATTCTCTAAAACTGTAAGTTTATTTATTTTATGAAAATAATTATACTAAATAAATCATTGTTAAAGTTTTACAAGCTTGTTAGTTTTCACTCTTTCTGTGTTGCTGCTTATTCGAGCCTAAGCACGTAACAAGATATAAATATAAAATTCAGGAATGCAGGGGTCATGCTACCAGGTGAAAAAACTTTGCCCTCTTGATTTTTCAGATGTAAAATGACTGGTTGTACTTTATACCTTCCTTGATGTAACCATTAAGTTCTGGCAGTGTTGTAACCCAAGGCAAAATGTATTTATGAAGTGATGATACCAATTAGCCTACACAGACAAAGAAACTCTTACACATTCACAGGGATGTTTTAATTGCTAACTGACCATTAACCCTGTTTGCAGCAATATATCACTGCTCGAGTTCATGAAATTGGGCCTACTGTACAGTGATGGAAATATACCAAATTCTGTTTCAAAAATGTAACAGTGTGTGTGATTTGGATTTTTAACATACCTTCAACAATTTTTTCAGTCATATTGCTATGATGTTTGCAGTGTGGCAGTTTATAGTGATGTCTAGCACTGAGGCATCATGCCGCAGACATCTAGCATGACATCCCACCCAGCTACATTATCCTGACAGTAGGAAGACCAGTCCATACACTAACCTCTTAATGCTGAGCACCAAATGAGGCAGCTGTTAATACCATTTTTATGACTTCGGTATGACTTGGCCATGGATCAAGGCCTCCACAACCTCTTGCATCTGAGGTGGATGCTCTTACCACTAGGCCAATGGAACGGTCAACACCAGTATGTAAACAGTAATTTGTTGTTAACAAATATAATCAGTGAAGATCATTTCTAATTTATTTCTTCTTTTTTAAAAAAAAACAGAAGTTAACAGCATTATTTTCTTTATAAAATCAGTTTGAAACTGTACGTGAACCTGTAATGGCAGACATTCCTGCACCTGTGATAAACTACTTTATTACATTGTATTCTTAAAAAATTGGGCAAATAAATTCAGGAAAATATATAATTTAATTAAAACAAAGTCTAAATATTTTGTGTTAGAAGATTTAGCTTAAATATTTAATAATGAGGCCAGAAATATGGGACAATACTATGTTGTGGAATTCAAAACAATGTTGTTAAGTTCAATGCTGTTTTCTGATGTAATTCATTTTCATGAAAAAACATACATACATACATACATACATACATACATACATACATACATACATACATACATATATATATATATAAGCAAAAACTCTTTAAAGCAATGCATATCATTGCTATCAGTATTTAGGCAAATAATAAAACTATAAATATGCAGTCCTAATATTGGATGTTTGTAATAAATCTAAAAAGTGTGTAGTTAAATAAAGATGCATTCACATGGCACAACACATGTTCTTTGATGGGTTTTGTTGGAAAAAAAGAGTCCAGTTCAGTTACATATCAATTTTAATGCTTCAGTGTGTTGTCTATTGATAGGTACAGTAATGTTTAGTGGGAGAATTGAAATCAAAATGAAGAGTATGGATTGAAGTCATTTGCTCCAATGTACATTTTTTCTGCTTCAAAGTATGCAAGAAATCTTTCTGACTGCAATTTTACACAAAACATTTAGAATATAAAATTATTAAAAGGTACTTTATTATACAATAATACCGATTTGCAATTACATGATTTTAATCTTGTTACTCCTTTAAGATTAAATGAATTACAATGTATAGTTTCTGCTGTGCTTTTTTTAATACAAGATATGGCCAAAATACACTGCATTTACCTCAATCTAAACATACATAAGACAAGTATAAATGCAATGGGTATGAAAAGTTATAAAAGGTGTTACATCTTTTTGTTCAAATGCATGTTTTTAAAAGCTTTAAGAACATAATCAACAGTGGTCTGAAGATAAACTGCTACTTTGAAATCAAACAGATGCAGGACTTTGGCTCATGGTAGGCACTTCAAGAAAGACTTAGTCAAAGTCTATATGGGTTCTTGGTAGGGATCATTTGTTATCATACAATCACCAGAATGGTCTCTCCATAACAATTTGATATCAATAGATGTTACCCGACTAAAAGGCCTAAATCATTTTAACTTAAAATGAGATTTCTGCTTTGTAACAATCTCTTCTGTAGGTGGTGGTGGTATTGGAGCAAGTACATCAGATATTCACCTAGGATCATTTTTATGTCCAAAACAACTGGCTGGTTCATGCCAACTCTATCATATAACCTCATTTTCAATATTTTCATAATTATTTCAGGAATTTACAGGTACTGTTGTCAGCTTTCTTTGGGTTTACAGACCATCTCTCCCTTTTTTGTTGAATGACCTTTGGTATCTGACAAGAAAATGCAAACATTTCACTGACAAGGTCATTTTATATTTTTTTTAATTCTCAAAAGTCCAAATAAAAACTGCATAAAATTACATGTAACAAATCATTTAGCTACAGATGAAAATGGCAATATAGCAAACCTGTATCTTACCCATATATCATAAAAATGTTTAGATTATTTACAGAATTTTCTAATTACATTAGACTAATCGTTACCAAAATTGGTTTATGAAATTTATTTTAAAAAATTTCTTCTGTAAAAGATTAAATTATACCACAAACAGATGGTTTATCAACTTTCAGGTAAAGCATTAATATTTTAACAAAAATGAATTATTACGTTAACAAACAAGAATAAAGTTTATTACCTTATTGTTCCATCTGTGTTTACAATCACATCTCTGTCAATATGCTTGTTATGATCAAGGGCTATGACATTTTATTTCAAGCTAAATGGAATAATGCCAGTTTATATAAAATATGTTATTTTATGAGTTTTGAGAAAGAATTAACAATACAGAAATAAAATAGCAGTATAAAAACTTGACTGTTCATTGCAAAACTGAGACTCACCTATCCAGCAAGAATTTGGTGACCTCTGGATTAGTTTTCAGGCTCAAAGTGGACTTCTTTTTATTCCATCATTCATGCTGGTCACCAATACATATGCGTGTGCTGCCATAATTTGCCTAGAGAGCTATCCCCCCTCCTTTCATAATCTAAGTCTTCACATTCGATATAGTTGCGAACGCCATTATTTTTGTAAACACGTGTTTGCACATGGGTAAAATTCTTAATCTTCAGGAAAGGTCAACGTAGAGGTTACATGAATATAGGCGTGGCAAATAGCGAAATTTTGTCTGCCAGACAATAATGAAAAATCGTGTATTTTATCACAAAATTTCCGATACTAGCCTGATTTTGGCCTCAGTAACAACCTGAATAATAATTTTTCAACTAAATAAGTAATCACAAACTGAAAAAAGAAATATATAATTTCATTCGTTTTTACTTAGGTTGTATGTCTTTAATTGTCTGTGCAAAAATTCAGACCAAAGTTAAGTTGACAGCGAAATGTTGGCCCATTTTCTAACACAGAGAAGTGAGCTTGGGGTAATGTAATTTTTCATTTTTCATATGCAACTTAAGAGTCTTTAAAAAAAATTTAAATCTGAACTTTCATATTGTGCTGACAATTCTTTAACCTGCATTTCATCCATCTATCCATCCATTTTACCTACCTACCTGCATACATCTTGTGACTTGGCATAACAGAAAACAAAACAAACAGAACAAAATAGAAAAACTGTAAGACACTATTCAAAACCAAAAATCAATGTAGATTTTGTACTTTAAAAAATCTTTACTCTAAAAATCGACTTTAGAAGCTATTATTATTGTCACAGACTAGAAGCCAGATTTTACTTGGTGAAAGAAAAAGGATTTGAGTAACTTTGGAGTGACAGTCTGCAGTGCAAGCTAAGTTCATGCATCATGACCTTGGCTAGTCACCACAAGCAAGGTCTCGCATGAAAAACATCCAACATGCAGTCCACACATACTATTCCTATACCTATTTCACATGTATAATACATTGTCTACCTGTTGAGGATAACCTATCACAATACATCAAAATAAATATAAATAATAATATAGAAAGTTTGCTATTGAATAATCATATTTACTTAATATTTTCTGATGCACCAGTCAGAAAGAGCATTCTGTGGGTCATAACATCATAACAACCTATGGGTGGCAAAACCCTAGATATCATCAAGCTCATATTTATGTACCAATTTTGGTCATTGTACCATGTAAAAGGGCAATATGATCTCAAATGAACACAACAAATACAAAACATTGTAATTAATTTTAACTCTTCGGGTTACCAAGATTACATTAAGGTCATTGCTAACTGATAAAAATATTTCATCAACTGCCTGGAACAGCCACCCCATTTATGTTTATTTTAGTTCCAAAAACATTCACAATAATGTTTTAATAGAGTCTATAAAAAATATAGTTGTTGAGTTGAGGTAACCCATTTGTAACATCACTGACCAAAATGGTCTGAATACTTGATAACAATAGTGTGAATACATTTGTGTATCTGTTATCCTGAACATTTATTAGGGACTGTTTTAAACAATTTGCAAATGTTTTGCACTTCTCAAAATGTTGCAAGTTTAAAACATATTTGTTAAAAGCTAATATTTTCATCTTTTAATAATTATAATCTAGGCATTCAAATTATTTAGAATTAATTACAATAATTAGCTTCTGATGTACTCATTACAAGTTATACAGCCAAATAAATGCTGCAATAAAAAAAAAAGTCCCAAGAGACTTTGCATGAGAACTAACCGATCAGTCCCTTCTTCTTGATGCCTGTCCTTTTCTACTATGGCATAGGGTGGCTCCTCAAGCAATGGCGCAGCGTGTCCTACTGGGGAAGTCACAGGGGAGGTAACCTTTGACCCAACCAAGGAATGGCGTGGCTTTGGCATTGGTTTCGTGGGGGTCAGTGTCTCTTGGGAACTGTTAGGAGGAGGAGGGGGTGGAGGTTCATCTTGTGCTAGTTTCTGCATCTTATTCATATGATCTGGAGGAAGAAAAAAAAGATTTGCAAAAAATGTTCTCATAATAATGCATTGATATCATATATTAAATTATATATACAAGTGTCAATGTTTATTTGGCAAGTCCATATATTATTTTTTAAATGTCTGCAGAAGTTGGTAAGATTCCTCTTGTCATAGCCCATCTCTCAGTAAAGAAATAATACAAGGTTTCTTAACCTTTTCTACATTAACAAAAAGGTAAGTAATATAAAATTAAATACAAGGTCAAAATAACAGAAATAAAACTCCTGAATTCAATTTAATCCATCCTGTCAATCAGAACCAGAAAATGGGTTAGTTTTCACACAGTTGAAATTGATCAGGGGCAATAACTCTATCACAACAGCAAACGATAAAAATGTAAATGAAACCAAACCAAAAGTGTACAAATATAAATTTTATACCATTGTTTTTTCAGACTCCATTTTTATGAGGTTATAAAGTGTAAATGAAATATTTGGTGCTCTGTATTCCTCCAACTTGGAACAAAACACTTATGTGGTTTTATTTTTATTACATATTCCATTTAATTCATTCTTTAAAAAAAGGTATATTGTAGACTTTTAAAAAATAGGCATCTGATGTTTTATAAAAGATAGTGTCCAATCCTCAACATGTACATGTATTTAACAGTCTAAGCCTACATAAACTGTAGAGTCATATCATCGATCTATCTGCATTTTAAATATGGATTTACTCTTTAGCTTTGAATTTTAAAAGATGCCATATAGGCCATGTGAATGGATTTAATCTGCAGTCTAAGGCAAGTAAATATCACCTTACTTCTCAGTTGGAACAGGTTCTGGACTAGGAAGTGACCCCTTCTTTTACAATCTACTTATTAAATATAGACTCTACTTCAAGCACATTTCGGATTAAATTTGACTGATCAACAGTAATTAAATACATTTAAGTTTATACAGAAAGCTCAATCATTTACAGAGCATTCAAACTACCAATTTTTATGTTTTCAATATATTCAAGAAATTTATAATTTAAACACAGAATTGAGAAGTCAAAGATTCTGTCTCTCTCTAACATGCATAATTTTAATATTCATTTGGATATATTTAAAGAAGAAAATTCCAAAGAATATTGCAGTATTAATCTGTTTTCTACTTTTTAATTCCACTTGAACAGTAACAATAATTTAAAATGTAAACATACATTTCTCTCATTTCCACCCAGTGATTTTGCTAACACTGTACAACAGATTTAATACGTCTAATTTGAGTCACAATCAAAACAGCTGCTTTTCTCTGTGAAACATCTATCTTTATGTTGCAAATGTTTGTCAGTTTTATCCTCAGATGTACTAACAATCCTCTATAACTTTAACTTACAAAAGTCCCTCCACTTAATCTTAATCCTAAAAGAATACAATTCAGCACATATATTTTTGAAACTCTTAAAACTTACATTGATTTTAGCTAGTAGTTAAAATGACCTCCACTGTGGAATGTCTCATGGGGATTAAATATGTGGGAAAGTTTTGTCTGAACGTACAGCATTTCTAATTATGTTTTGAAATGTTGTCATGACTCCTATGTTTTGAATGTTGTCATGACTCCTATGTTTTGAAATGTTGTCATGACTCCTATGTTTTGAAATGTTGTCATGACTCCTATGTACAAAGTACTCTATATCACTGTCTTGATCTTTCTCTCACATTGTCGATCACTCTTGTGGCCTAAGTGGTTAGAGCATCCACCAAGAATGTGGGAGATTGCAGTTTAGAACCCCAAGAAAGTCAAAATATAAAAATAGTACAAGCAACTGCCTCGCTTAGAGCTCAACATTATGAGGTTAGTATTAGGAATGGTCGGCCTGGTTTCAGGATAATGTGATTGGGTGGGACATGATGCCCCATTGCTAGACATATAAACTGCCACACTGCAGACATCGTAGCAATATGACTGAAAAATTGTGAAAGCTTTTTTAAAAATCCAAATCTCTCTCTCTCTCTCTCTCTCTCTCTCTCTCTCTCTCTCTCTCTCTCTCATTTCATCTGAGAACTCTGTCAAACATACTGTCCAAAATATTGTTGTCCATCTCAATGAACTAAAATTTATTAGCCAAGACACAGTAAAATGTACCTAAATTACCTTTTGCTACATTCTCCTATTATTCCCAGTGTCAATATTAGCCATTTTTACCAACTATAACTGCATTTCTTACAATTACAAATATTGCTGGCATTTCTGTATTATTTAAAATAAATTTAAAAGCAATAAATCATTAAGATATTTTATAAGTGAAGTATTATTGAATCTTTTAACTTGCAAAAGTAGTTCCTGGTTGGGTGCTTGATACAGAAATTTTAGGTGTGCGATGCAGAAATACAGTCTCAACACCAGATGAACCAAGTATGTAATAAAAGCCAATGTCTAACCTGTGATTGTGCAATGAAGCATCAATCTAAAGCCAACTTACAGATTAACAAAAAATATAAAGAAAAAACTTTAACACTAGATACTGCAGCTTAAGATGGAGTGAACATTGCACTGGGTAATGCTTGTGCAGGTTAGACTAGAATGGAAAGCAGACCATCTTTTGACTAGCACTGGGGCATTATGCCACAGTCATGTAGTATCATGTCCAACATAGTAACAATATCCAGACACCAAGCTGACCAGTTCTAATATTGACCTCTTAATGAAGAGCACTATTCTTGTTTGCATCCTTTTTATTGGTCTTTAGTATGACTCTGCTTTGGTTTAAACCCAGGACCTCCCACATCCAATGTGAATGTTCTAACCACTTAGGACACCAGAGTGGTCATAATACAAAAATGCATAATAAAATAAACATCATACTATACACTAGAATAAAAGACAAGACCTAATATAGCCTCTTTGATATCTGTATAAGACTTCTCAGCTGATTGATGAGCACTAATTAGATCAAGTGCTGTCATTCCGTTACAGTCCTTTGCTTCCACATCAACACCTGCAATAATTAAAAAAAACATTTTAGAATTAAAAATAAGTTTTTACAAGACATTGCATTATTCTTGCACTTAGAAGTCTAATCTCTTAATTATACTTCCATCTATATACAAACTAAGCAATAACAGTCATGTATTTTTGATAAAATGATATGTAAAGTGTTAATGGCAGAAAGTGTTAATGGCAGATGAACCGTGAAATCACTATTGTTGTAATAAGTGTGTTATTCCCCATCGCCTACTTCCAAATGCTATTCATCTGTAAAAGAAATACAAATTTTAAAGATAAATTATTACACTTAAGTATCTTTGCTTGATTTGCTTTGTAGACTAATTGATTCTGATACAATTCATCTAAGCTGAATTTATACAGCCACTCCATGTTTTACCAGTATGCTTTGTGGGCACTAGTAGGGTACTGTTGACTCGAGAGATTAGTGACCAATGAATCTCAATAATCCCAACCTATGGTCAAGATACACAATTTTGAAGTAAAGTTACACATAAAAACCATAATTTTCTTATTCTGATGTTTATACTCCAGAATCTAAGTGCAAGTCAAATGCAAAGTTTGGTCATGGAACTTGATTTTGAACAAAAGTTATTGTTTGCAAAACCTATTCTTTTTTAAAACCACAATGACCTTCTGACTCTCAAAATCAACAGACCTCTTCCAAAACTGAAGTGCAAGTCTTCCATAAACTCTAGTGATGACCGAGGCTTATAACTAAAGTTGTCATGAAAAATATAGAATTCTTTTAATGATCATTTTTACCCCCAAATCATTAGGCATGTCCAACATGTAAATCATCCACAAACTTTACCGAAAATCAACACCTGAAATTTTGGTACAGAAGGTATCTCTTGACCAAAAAAACAAAAACAAACCTAGCCTCTTCCTTTCCCATCCAAAGTTTAGCCCAGGTCTATGATGTAAAACTAATGTTATTGTCTTGAAAACAATTTTATTTTCAGTCACAGTGACCTCTAGCTTTTGGACTCCAAATTCAAGGCAGTTCTTCCTTATTTAAAGTGCTAGGCATTCTCAAAATATGGTAACTGTAGATTGTAGACAAATCAAGTTTATTGTACAAAAACTATTTTCTAGTTCAGTCATAGAAAGTAGCTTTAAGACCCAATCGATAGTGTCCTTCCTTTGCCCAAGAAGAAGCCATCCACAAAGTTTGATAGCTTATGATGGTGAAAAACTCCTGTCTGGAAATTAAATTTGTAACAGACAGATGGATAGATTGATGATTGATGGATGGACATCAAAGAATAGCATGCCCTACCTCATGATGGGCATAATAAATCCAAAGAAAAGCATGCCCTACCTCATGATGGGCATAATAAATCCAAAGAATAGCATGCCCTAAATCATGATGGGCATAATAAATCCAAAGAATAGCATGCCCTAAATCATGATGGGCATAATAAATCCAAAGAAAAGCATGCCCTACCTCATGATGGGCATAATAAATCCAAAGAAAAGCATGCCCTACCTCATGATGGGCATAATAAATCCAAAGAATAGCATGCCCTAAATCATGATGGGCATAATAAATCCAAAGAATAGCATGCCCTACCTCATGATGGGCATAATAAATCCAAAGAAAAGCATGCCCTACCTCATGATGGGCATAATAAATCCAAAGAATAGCATGCCCTACCTCATGATGGGCATAATAAATACAAACAAGTTATCTAAATATGAATCTGTCATAGCCTGTCTAATTTCGTTTGTTGACCACAATTGTATTTTTCTTAATCATCCTAAAGCAACTTTTGTGGAAAAAATCTAATCCTAGGACTGGTGCGCAATTTATTCATGTAAATACACTCCTGGATCCCAAGAGTCCATTGAAGGGAATGAAACTCTAAAGAGAATTTCCTGGAATCCAAGACAAGACTTTTTCTTCTTAACTGCTGAGAGATGAAACCATCTGATATATTTCAGCAAAAATTTTTTTTTCCTTCTTTCACCTTTTGAGCTCAAAATTGATATGGTTCTTCCTTACCCCTTGTGCAAGCTAAAGTTTGATGAATGCAGATGGTGGAAAACTTGAATGTGCAGGAACAAAATTTCACATGGATGGATGGACATTATTCCATAATTTGCTCTACTTTTTGGCTGGTGCATACAAATTGCATGAGTGAAGTGATTTGTCTGTACACGCATCTTGAAATGATGACCATAATCATGTCGCTAAATTTTATAGTCATCACTAGAAAACTGTTAGTCTAGTTGTGTCATACAGTACAACAGGCTCCAAGTTTTAAAAAAAAAACAATACCTCTAACAAATATATAACAGGCACAGCAATTTGCCTATATAAAAAATCTTCAGAAGATGAACATAATGTTAACAAGTGTCATGGCAATCCATTGAAATCTGTGATATTAGTGGCATTCACAAAATTCTGTCATACATTGCATTCAGTTGCAAATCAAAAAGGGCCATAACTCAAAATATTGCAGCAACAGAGTTATCTGACCATATGTGCATCTTCAGGTGACAGCCATCCTATTTGCCAAGATTCATGACAATTCATAATGAGTAGAGCTATAAAAAAAAATAGTTTCATATACTCTTACAATCAAATACCTTTCTCTAGTAGCAGTTTTACAACCTCCAGTTTTCCATGAAGTGCTGCTTCGTGTAAACCTGTTCCCATGTCAGTCTGAAAATTAAGAATGTTTAAAACCAGGCTTTAAATAAAAACCAGTAAGTATCACTTGTTCCCATGTCAGTCTGAAAAAAAAAGAATGTTTAAAACCAGGCTTTAAATAAAAACAAGTAACGATCACTTGACACTGATATCTTGGAAAATGAAAGTATGGGATCTCTGTAAGTAATTTATCTGTTGGTGAGGGGAATGCAAAGAAAATGACAGTACGGGATCCTTGTAAGTAATTTATCTGTTGGTGAGGGGAATGCAAAGAAAATGACAGTACGGGATCCCTGTAAGTAATTTATCTGTTGGTGAGGGGAAGACAGAGAAATGAAAGGTGGAAGTGTAAACTGTATGTGATTTTTGAATGCTAAAAATTTAGTATGATACAAGCTTACTCTCTCTTAAAATTTTAGCAAATTGCAATGGAGTATCAAATGACAGAAATTGATTTCTGAAACATTTGATGTAAATTCAATGCTTACAATTATACACAATCTTCAAATGAACTTTTTCCAGTTCTAGTTAAGAAAATATAGGTTTTTGTGGTGGGTGGTGTCTAAATCTTAATATCAGTAATATGTAACCTGTTCATACTGCTTAGCTGAAATTGGTTGGAGGCTGATGATCCCACAACTGAAAGTGGGAGGCTGATGATCCCACAACTGAAATTGGTGGGAGGCTGATGAGCCCACAACTGAATTGATGGGAGGCTGATGATCCCACAACTGAAACTGGTGGGAGGCTGACGATCCCACAACCGGCAAAAAAAAACCCAAAAAACAATGAATTCTTGATGTAGAATAGATGACTACTGCCAGATGATATCCATATGGGCAATTTCTGAGCTACAACAATCGGACCCAAAAGAAATATGCCAATGAGCAAAGGAAAAAGAAGGTAGCGTGAGATTGCCAAAACATGGCTTTCATTACATCCTCCAGGAACAATTGGGTAAACCTTATGGGGTTTAATTTTTGGGAATGAAAGGCACCTCTTCATAACTGACTGATAATCTCTCGATAGTTATTGCAATCCACTTCAACATGGTGAAATCTGAAAAATTAGCCCTGAATTTGGAGGAAAAGATGCCTCCTACCATTTATTCTCCGTACAAAAGCTGCCAAATAAAAGTCTAAAGCCCTAACTGGCAACAAAAGTCTATCTTGATCACAACATATATGAATGAGGTTCAGTATCTCAATTAAGAATGGAGTAACTAAAGGAGGCTGGTTATTTACTATGAAACCTGGATGTCACAGGAGAGAAATGGACTTATTATTTCATTCAACGTTAAACAGTATTGCCCTATGGATTGCTCCTTTATCTCATGAACACAAAGGAGATCAAGGAAAAAAGTCTTGAGGGTAAGGTTCTCCAAGGAAGCTTCACCCAAAGGATCATACAAGTTTTCAGTCAGAAAAAAGACACAGGAGAGAATCCATCCTGGGATTAAAAAGCAAGTCACCTGCCTTTACCACTCTAAGTTCTGAGTGTACTGGACAGGGCTGTCCCTGTAGCACTTAACAGTAGAAACTGATCATTGTTTCTCTTCAGAAAGGAAAAGAAGAAAATCAGCCACTGCTCTCACATATATATACTGGTTGTGTTAACATTTTTTCTACTGCACCAGTCACAGAAGATTATCCACTTGGCATTATAGATCTGAGAACTAGATGGTCTCTTGGACTTGTATTGTTGTTGTTATGGAGTTTAATGCCATTTTCCAGCACAAGACAGGCTATACTGGGTGGCCAGTGTAACTGGTGGAGGAAGAACCCAGGAAAACTCCAGGGTCAACTTCCAACATACAAGAAGCTACTGGAAAACATTTTCAAATCCCCAAATTAGCTGAGCATGAGACTCAAACCCATACAAAGGTGAGATGGCAGTGCTCTAGAAAAATGAGCAAATTAAACCACTTGGCCATTTGTGGCCTTTTCTCCGGGACTTAATACTTGGTGACTTAGCTCAAAAAACTTGTCCTGGCAGCTAGATCTTTTGAGATGCGCGAAGTGTGACTGTGGAAAGTCTGTGAATCTTGTGCATGAGAGCCCCTGCGCTGTGAAAGAAGGTCCCTCTTGTACAGTCATGTCCTGGGATGGACCACCAGTAGATCAAGAAGATCAATCAACCATGACCAATGGAACCACAGCAGAATGATCAAAAAGAGCAGAGCAGTGGATATGCATGCTGAGATGTTTTTACCACTGATTACAACAAATAATGAAGGACAGCATGTGAGGCTAATTACTTGTGACCTAGCCTGCTATAAAGTTCCAGTATTTAAATTGTAATTGAGTGATAAAGCAACAAGAGAGCTGGTCAAAAGTTATCCCCAGAACTTTCTCTAAGTTGGAAAGAATTTTATTGTCATCAAAGTCTGAAGACTTGAAACATGGATCATTGGACAAAAGATGGCAAACCTCATTAACTTCTTTGTCAAAGAACCTGATCTCTTCCTCCTCTGCCACTTAGACTGATTGATGCAAAAATGCAAGGAAACAGAATGGAGAGTGACCAGTACTCATAGACCACTGACTGGTGCTCTGTGCTCATTGTCCAGAAAATGACTACTTCAAGTTACTTGGATCTGCTGGAAGACCCTTCCCCAGATCTGATATACCTCGATCAAAGATTTCCCCAAACCATATGCCTTAATCCCATCTCTGAAAATGTGCTCCAGGGACTGAAAAGGTGCTGCTCAACATGAACTGAGGCATGACTCATTTTCAACCCTCACTTAGTTGTGGTAGAGTGTGCTGTTTCATTCTCACAGGCAGCATAAAACTCACTCTTTGTCTTTCTTGTGGAAAAGTCAATGTACTGCTTCTACCATTCAGGATGTTGCAACTTGCTCTTTTACCCTTACAAATGGATGAGGTAACTCATTCTTCCACCATTTATTACCAACCCCACGAAAGTGTCCCCTAACCCTAAGATTATCCAATAAGACTGGTAACCCCTAACAATTTCTTAGGAAGACAAGGAAGGAACTCTTTATCATCCTTTATAAGTGTGTCTGTGGCAAGGTTTTAATCCTCATTGACCACAGACTTCAAAGGAGTGAATCATCTGTCCTCTTGCAGCCTGGACAAGACAGGCATGTTGTGTGGGTATCCAAGGGCTTTTTCTTGTGGTCACACCTACCCACACCCTGTTTAGTCATTGCTGCAAGAGGAAGCTGAAAACATTTATTCAAAAAACTTCTATATAAGTAATATGTAAAACTGTATTTGCACTGACAAAGTGTATGCTAACTTAATAACAACAACAACAACAACTCACCTTTTCAAAATGTCTCAAATATTAAAACAATCACTGATGTTTTAATTCAATGAGATAAGCAATAAACAGAAGATTAATGAAATAAAACCACAAGGATGATTCAAATATGATGTCAACCATGCTTATTTGGGAACTGGAGCTGATGAAATTAGCAAAACTCATGATTTGCAAAAATTGCTTATAATAAGGATGATGATAAGGAATAATATCCTATACTAATTTCCATGTGACAGGGAACGCAGGAAGAGTAGTATAGAAAAAGCCCGGTTCTGGACCACTTTAATGTATTTCCTATGGGAAGTGATTTCTCCTTTTGCCTTTCTGGCACTTTAATTTTTGCTTAAAAACACGAAAAAAGGGGGGTACCAAAAAGACTCCAGATTGCCAAAATAACGCTTCTATTGCAGAATAAACTAAAAAATAAAACATCATAGAACTCTCTATTTGCTAATCTGACACTTAAAAATAAATTGATCCATAGAAGCTTCTATTTGCTGAATAGAATCTTCGCTACTGGCTCAGTCTGTTTTTTAGTTTTAGTCTCAGATTGTTAAAATAACGCTTCTATACCCCTTGACCAGTCTATTTTTAATAATTAAGTGCCAGATTAGCAAATAGAGCCTTATGAAAAAAATCACAAAGGGGTACCAATTTAAATCTCAGATTGTCAAAATAACGCTTCTACACCCTGGACCAGTCTATTTTTTGTAATTAAGTCTCTGTTTAGCAAATAGAGCCTTATGAAAAAAATCACAAAGGGGTACCAATTTAGGTACTAAATTACCAAAATAACGCTTCTACACCCTGGACCAGTCTATTTTTAATAATTAAGTCTCCGTTTAGCAAATAGAGGCCTATGAAAAAAATCACAAAGGGGTACCAATTTAGGTGTTAGATTGACAAATAGAGACTTACGAAAAATAAAAAAAATAAAAAAATAAGGGGATATCATTTTGGCAAACACCCTTGACTCAGTTTGTTAGAATAACGCTTCTATCGCTGGGTTCCAGTGTTATTTTTCTGCCTCTTGGTCGGTACCCAGAAATGAATTCTTCTATCGTAGGAGGATTTTCAACTAAAATATGATGCTTATTTGCTCGGTTTTTGTAATAGGTCAAAATAGCTCGATAGGCATTTTTCCCACATTTGTCACAAAGATGGATTTTTCCCATAACCCCCACACCACAACCGACACATGGGTTAGTACCAGCACGGGAACTATTTCGTAACAAATATGCATGAACTCCACAGTGCTCTCCATAACAGGGCTTTCCACATCGATTATTAGAGTTTTTCAACAACCATTGGCATGAACTTAATTTATACATGCTATATATAATTACTTAACTATTTCTTTAATTCATATTTAACAAGGTGATAATTTTTGCTTTAACAAGGTGATAATTTTTGCTTTAACAATGTGATAATTTTTGCTTTAACAAAACGGTAATTTTGCATTTCGTTTATATTTTGCTTCAAACCTATACTAAAAAGTGAATTAGAGATATGATAAATATAATAGAAATGATGGATCTGAAAACGATTCAACCATTAAAAAGACCACGCCATATAGTTGCGAGGGAACTTGTCAATGAATACTATGAACTCACTAAAACAAAACCAGACTGGCCTAGAAGTAATCAACAATTAGCAGAATTAACAGACCGGATAGCAATTTTACGACGAAAAAAGAAAATCAATAGAGAAATACTTCAAGGAGGTTATATCATTGATGAAGCCTTTTCTGGTGCTGATAAATACATCAAATTCATTCCAAAGGGGAAGCACTATAACCATTTTGTGGTAGGTGATCTGATTAAAATCTTTAACAGCGTGATCCCGACAGTATTACTTGACCGGCCTCTATTGAAAATCAATGTCACTTATAACCTCGATATGTACTTGGCATCCAATCCTGATATCACCATCACAGTCCCATTACGAGCGGAACCACAGATTATTTTGAGGTCTACTCACCTTGAGGATGCAGCAAAAGATTTTTTTGCAGTGCTATCAAGACAGTATGAAGTATTCACATCACTGAAAACTGGACTAGTCTTCAAGAAAATCAATTATATCCAGCTGAGTATCCACGATTTTAAACCTGTCACTGGGGCATCTTATAAGCCGTTACCTAAAAGCATCCAGGCAACGAAATCATGCATCAACGTGAAAAATGATGACAATAAATGTTTGTTGTGGGCGCTATTATCAGCAGTATTTCCAGCAGAACATCATGTAGATAGAGTTAACAACTATAAGCCGTATCAATGTCGAATTAATATGACAGGGATTGATTTTCCAACACCAGTCAAACAGATACCTAAAATAGAACATCAGAACCCAGCATTGTTCCGATCTGGAATTAACGTGTTCTCACTGGATGATAAACTAAGGGTGTTTCCGTATCTGATTTCCCCAGCCAGTAAACACATCACGGATGGCACTACAGTGAATTTGTTATGGCATAATGAGCACTATGTGTGGATTAAAGACCTCAGTCGATTAATGAGTTCGAAATTTTCAGGGTATGATCATAAGATGTATTTCTGCTATAGTTGCCTCTGTGGGTTTCGCAGTCAACAAGAACTAACTGAACACAACAAGTACTGTTTTGAAGTAAAAGCAGTAACCACACCAGAAGCGCCTAATAATTTATGCTACTTTAAAAAACATGAGAGAACTAAAAAACTGCCGTTTATTTTTGTAGGAGATTTTGAATCCATTGTGGTACCAGTCAGTGCCAAATGTGGTTGTGAAAAATCAGTCTGCGAGTGTCAGTTTAAAACGTTATCTACTCACAAGCATGTCCCAGCGAGTTATCAGATCAATAGAATTTGTACCAATGATAGATACTCACAATTATCACCGATCTATCGATTGGAAAAGGATTCTGATTTGCCAGCAGAAGTGCATATGCTGAAATATCTGTTTGAACAACAACGAAACATTGAAGCGTTATTATCGCAACATGATGATAGATTTACCAGATTGGATTCTTTTGTCAGGGGAAAACAATGCTTCAGGTGCAAGAAAGAATTTACTGTGGATAATCCAAAGGCACCCTTCTACGATATTACTACAGGTGAATACATCGGAACCGTCCATCAGCGCTGCAGATCTTTTCAGCAATTCTATCCTGTTGTTTTTCACAATTTGAGAGGATATGACGGTCATTTTATCATTAGCGCGCTAGCACATCCTGAAATATCGAAATATTGTAATGATAATCATATTTCATTGAAATGTATCCCCAATAACACAGAACGATTGATGTCTATCACGGTTGGGAAATTGAGATTCATTGACAGCTATCAGTTCATGAGCACTTCCTTGGAGCAATTAGCAAAGAATTGTACTAGTTATCCCATCACCGAAAAGCATTTTAAACAGGACTTGCTAGAATACATCACCGTGAAGGGTATATTTCCCTATGAATACTTCAACAGCGTAAAACGGTTTTCAGAAACATCTCTGCCATCCATTGATAAGTTCTATTCTTCATTGACAGACACCAATATCAATGACCAAGAATACCAACGGGCACTAACTACATGGAATGTGTTCAAGTGTAAAAATTTTGGCGATTATCACGATATTTATCTCACCGTGGACGTGTTATTGTTATCAGATATTTTCGAAGGATTCAGGATAATGTCGATGAACAATTATGGATTGGATCCAGCTCATTATTACTCAGCACCAGGACTCTCTTGGGATGCATTATTGAAATCAACAGCGATGAGATTAGAATTACTCACGGACGTCAACATGTATTTATTTATTGAGAAAGCGATTCGAGGGGGAATTAGCGTGATTACAAAGAAATACTCCATTGCAAATAATAAATACCTCAATCAATATGATATAAATCAACCTAGTCAGTATATTGGTTATTGGGACATGAATAATCTCTATGGTGGAGCCATGTCAATGCTGATGCCTTATGGAAGTTTTAAATGGGTTTCTGTAGAAGAATTTCTATCTTCCGCATCCGATTGGAAACCAAATGGTGATTTAAGCACTATAACGTTTCACAACAATGACAACATTGGATACTACGTAGAGTGTGATGTAGACTATCCAGAACACCTCCATGATACACACAATGACTATCCCTTTCTTGTTGAAAAAATGATAGTCACCGATAAAATGTTATCTCCGGAACAATTAGCACTGAGAACTACGAAATATACCCCAATAGCGAAATTGATACCCAATCTGTATCACAAGCGTAATTATGTTTGCCATATAGCAGTTCTAAAACAGGCTATTGAGGCAGGATTGATACTTCGAAGAGTACATAAAGTGCTGCAGTTTAATCACTCCACATGGATGAGATCTTATATTGATTTGAATACAACTCGAAGAAAACACGCAAAGAATGAATTCGAAAGAGATTTTTTTAAACTGATGATTAATTCTGTATTCGGAAAGACGATGGAAAATATTAGAAAACGAGTTAACATCGAAATTGTAAACAATAAATCACGACGAGATAAACTAGTATGAGGAAATCGCTTTGCTGATATCAAAAAAATAACAAATCAACTCTCATTAATCACTTTGAAGCAATCTAGGCTGTATCTCAATAAACCCGTCTATGTCGGTGCTGCAGTGTTAGAAATGTCGAAATTTATGATGTATCAATTTCACTACGGTTTTGTTAAACAGAAATGGTCTGATGCTAGATTGTTATTTACGGATACTGATTCATTGGTGTATGAAATCAACAGCGATGATATCTATCAGGAGATTAACCAGCATCGTGAATTATTCGATTTATCCAATATAGATCCTAACGGGGCTATGGGAAGATTTCATGATAGCACTAACAAAAAAGTGATCGGGAAAATGAAAGATGAGTTCTCATTTCTCCCTGTCAGAGAATTTGTAGGGCTCCGGTCTAAAATGTATTCAGTGTTAACTGATTCAGATAGCGCTGGAAACGCTAGCGTTTCTACCAATAAAGCAAAAGGGATTAATAACAATTATGTGAAGAACAAATTGAAATTCAATGATTATTTGACAGCATTAAAAAGACCACCAGGAGAACACTTACCGACAGTAACCACATATGGCTTTAGATCTTATCATCATACCGTTTTCACAGATAGAATAACTAAATCAGGATTATGCAATTTTGATGACAAGCGATATTGCCGTGATGGTATAAACACGTTTGCACACGGCCATCACTCCATTGAGATCATAGCATAATATAAGACCAACCACTAGTCGATTTTATTTTTTTTTGCCGTCAAACCCAAATTGCAGCCCAATAATTCAACTCAATTCATTATTAATAATGGCCTATCTGAAATGTGATATAGATCGTTTACCCGGAATTATTCAAGAGCGACTATCAGTAAACCCAAAATCAGTTGTGAAAGTGAAATTCCATAACGGAAAAATGCGGTTGGTACAAAAAACACCAACAGGAGGAAATTTTATAGCTAAAATACTTGAAAACCGATCAGGTGTTGCACGGTTAAGACTACAACAAAAACGACTTAACAAAATGAAACAAAATGGAATCTCTGATGAAGAATTAAATGCAGAAATGGAACGATTAGGTCTACTTCCCGTTTAGTTTTCTTCGAGTCTGTTCTTGCAGTTCTTCATATTTCTGTGTTGCAAGAGTTTTTTCACGATGAAAGGCTCTGGTGACTGTATCATTGTCGATGGCTGTATCATTGGTGACTTCTACTTGTTTTCGTTTTCCAAGGACATCTTCAAGTTCATTAAAAAACTCACGGTCTTGATCAAGTATATATTGCTTCCATGAGTCATCGTCGTCAACGGCTTTGTTATCATTAGCGATTTTACGTTTCCGTTTTCGTTTTCCACTGTCATCATGTGATTTTCGTTTACCACTGTCATCATGTGATTTTCGTTTACCACTGCCATCGGTGGCTCTGTCATTGGTAGGCATCCTCGAATATATTTCATTGATTTCCGCAGCAATAGAATTATACTCAGACAATAATGAATTGTATTTATTAGTGAGCGATGAGTAGTCTTCAGTGAGAGATTTTAATTCATATCGCACTTCATTGAGTTCAGTCCTTAGCCGTTCACGGTCCTGAATCACTTCATTACGACGTTGTATTGTATGATCTAACCGATATTGTAGATCATTGTCCGTTATTTTCTGATGCTGAATAGTTAATAGTTTTCCATGTAATGATTTGTTTTCATTGGCCAGATTGGATACTTGCTGTTGTAGACACCGAATGGTTTCTTTATACATAATGTTATCAGTAACAGCATTCACATCTTGTTTTTCCCCATCTAGAAAATCTGCTACTTCATTTTCAACTTCAGTATCAATAATTCTTTCCATAGGAATATCATTTCTATCATTAGATGATTTCCATATTTTGTAGATGCGCTGGTAACCGATTTTATACTTATCAGCGATTTCAGATATTGGAATAGCATCCTTAGAGGCTTTTATAGCAGATATATCATCATAGGTTAGTGTTCTGCGATAGGGCATTATTATACAAATAGAAAATATTTTTTTAACAATAACAATAACAACAATAACAATAACAACAATAACAACAATAGTCAGATGAATCATCACTAATAGCCTAATAAGGCTTCTATAACTTCGGTTTCATTAATGATAAAAATGAAAAAAATACTGATTACTATCAAAATGAGGTCTATAAGTTTGATAGTAGTAATACTAGCATTTATTAACGGTTGCAATGCTGGGCCTGGAATACCAAATTCAAAACATAATACTAGTTGTCCCACTAGTTGGTGGTGTCCACCAGCAGTCTGCCCACCACCAGTTTGCCCATCACAGCCAGTTTGTCCATCACAGCCAGTTTGCCCACCACCAGTTTGTCCACCACCAGTTTGTCCATCACAGCCAGTTTGTCCATCACAACCACTACATTCAGTTAATTCTGCCAGCAACCCATTCATTTCCATGATTATTATCATGATGATAATTCTACACTTGTGAAGCCAATCGAGGTTTTGATGAAAATCAATCCTAATAGCTTTTCTTTACGAGAATTTCCATACAAAATCGACTACTTAACCCTACGAGGTTTTTTGATGAAAATCGATGAAAAATGGTCAAAAATCACTAAAACCAAGCAAAAATTGATGAAAATTGGCTCAAAATCATTGAAAATCAATCCTAATAGCTTTTCTTTACGGAAAACTTCATGTAAAATCGACCATTTGACTGTAAAATCTTTTTGAGAATAGCCACTAAAACTGTCGAAAAACCACTAAAACTGCCAAAAAATCAGTGAAAAAACTACCAATGGCACTATAAATAAAAATATTTTTCAATGGCACTAGAATAAAAATCTTTCAGTAATAAAATTATTTCATTGGCTCTGTTGCAACAATCAATGATTGTATCAGGATCATTCATCTTAGAAGCCTTAGATGGTGAATTAACTTTTTTTATTATTGTTATTGTTATTGACACTACTAACTGTTATTATTTACTAAAGAAATTTCGCAATAACAATAACAATAATAAAAAAAGTCGCGACATATTATTAGTGCATAAAAAATAATATTTTTTAAAAATTCTCAATGCTGTTAGATTTATCATCTGAGATGATATTATGTCAGAGTGGTGGACAAACTGGTGGTGGGCAAACTGGCTGTGATGGACAAACTGGCTGTGATGGGCAAACTGGTGGTGGGCAAACTGCTGGTGGACACCACCAACTAGTGGGACAACTAGTATTATGTTTTGAATTTGGTATTCCAGGCCCAGCATTGCAACCGTTAATAAATGCTAGTATTACTACTATCAAACTTATAGACCTCATTTTGATAGTAATCAGTATTTTTTTCATTTTTATCATTAATGAAACCGAAGTTATAGAAGCCTTATTAGGCTATTAGTGATGATTCATCTGACTATTGTTGTTATTGTTGTTATTGTTATTGTTGTTATTGTTATTGTTAAAAAAATATTTTCTATTTGTATAATAATGCCCTATCGCAGAACACTAACCTATGATGATATATCTGCTATAAAAGCCTCTAAGGATGCTATTCCAATATCTGAAATCGCTGATAAGTATAAAATCGGTTACCAGCGCATCTACAAAATATGGAAATCATCTAATGATAGAAATGATATTCCTATGGAAAGAATTATTGATACTGAAGTTGAAAATGAAGTAGCAGATTTTCTAGATGGGGAAAAACAAGATGTGAATGCTGTTACTGATAACATTATGTATAAAGAAACCATTCGGTGTCTACAACAGCAAGTATCCAATCTGGCCAATGAAAACAAATCATTACATGGAAAACTATTAACTATTCAGCATCAGAAAATAACGGACAATGATCTACAATATCGGTTAGATCATACAATACAACGTCGTAATGAAGTGATTCAGGACCGTGAACGGCTAAGGACTGAACTCAATGAAGTGCGATATGAATTAAAATCTCTCACTGAAGACTACTCATCGCTCACTAATAAATACAATTCATTATTGTCTGAGTATAATTCTATTGCTGCGGAAATCAATGAAATATATTCGAGGATGCCTACCAATGACAGAGCCACCGATGGCAGTGGTAAATGAAAATCACATGATGACAGTGGTAAACGAAAATCACATGATGACAGTGGAAAACGAAAACGGAAACGTAAAATCGCTAATGATAACAAAGCCGTTGACGACGATGACTCATGGAAGCAATATATACCTGATCAAGACCGTGAGTTTTTTAATGAACTTGAAGATGTCCTTGGAAAACGAAAACAAGTAGAAGTCACCAATGATACAGCCATCGACAATGATACAGTCACCAGAGCCTTTCATCGTGAAAAAACTCTTGCAACACAGAAATATGAAGAACTGCAAGAACAGACTCGAAGAAAACTAAACGGGAAGTAGACCTAATCGTTCCATTTCTGCATTTAATTCTTCATCAGAGATTCCATTTTGTTTCATTTTGTTAAGTCGTTTTTGTTGTAGTCTTAACCGTGCAACACCTGATCGGTTTTCAAGTATTTTAGCTATAAAATTTCCTCCTGTTGGTGTTTTTTGTACCAACCGCATTTTTCCGTTATGGAATTTCACTTTCACAACTGATTTTGGGTTTACTGATAGTCGCTCTTGAATAATTCCGGGTAAACGATCTATATCACATTTCAGATAGGCCATTATTAATAATGAATTGAGTTGAATTATTGGGCTGCAATTTGGGTTTGACGGCAAAAAAAAATAAAATCGACTAGTGGTTGGTCTTATATTATGCTATGATCTCAATGGAGTGATGGCCGTGTGCAAACGTGTTTATACCATCACGGCAATATCGCTTGTCATCAAAATTGCATAATCCTGATTTAGTTATTCTATCTGTGAAAACGGTATGATGATAAGATCTAAAGCCATATGTGGTTACTGTCGGTAAGTGTTCTCCTGGTGGTCTTTTTAATGCTGTCAAATAATCATTGAATTTCAATTTGTTCTTCACATAATTGTTATTAATCCCTTTTGCTTTATTGGTAGAAACGCTAGCGTTTCCAGCGCTATCTGAATCAGTTAACACTGAATACATTTTAGACCGGAGCCCTACAAATTCTCTGACAGGGAGAAATGAGAACTCATCTTTCATTTTCCCGATCACTTTTTTGTTAGTGCTATCATGAAATCTTCCCATAGCCCCGTTAGGATCTATATTGGATAAATCGAATAATTCACGATGCTGGTTAATCTCCTGATAGATATCATCGCTGTTGATTTCATACACCAATGAATCAGTATCCGTAAATAACAATCTAGCATCAGACCATTTCTGTTTAACAAAACCGTAGTGAAATTGATACATCATAAATTTCGACATTTCTAACACTGCAGCACCGACATAGACGGGTTTATTGAGATACAGCCTAGATTGCTTCAAAGTGATTAATGAGAGTTGATTTGTTATTTTTTTGATATCAGCAAAGCGATTTCCTCGTACTAGTTTATCTCGTCGTGATTTATTGTTTACAATTTCGATGTTAACTCGTTTTCTAATATTTTCCATCGTCTTTCCGAATACAGAATTAATCATCAGTTTAAAAAAATCTCTTTCGAATTCATTCTTTGCGTGTTTTCTTCGAGTTGTATTCAAATCAATATAAGATCTCATCCATGTGGAGTGATTAAACTGCAGCACTTTATGTACTCTTCGAAGTATCAATCCTGCCTCAATAGCCTGTTTTAGAACTGCTATATGGCAAACATAATTACGCTTGTGATACAGATTGGGTATCAATTTCGCTATTGGGGTATATTTCGTAGTTCTCAGTGCTAATTGTTCCGGAGATAACATTTTATCGGTGACTATCATTTTTTCAACAAGAAAGGGATAGTCATTGTGTGTATCATGGAGGTGTTCTGGATAGTCTACATCACACTCTACGTAGTATCCAATGTTGTCATTGTTGTGAAACGTTATAGTGCTTAAATCACCATTTGGTTTCCAATCGGATGCGGAAGATAGAAATTCTTCTACAGAAACCCATTTAAAACTTCCATAAGGCATCAGCATTGACATGGCTCCACCATAGAGATTATTCATGTCCCAATAACCAATATACTGACTAGGTTGATTTATATCATATTGATTGAGGTATTTATTATTTGCAATGGAGTATTTCTTTGTAATCACGCTAATTCCCCCTCGAATCGCTTTCTCAATAAATAAATACATGTTGACGTCCGTGAGTAATTCTAATCTCATCGCTGTTGATTTCAATAATGCATCCCAAGAGAGTCCTGGTGCTGAGTAATAATGAGCTGGATCCAATCCATAATTGTTCATCGACATTATCCTGAATCCTTCGAAAATATCTGATAACAATAACACGTCCACGGTGAGATAAATATCGTGATAATCGCCAAAATTTTTACACTTGAACACATTCCATGTAGTTAGTGCCCATTGGTATTCTTGGTCAGTGATATTGGTGTCTGTCAATGAAGAATAGAACTTATCAATGGATGGCAGAGATGTTTCTGAAAACCGTTTTACGCTGTTGAAGTATTCATAGGGAAATATACCCTTCACGGTGATGTATTCTAGCAAGTCCTGTTTAAAATGCTTTTCGGTGATGGGATAACTAGTACAATTCTTTGCTAATTGCTCCAAGGAAGTGCTCATGAACTGATAGCTGTCAATGAATCTCAATTTCCCAACCGTGATAGACATCAATCGTTCTGTGTTATTGGGGATACATTTCAATGAAATATGATTATCATTACAATATTTCGATATTTCAGGATGTGCTAGCGCGCTAATGATAAAATGACCGTCATATCCTCTCAAATTGTGAAAAACAACAGGATATTATTGCTGAAAAGATCTGCAGCGCTGATGGACGGTTCCGATGTATTCACCTGTAGTAATATCGTAGAAGGGTGCCTTTGGATTATCCACAGTAAATTCTTTCTTGCACCTGAAGCATTGTTTTCCCCTGACAAAAGAATCCAATCTGGTAAATCTATCATCATGTTGCGATAATAACGCTTCAATGTTTCGTTGTTGTTCAAACAGATATTTCAGCATATGCACTTCTGCTGGCAAATCAGAATCCTTTTCCAATCGATAGATCGGTGATAATTGTGAGTATCTATCATTGGTACAAATTCTATTGATCTGATAACTCGCTGGGACATGCTTGTGAGTAGATAACGTTTTAAACTGACACTCGCAGACTGATTTTTCACAACCACATTTGGCACTGACTGGTACCACAATGGATTCAAAATCTCCTACGAAAATAAACGGCAGTTTTTTAGTTCTCTCATGTTTTTTAAAGTAGCATAAATTATTAGGCGCTTCTGGTGTGGTTACTGCTTTTACTTCAAAATAGTACTTGTTGTGTTCAGTTAGTTCTTGTTGACTGCGAAACCCACAGAGGCAACTATAGCAGAAATACATCTTATGATCATACCCTGAAAATTTCGAACTCATTAATCGACTGAGGTCTTTAATCCACACATAGTGCTCATTATGCCATAACAAATTCACTGTAGTGCCATCCGTGATGTGTTTACTGGCTGGGGAAATCAGATACGGAAACACCCTTAGTTTATCATCCAGTGAGAACACGTTAATTCCAGATCGGAACAATGCTGGGTTCTGATGTTCTATTTTAGGTATCTGTTTGACTGGTGTTGGAAAATCAATCCCTGTCATATTAATTCGACATTGATACGGCTTATAGTTGTTAACTCTATCTACATGATGTTCTGCTGGAAATACTGCTGATAATAGCGCCCACAACAAACATTTATTGTCATCATTTTTCACGTTGATGCATGATTTCGTTGCCTGGATGCTTTTAGGTAACGGCTTATAAGATGCCCCAGTGACAGGTTTAAAATCGTGGATACTCAGCTGGATATAATTGATTTTCTTGAAGACTAGTCCAGTTTTCAGTGATGTGAATACTTCATACTGTCTTGATAGCACTGCAAAAAAATCTTTTGCTGCATCCTCAAGGTGAGTAGACCTCAAAATAATCTGTGGTTCCGCTCGTAATGGGACTGTGATGGTGATATCAGGATTGGATGCCAAGTACATATCGAGGTTATAAGTGACATTGATTTTCAATAGAGGCCGGTCAAGTAATACTGTCGGGATCACGCTGTTAAAGATTTTAATCAGATCACCTACCACAAAATGGTTATAGTGCTTCCCCTTTGGAATGAATTTGATGTATTTATCAGCACCAGAAAAGGCTTCATCAATGATATAACCTCCTTGAAGTATTTCTCTATTGATTTTCTTTTTTCGTCGTAAAATTGCTATCCGGTCTGTTAATTCTGCTAATTGTTGATTACTTCTAGGCCAGTCTGGTTTTGTTTTAGTGAGTTCATAGTATTCATTGACAAGTTCCCTCGCAACTATATGGCGTGGTCTTTTTAATGGTTGAATCGTTTTCAGATCCATCATTTCTATTATATTTATCATATCTCTAATTCACTTTTTAGTATAGGTTTGAAGCAAAATATAAACGAAATGCAAAATTACCGTTTTGTTAAAGCAAAAATTATCACATTGTTAAAGCAAAAATTATCACCTTGTTAAAGCAAAAATTATCACCTTGTTAAATATGAATTAAAGAAATAGTTAAGTAATTATATATAGCATGTATAAATTAAGTTCATGCCAATGGTTGTTGAAAAACTCTAATAATCGATGTGGAAAGCCCTGTTATGGAGAGCACTGTGGAGTTCATGCATATTTGTTACGAAATAGTTCCCGTGCTGGTACTAACCCATGTGTCGGTTGTGGTGTGGGGGTTATGGGAAAAATCCATCTTTGTGACAAATGTGGGAAAAATGCCTATCGAGCTATTTTGACCTATTACAAAAACCGAGCAAATAAGCATCATATTTTAGTTGAAAATCCTCCTACGATAGAAGAATTCATTTCTGGGTACCGACCAAGAGGCAGAAAAATAACACTGGAACCCAGCGATAGAAGCGTTATTCTAACAAACTGAGTCAAGGGTGTTTGCCAAAATGATATCCCCTTATTTTTTTATTTTTTTTATTTTTCGTAAGTCTCTATTTGTCAATCTAACACCTAAATTGGTACCCCTTTGTGATTTTTTTCATAGGCCTCTATTTGCTAAACGGAGACTTAATTATTAAAAATAGACTGGTCCAGGGTGTAGAAGCGTTATTTTGGTAATTTAGTACCTAAATTGGTACCCCTTTGTGATTTTTTTCATAAGGCTCTATTTGCTAAACGGAGACTTAATTACAAAAAATAGACTGGTCCAGGGTGTAGAAGCGTTATTTTGACAATCTGAGATTTAAATTGGTACCCCTTTGTGATTTTTTTCATAAGGCTCTATTTGCTAATCTGGCACTTAATTATTAAAAATAGACTGGTCAAGGGGTATAGAAGCGTTATTTTAACAATCTGAGACTAAAACTAAAAAACAGACTGAGCCAGTAGCGAAGATTCTATTCAGCAAATAGAAGCTTCTATGGATCAATTTATTTTTAAGTGTCAGATTAGCAAATAGAGAGTTCTATGATGTTTTATTTTTTAGTTTATTCTGCAATAGAAGCGTTATTTTGGCAATCTGGAGTCTTTTTGGTACCCCCCTTTTTTCGTGTTTTTAAGCAAAAATTAAAGTGCCAGAAAGGCAAAAGGAGAAATCACTTCCCATAGGAAATACATTAAAGTGGTCTAGAACCGGGCTTTTTCTATACTACTGGAAGGCATCAACATCAAGAACCAACCAAAGCCTCCAATGTACAGATTGCTCCAGGACATGCACATCTCGTATCAGACTCATCAGCTACATGAAGACACATCAGCAAAGAGCAGTGCAGGACTGACTTCATCGAGCCTGAATGGTCATCCAACGAAAAAGTCATTCAAATGAGTAGGCATACAAGCGTTAATTATTGGAAATTTATAGTGGATAAATGTACATAGAAACGCATATGAGATATAGCATTATGAAAATTTGTACAGACACCACTCATAGACCATGGAACGTAATGAGCCGTACATGTACTTAGTCTTTCTTAACCTAATTTTACTGTTAATTCTTCTCATTGAATTCAGAAACATAATGATCGGTGACAAAATTACGAAATAGTTAAAATATGTATGCAATTTTTGCAATGGAGTTACATGTATTATGGATTAATTGCAACCATTAGGGTACGATATCAGATGGCAAGTAAACGGTGTTAATACCAAGTTCATGCAACATATTAGATGGTGAATTCAGACACAATGATCTGGGACAAAATTACTGAATATTGCAATGTAATTACATGCATTATGGATGAACTCCATGCCATAATGGCACGATAGTAAGCAGTCTTGATATTCATCAAATACATTAGACATGAATACAAGTACACGTGCCAATGAGTTGTTCTTTGAAAAAGTAAAATACTGTAAAACCCTGCATTAACACGACCCCGCTATTAATGCGATCCAATTCTTTTGGACCCCAATTATTGCGTTATAGTGAGGTTCCTCTTTATAAATGTGGACTACATCATGTTCTAACAGAACTTATTATATATGACCTAAATCAGGGGTCTCAAACATACAACCAGCAGGCCATCATAAAAAGCCCTCATGTGGGCCTCAGGGTGGTTTGAGTTTGAGACCCTTGACCTAAATAAATGTGACTACTATATGCAAGTAACTGCTATAGCTGTTCTGACCAAAAGATTCTTTCATCCTTACAACAGTATTAACACTGTATCCATTCTTCAAAAGATAGTCAACAACATCTCGGTGTCCATTGCGTGAGGCAAGATGTACTGGTGAGTGGTTGCAGATAGCCTTGTGATGTAGGTCAGGGTTGGCCTCTAACAACTCCTGGACAACTTCTAGTTTGCCATACTGTGCAGCCAGATCTAGAGGTGACTCCTCTTTCAGGTTTCGAATAGAGGGGTTTGCCTTATGCTGAAAAACAGTATTAAATATGGCACTGTCTCAATACAAATCATAAATTCAAAAACTTTTATTTGCTTACTGACATGTTTATTGAGTAATCTATTACCAACTCTACTGTACTGTAATGCACTCATTAGTTTGAATACCTCATTTTATTGTATCCTAACGATATACATAAATTGAATGTCAAATTTTTTCCAATATTTTTCATTTTCTTACATTGTGAAAAAAGTTTCCTTACATTTTCCCAATGAAGCAAGTGTTCTTACAAGAGTGATGCAAAAAAAGAAAAATGGTGACCTAAATCCCATAGGTGTAAACTGATCTTTCTGCCAATGATATCTGACAATCCGCCAAAGCATTTTTTAAAAAATTTATGTTCCAGCTGATACTAGCATTCAAAGAACCAGAATCCGTTTTGGGCATTTGCCTGCTAATACTAAGAGGTGAATATCTCGTTTTATCCTTTGTTTATTAATAAAAAAAGTTCTTCCAATATAAGAGAATGTGTGTGATTTGGATTTTTAATGTAGCTTTAACAATTTTTAAGTCATACTGCTATGATGTCTGCACTGTGGCAGTTTATAGTGATGTCTAGCACTGACATGTAGCATCATGTCCCACACAATCACATTATCTTGACATCAAGCCAACCAGTCCTAACACTAACCTCTTAGCACTGAGTTTCAAGCAAGAGAGCTGCTAGTACCATGTAAGTCATGGCACAGCTTGGCCAGGGTTTGAACCTGTGACCTCCCACATCCAAGGTGAACACTCTAGCCACTTAGGCCATTGGAGCAGTCAAAATATATGAGAAAATAAAGAAGTCATTTGAAAACTACATAAACTGTGTACTTGTTATTGTTAATCACTGGCAGGCACACAAAAGACCAACACATATGTGATACTGATTGTTAATCACTGGCAGGCACACAAAAGACCAACACACATGTGACACTGATTGTTAATCACTGACAGGCACACAAAAGACCAACACATATGTGATACTGATTGTTAATCACTGACAGGCACACAAAAGACCAACACATATGTGATACTGATTGTTAATCACTGGCAGGCACACAAAAGACCAACACACATGTGACACTGATTGTTAATCACTGGCAGGCACACAAAAGACCAACACATATGTGATACTGATTGTTAATCACTGGCAGGCACACAAAAGACCAACACATATGTGATACTGATTGTTAATCACTGGCAGGCACACAAAAGAATCACACATGTGATACTGATTGTTAATCACTGGCAGGCACACAAAAGAATCACACATATATGATACTGATTGTTAATAACTGGCAGGAACACAAAAGAATCACACATATGTGATACTGATTGTTAATCACTGGCAGGAACACAAAATAATCACACATGTGCAGTATTGATTGCTCTGACTAGTCTGTAGTTTTACAATTCATGCACTTTCCAATTTTTAGTATTAAATTTGTTAAAAAAAACAATTTGCACAATTTCAATTCATGATCAAAAATTGGTACAAAATATATAAAAAAGGTACATAAAACAAAATTTTCTTTTCAGGAATTGAGATCTGATATATTTATTTTGCTGTTCAAGAACAAAATATTTTCACTCAAACTGCTTTCATAAGTACCTCTATCATTCAAATACATTAAAGATTGTCAGATTTCCAACCAAAGCATCATCCCAAGTTACAGCAGATATTGCCATTTCAAAAGAAAATTAAACAGAGCGGATAACACCGATAATAAAAAATCAGAGCGGATAACACCGATAATAAAAAATCAGAGCGGATAACACCGATAATAAAAAATCAGAGCGGATAACACCGATAATAAAAAATCAGATCATATGGAGCTTTAAATCTGACAAAACCAGATCAATACTGAGTATTTTTTTCAAAAGTTAGACCTTTCGTCGGACATACTTTTATTTCTTATTCATCAAATCCAACTACTAAATGAAAACATCCAGATTTTGCCATTGCATAATTCACTGGCAGATCTAGGTCTACACTTTTAATGCAAACACAGCGTCTGATCTGCCAGTACATTACCCTATGTCAGATTAAGGTCGCTTTTGTTTGCAGTTGGACTTTACTAATAAGCAAGTACATACAGTACATCCTTTCTATATTTTCACATGCCGCAAAAGAACTTGTATATAAGCATCTTTAAGATTTCATCAAGATGCATTGATAAATGATAAGAAATTGTGATAATTAGATCTTTCTTGTGAAAAGTGGAACAGAACTGACATGATAAACAATATACAGTGCTGATATGATAAACTGTTAATAATGCTGATATGATAAACTTTTAACAATGCTGATATGATAAACTGTTAACAATGCTGAGATGATAAACTTTATAAAATGCTGACATGATAAACTTTAAAAATGCTGACATGATAAACTGTATAGAATACTGACATAATAAACTGTAAACATGCTGACATGATAAACTTTATAAAATGCAGACATGATAAACTTTATAGAATACTGACTTGATAAACTATATAAAATGCTGACATGATAAACAGTTTAACTGTATAGAATACCGACATGATAAACTGTATAGAATACTGACATGATAAATTGTTAACAGTGCCGACATTATAAATTGTTAACAGTGCCAACATGATAACTATGTAAACTGCTGACAGGATAAACTGTTAACAGTGCCAATACAGGATAATAAAAGTATTAAGATTACTAATAGATATATGGGTTCTGATAATACAGTATCTTAAACAAGCTGAAATGGATGATTATAAACTTTAAAAAAATTGATAATTATGTTTCTTCTTTTGTGTAATCTGAAGCAAATACCAAGATCTCTCAAAATACATATAATCTTAATTAAATGTTTGTCTTTCCTTCTCTCAACAGAGGATTTTTTTAAAAAACAAATATAAAATATTCCAGTATCTATGTGCAATTTCTATTGAAATGATATATTATTTTAAGAAGTTACCTGCACCAACACCTTTACAACAGCCAGGTAACCATACTGGGCAGACATGTGTAGAGCTGTGTCTCCACTGCTATTCTGAAAATTGGACAGTTAAAATCTTTAGATTCTTTCTTACTGTTTCAGTAGAACTCATATAATCAGCATACTGGAGTATTGTGAAAAATTTAACTAGAAAGTTATAACAGATATAATTTACATAATGTATTGTGGAACTTTTAATTGACATGTTCAAAGTGATGTAATTCATACACAAGTATTTTAAAAATTTGAACTGCCAAGTTCAACTGATATAATTCAAAACTTGTGAAAATTTGAACTACCAAGTTCAAACTGATATAACTCGAGACTGGTATTGTGGAAATTTAAACTGCCAAGTTCAAACTGATGTAATTCATAGACAAGTATTTTAAATATTTGAACTGCCAAGTTTAACTGACATAATTCAAAAACTGGTATTGTGAAAATTTGATCTACCAAGTTCAAACTGATATAATTTGTCAACAATTATTTTAAAAATTTGAACTGTCAAGTTCAACTGATATAACTGCCAAGTTCAAACTGATATAATTCATAACCTGGTATTGTGGAAATTTGAACTGCTAAGTTAGACCTGTTATAATTCATAAACTGGTATTGTGGAAATTTGAACAGCCAAGTTCAAACTGATATAATTCATAAACTGGTAATGTGGAAATTTGATCTACCATGTTCAAACTGACATGATTCGTCGACAAGTATATTAAAAATTTGAACTGTCAAGTTCAACTGATATAACTTGAGACTGGTATTGTGGAAATTTAAACTGCCAAGTTCAAACTCATGTAATTCATAGACAAGTATTTTAAATATTTGAACTGCCAAGTTCAAACTGATATAATTCATAAACTGGTAATGTGGAAATTTGATCTACCATGTTCAAACTGACATAATTCGTCGACAAGTATTTTAAAACTTTGAACTGTCAAGTTCAACTGATATAACTTGAGACTGGTATTGTGGAAATTTAAACTGCCAAGTTCAAACTGATATAATTCATAACCTGGTATTGTGGAAATTTGAACTGCTAAGTTCGACCTGTTATAATTCATAAACTAGTATTGTGGAAATTTGAACTGCCAAGTTTAAACTGATATAATTCATAAACTGGTAATGTGGAAATTTGAACTGCCAAGTTCAAACTGATATAATTCATAAACTGGTAATGTGGAAATTTGAACTGCCAAGTTCAAACTGATATAATTCATAAACTGGTAATGTAGAAATTTGAACTGCCAAGTTCAAACTGATATAATTCATAAACTGGTAATGTGGAAATTAGAACTGTCAAGTTCGAATAGTTATAATTCATAAACTGGTAATGTGGAAATTTGAACTGCCAAGTTCAAACTGTTATAATTCATAAACTGGTAATGAGGAAATTTGAACTGCCAAGTTCAAACTGATATAATTCATAAACTGGTAATGTGGAAATTTGAACTGCCAAGTTCAAACTGTTATAATTCATAAACTGGTAATGTGGAAATTAGAACTGTCAAGTTCGAATAGTTATAATTCATAAACTGGTAATGTGGAAATTTGAACTGCCAAGTTCAAACTGTTATAATTCATAAACTGGTAATGAGGAAATTTGAACTGCCAAGTTCAAACTGATATAATTCATAAACTGGTAATGTAGAAATTTGAACTGCCAAGTTCAAACTGATATAATTCATAAACTGGTATTGTGGAAATTAGATCTGTCAAGTTCGAATGGTTATAATTCATAAACTGGTAATGTGGAAATTTGAACTGCCAAGTTCAAACTGTTATAATTCATAAACTGGTAATGAGGAAATTTGAACTGCCAAGTTCATACTGATATAGTTCATAGACAAGTATTTTAAAAATTTGAACTGCCAAATTCAACTGATATAACTTGAGATTGGTATTGTGGAAATTTAAACTGCCAAGTTCAAACTGATATAATTCATAAACTGGTAATGTAGAAATTTAAACTGCCAAGTTCAAACTGATATAATTCATAAACTGGTAATGTAGAAATTTAAACTGCCAAGTTCAAACTGATATAATTCATAAACTGGTAATGTGGAAATTTGAACTGCCAAGTTCATACTGATATAGTTCATAGACAAGTATTTTAAAAATTTGAACTGCCAAATTCAACTGATATAACTTGAGATTGGTATTGTGGAAATTTAAACTGCCAAGTTCAAACTGATATAATTCATAAACTGGTAATGTGGAAATTTAAACTGCCAAGTTCAAACTGATATAATTTATATATTGCAGGGTTCATACAGAATTCTGAATAATAACATACCTGTACATTAACTTTATTGGCACCAGTTTTCGAAGCCAGAAGAAGCTGACAAATTTCTCCATTTCCTCTCCAGGCTGCTAAATGAAGCGGTGTACAGCCCTGGTTATCTGCCAAGTCAGCCGCTGCCTCTTCTGACACTAACAACTTAACAACATCTCTGAAATGTAGGACAAATGCATTTACCTAATTGTGACACTGTGAACTTATTTATTTTTGGGCTACCAATTCTTATGGATTGCGAATTTACTCTTTACTTTTGGACTACCAATTCTTATGGATTGCGAATTTACTCTTAACTTTTGGGCTACCAATTCTTATGGATTGCGAATTTACTCTTTACTTTTGGACTACCAATTCTTATGGATTGCGAATTTACTCTTTACTTTTGGACTACCAATTCTTATGGATTGCGAATTTACTCTTTACTTTTGGACTACCAATTCTTATAGATTGTGAATTTTCTATTCATTTTTGGGCTGCCTATTTGTGCTATCAATTATCATGGACTTCATAGTTATAAAAACCATGAATTTAAGGCACAATGAATTATTATGTATATATGAATGCAAAATCCACTTTCTGAACCTGTACCAATGAAATCAACAAAACCCAGAAAGTGTTTAGGTATGTATGTGGGTATGTTTGTTGTTGTAGTAGTAGAAGGGTTTAACACCATTTTAAAGCACAAGATAGGCTATAAATGGCAGCCATTATTAATGGTGGAGGACGAACCCAGGAAAACCCCAGTAAGAACCACCTACCCATGAGAAGCTACTGGCAAACTTTCTCACATACCCACATTTGCTGAATCCGAGACTCAAACCCACGCAGACAGAGGTGAGATGGCAGCGATCCGTAATCTGGGCCCTTGTACGTACGTGTGTGTGTGTGTGTGCGCGTGCGTGTGTGTGTATGTATGTATGGCATGGATGAAAGAATGGATGGATGGATGAAAGGATGCATGGGGCTCAGTAGCACATCAGCCCAATCCATACTATATGTACTGGCATGCAAGAGCTAATTTAAAAAACGTAAATGCAAAAACCTTGCTAACATCTCTGCAAAAATAAACCTTGACAAAGTGAAAAAGCTGTAAAGTATATCTGTCCATAAGATGGCAGATCTGGATCTGTCCATTTAATGACAGTTTCATGAATAAACAAATCAAAGGCAATGTGATAACAATATTTGGGATATCCTCTACTGATGACTCGTTTCTCAGAATGTGTGCTGGTTTGAACTGGTGGTTATGTCTGGAGAATAAAGGATTTAAGGAAGCCATCATAATACCTGATGACTCCTCTACTGGATTTGTTTCTTAACTTATTCTGGCCTGTATGAACATAATGAATCAGACCTCAAGAGTTTGCCAGGAAATTATAAACTTAAAGTCTAGACTTAACAAGGAAAAAAACACCAGCATATAATATTATGTCTATTAATTGGAAAAGACATACCGTTACTAAAAATACCGATTTGAAATAGAACTGCACTGGAACCCAATCCCAGTCATAGTAATGGCAAGTAACATGATACAACACAGCAAGACAGTCTAAATCATGACAAGGACATTATATACAATTATTCAAAAGAAGTCTTTTTTCCTTGTGCTGTTCTGGACATTATCAAGATTTCTGAAAACAGAATTGAAATAAAATTATTCAAGATGCTGCAGGTCACATTAATTGGATATACAAAAGAGAACCTCCTGTACACACAGAAGAGCACTCTAGAAGGATTTAGTTGTAGAAGGGTTAGGCTATTCATGGCGGCCTGTAGTAATGGTGTAGGAAGAACCAGAGAAAACCTCCAGAAAGAACCACCGACCCACACTGGCCAGCTTCCTCACATACCCACTTTGGCTGAATCTGAGACTTGAACCCATGCAGACAGAAATGAGATGGCAGTGATCCATAATGGAGAGTGAATAAGACCACTTGGCCACTCGGGGCCCATATTCTAAAAGGCGTCCTCTGCTTTATATTAGTAATAACAATTGTGATAATAATAATAATAATAATAATAATAATAATAATAATAATAATAATAATAATAATTCTTTGTTTAATGAAATAGCACTAATGGTAAAAAACTAGTCACCTTGAGCAATTCTCAGCTTGCTTGTGTATAATAATAATAATAATAATAATAATAATAATAATAATAATAATAATTATTATTATTAATATTAATAGTATTATAATAATGATAGTGATAATAATAATTATTATTATTATAACAATAATAGTAATGATAATAATAATTCTTTATTTAATGAAATATTGCTAATGGTAGAAAACTATTCTCCTTGAGGCAATTCTCAACCTACTTAAGTTCAATACAGATATGTACATGCATTATTCAACACAAGTTGAAATAGAATACTTCTTATTTAACACCTAGTTGAAGCATTATATTTAAAAAGCACAGAATTTTTATTTTTTTACATCAAAAAGCAAGTGGTTCTAGACAAGAGCCAATGAAGTTTTTAAAGCGGTTCTTAAATTGCTGTATTTTAGGTATGGGTAGGACGAGATTTATTGCTTCCACCGAGTACAGTATATACTGTGTAACTAAATTATAACGGGCTACAGATTGTTCATGATTGCTAATAAAAATGGTAAAACTTAAGGAAAGCTGCCCAAAACTAACACTGAAAAAGAACCTTGTAAAGGAAAAATGGCAAACCAGTTCACGAAGTCTATAGAAAAAATGCTTATTAACTCTCAAGATTGCTTAAATTAAAAGTCAAAACTCAATCTGGGGCATGCGCCAAATGTTTACAAAGAATATGCACACAAGAGATAATACATTTCTTGTTTGTTAAGGCTGGACATAAGCAATGCAGACATTAGAGAGTGGGAAAATAATGAACAGTATACAAAAGGGTGAAGTGCATTGATATGATTCATGATACACTGCTTATGATACATTTTATATATATATATATATATATATATATATATATATATATATTTTAAATGCAGATTACACACACAGACTTCTCATCTGTTCATATGCCATTATCATCCATGACAAGATTTAAAAAATATTTGCAAGCAGATTACCTCTTTGGTGTCAGTGACATTTATTTAACCTTTTGGACCACATCAGGCTGCTCCATTTGATTTGGTGATTTTTATTTAACCTTTTAGAAAACATCAGGCTGCTCCATTTGATTTGGTGATTTTTATTTAATCTTTTGGACCACATCAGGCTGCTCCATTTGATTTGGTGATTTTTATTTAAACTTTTGGACCACATCAGGCTGCTCCATTTGATTTGGTGATTTTTATTTAACCTTTTGGACCACATCAGGCTGCTCCATTTGATTTGGTGATTTTTATTTAACCTTTTGGACCATTTCAGGCTGCTCCATTTGATTTGGTGATTTTTATTTAACCTTTTGGACCACATCAGGCTGCTCCATTTGATTTGGTGATTTTTATTTAAACTTTTGGACCACATCAGGCTGCTCCATTTGATTTGGTGATTTTTATTTAAACTTTTGGACCACATCAGGCTGCTCCATTTGATTTGGTGATTTTTATTTAAACTTTTGGACCACATCAGGCTGCTCCATTTGATTTGGTGATTTTTATTTAAACTTTTGGACCACATCAGGCTGCTCCATTTGATTTGGTGATTTTCATTTAAACTTTTGGACCACATCAGGCTGTTCCATTTGATTTGGTGATTTTTATTTAACCTTTTGGACCACATCAGGCTGCTCCATTTGATTTGGTGATTTTTATTTAACCTTTTAGAAAACATCAGGCTGCTCCATTTGATTTGGTGATTTTATTTAATCTTTTGGACCACATCAGGCTGCTCCATTTGATTTGGTGATTTTTATTTAAACTTTTGGGCCACATCAGGCTGCTCCATTTGATTTGGTGATTTTTATTTAAACTTTTGGACCACATCAGGCTGCTCCATTTGATTTGGTGATTTTTATTTAACCTTTTGGACCACATCAGGCTGCTCCATTTGATTTGGTGAATTTTATTTAACCTTTTGGACCATTTCAGGCTGCTCCATTTGATTTGGTGATTTTTATTTAACCTTTTGGACCACATCAGGCTGCTCCATTTGATTTGGTGATTTTTATTTAAACTTTTGGACCACATCAGGCTGCTCCATTTGATTTGGTGATTTTTATTTAAACTTTTGGACCACATCAGGCTGCTCCATTTGATTTGGTGATTTTTATTTAAACTTTTGGACCACATCAGGCTGCTCCATTTGATTTGGTGATTTTTATTTAAACTTTTGGACCACATCAGGCTGCTCCATTTGATTTGGTGATTTTTATTTAAACTTTTGGACCACATCAGGCTGCTCCATTTGATTTGGTGATTTTTATTTAAACTTTTGGACCACATCAGGCTGTTCCATTTGATTTGGTGATTTTTATTTAACCTTTTGGACCACATCAGGCTGCTCCATTTGATTTGGTGATTTTTATTTAACCTTTTAGAAAACATCAGGCTGCTCCATTTGATTTGGTGATTTTTATTTAATCTTTTGGACCACATCAGGCTGCTCCATTTGATTTGGTGATTTTTATTTAACCTTTTGGACCATTTCAGGCTGCTCCATTTGATTTGGTGATTTTTATTTAACCTTTTGGACCACATCAGGCTGCTCCATTTGATTTGGTGATTTTTATTTAACCTTTTAGAAAACATCAGGCTGCTCCATTTGATTTGGTGATTTTATTTAATCTTTTGGACCACATCAGGCTGCTCCATTTGATTTGGTGATTTTTATTTAAACTTTTGGGCCACATCAGGCTGCTCCATTTGATTTGGTGATTTTTATTTAAACTTTTGGACCACATCAGGCTGCTCCATTTGATTTGGTGATTTTTATTTAACCTTTTGGACCACATCAGGCTGCTCCATTTGATTTGGTGAATTTTATTTAACCTTTTGGACCATTTCAGGCTGCTCCATTTGATTTGGTGATTTTTATTTAACCTTTTGGACCACATCAGGCTGCTCCATTTGATTTGGTGATTTTTATTTAAACTTTTGGACCACATCAGGCTGCTCCATTTGATTTGGTGATTTTTATTTAAACTTTTGGACCACATCAGGCTGCTCCATTTGATTTGGTGATTTTTATTTAAACTTTTGGACCACATCAGGCTGCTCCATTTGATTTGGTGATTTTCATTTAAACTTTTGGACCACATCAGGCTGTTCCATTTGATTTGGTGATTTTTATTTAACCTTTTGGACCACATCAGGCTGCTCCATTTGATTTGGTGATTTTTATTTAACCTTTTAGAAAACATCAGGCTGCTCCATTTGATTTGGTGATTTTATTTAATCTTTTGGACCACATCAGGCTGCTCCATTTGATTTGGTGATTTTTATTTAAACTTTTGGGCCACATCAGGCTGCTCCATTTGATTTGGTGATTTTTATTTAAACTTTTGGACCACATCAGGCTGCTCCATTTGATTTGGTGATTTTTATTTAACCTTTTGGACCACATCAGGCTGCTCCATTTGATTTGGTGATTTTTATTTAACCTTTTGGACCACATCAGGCTGCTCCATTTGATTTGGTGATTTTTATTTAAACTTTTGGACCACATCAGGCTGCTCCATTTGATTTGGTGATTTTTATTTAAACTTTTGGACCACATCAGGCTGCTCCATTTGATTTGGTGATTTTTATTTAAACTTTTGGACCACATCAGGCTGCTCCATTTGATTTGGTGATTTTTATTTAAACTTTTGGACCACATCAGGCTGCTCCATTTGATTTGGTGATTTTTATTTAAACTTTTGGACCACATCAGGCTGCTCCATTTGATTTGGTGATTTTTATTTAAACTTTTGGACCACATCAGGCTGTTCCATTTGATTTGGTGATTTTTATTTAACCTTTTGGACCACATCAGGCTGCTCCATTTGATTTGGTGATTTTTATTTAACCTTTTAGAAAACATCAGGCTGCTCCATTTGATTTGGTGATTTTTATTTAATCTTTTGGACCACATCAGGCTGCTCCATTTGATTTGGTGATTTTTATTTAAACTTTTGGACCACATCAGGCTGCTCCATTTGATTTGGTGATTTTTATTTAACCTTTTGGACCACATCAGGCTGCTCCATTTGATTTGGTGATTTTTATTTAACCTTTTGGACCACATCAGGCTGCTCCATTTGATTTGGTGATTTTTATTTAAACTTTTGGACCACATCAGGCTGCTCCATTTGATTTGGTGATTTTTATTTAAACTTTTGGACCACATCAGGCTGCTCCATTTGATTTGGTGATTTTTATTTAAACTTTTGGACCACATCAGGCTGCTCCATTTGATTTGGTGATTTTTATTTAAACTTTTGGACCACATCAGGCTGCTCCATTTGATTTGGTGATTTTTATTTAAACTTTTGGACCACATCAGGCTGTTCCATTTGATTTGGTGATTTTTATTTAAACTTTTGGACCACATCAGGCTGCTCCATTTGATTTGGTGATTTTTATTTAAACTTTTGGACCACATCAGGCTGCTCCATTTGATTTGGTGATTTTTATTTAAACTTTTGGACCACATCAGGCTGTTCCATTTGATTTGGTGATTTTTATTTAAACTTTTGGACCACATCAGGCTGCTCCATTTGATTTGGTGATTTTTATTTAAACTTTTGGACCACATCAGGCTGCTCCATTTGATTTGGTGATTTTTATTTAAACTTTTGGACCACATCAGGCTGCTCCATTTGATTTGGTGATTTTTATTTAAACTTTTGGACCACATCAGGCTGCTCCATTTGATTTGGTGATTTTTATTTAAACTTTTGGACCACATCAGGCTGCTCCATTTGATTTGGTGATTTTTATTTAAACTTTTGGACCACATCAGGCTGTTCCATTTGATTTGGTGATTTTTATTTAACCTTTTGGACCACATCAGGCTGCTCCATTTGATTTGGTGATTTTTATTTAACCTTTTAGAAAACATCAGGCTGCTCCATTTGATTTGGTGATTTTTATTTAATCTTTTGGACCACATCAGGCTGCTCCATTTGATTTGGTGATTTTTATTTAAACTTTTGGACCACATCAGGCTGCTCCATTTGATTTGGTGATTTTTATTTAACCTTTTGGACCACATCAGGCTGCTCCATTTGATTTGGTGATTTTTATTTAACCTTTTGGACCACATCAGGCTGCTCCATTTGATTTGGTGATTTTTATTTAAACTTTTGGACCACATCAGGCTGCTCCATTTGATTTGGTGATTTTTATTTAAACTTTTGGACCACATCAGGCTGCTCCATTTGATTTGGTGATTTTTATTTAAACTTTTGGACCACATCAGGCTGCTCCATTTGATTTGGTGATTTTTATTTAAACTTTTGGACCACATCAGGCTGCTCCATTTGATTTGGTGATTTTTATTTAAACTTTTGGACCACATCAGGCTGTTCCATTTGATTTGGTGATTTTTATTTAAACTTTTGGACCACATCAGGCTGCTCCATTTGATTTGGTGATTTTTATTTAAACTTTTGGACCACATCAGGCTGCTCCATTTGATTTGGTGATTTTTATTTAAACTTTTGGACCACATCAGGCTGTTCCATTTGATTTGGTGATTTTTATTTAAACTTTTGGACCACATCAGGCTGCTCCATTTGATTTGGTGATTTTTATTTAAACTTTTGGACCACATCAGGCTGCTCCATTTGATTTGGTGATTTTTATTTAAACTTTTGGACCACATCAGGCTGCTCCATTTGATTTGGTGATTTTTATTTAAACTTTTGGACCACATCAGGCTGCTCCATTTGATTTGGTGATTTTTATTTAAACTTTTGGACCACATCAGGCTGCTCCATTTGATTTGGTGCAGGACTCATCTTGGTCACCATGCCCTTTGCTTTGCATGAATACTTTTTAAAGATTTTATTACTAACACATCTTGATTTAAAAATAGCGGCATAAAGGTGTTATGTTTATCTTCAAAACAGAAAAAGTGTTCAATTTTCTCATGCAAGGATAATTTTATATAGAATAAATCAAGAACATGGTGGCATAGATTAGAAACCAAATCCTTGACATTGTACATGTAACTCAACAGACTCAAGAGATCTGCAACCTCAAACAATTCTGAATTTAACTCATGACTAAGTTCAAGGATAACAACTTTTAGCATTTTTCCTAATGTTTGGTCAATATCTGCAAATTACTGGGTATGGTACACACCTATTTATTCTCCCATATTTTGTCATGATTTCCAAGTAGCTCAGGAAACAGGAAGCAAATGTTCTGCTTTTAACGCAATAAATCACCTTCTGAAGATTGGCATTGCCTTTGGTGGTTTTGATGATTACTTGGTCTGACATGGCATAGTGCCCAAAATAAGTCAGACTAATTAACAAGTGAAATATCTTGCACTAGTACTGCATGTATTGGGTAAATGTTCTCTGACTTTCTTGTTCATGTTGATGACCTGTTGACCAATGCAATACAAGGAAACTAAACCTTCATGTCAGCTGAAATTCTGGGTAACCTGGATCAAATCATTATCAATGGTACTTAATATGGCAACTTTTCTGGATAAAAACTCATGCAAAACAATTCATAAAAACACACAATAATAGTGAAAACCATTCTGAAAACCTATAGATAAAATCTCTCTTTATGAACAATCACATAATCATACTGACATTTTTGTTAAGTTTTGATTGACCTGTTTTGATTCTTTTATTAATTTAGTAAATAAAAACGGAACTAATGTAATGAGGACTGGTTCAGTTTTGTGAGATTTAACGCCATTTTTTGGTCATATAGACTATATATGGTGACCAGTATATTTTGTAGAGGAAGAACCTGAAAAGACACTTTCTCACATACCAACATTTGAGACTTGAGTGCACACACTGACGAAATGTGTGAGTGTTATGTACAGGAGGGCCACTTAGACCACCTGGCCACATTTCATAATCAAATGGCAACCCAGTGGTCTAAAAGAAAATTACCTTGGTGGGCCAGTTCTAATTTAGTAGAATCAGTGCAGGTTCAAAATCCTAATATGGTAACAGCCCAACCTGGGTGAGCTACCATGCTCCAACTGCCTCAGCATTCAACAACTTACTTGTCTTGCTGTGCCAGTTCCAAACGAAACTATTCCTTTCACACACAAATTATATACAATGTGATACTCAAAATAGAAAATATACCAATTTCTTAGTCTAAAAGAAAAATATCAACTGAAAACTTGGAATCCCACCACTATTACATTAAGTTGTATATATGCAACACACCAAGTTTTATCTGCTGTATATTCTCACATATAAGTCCAGTAAAACAGCAAAGAACAATGATCCTGATCCACCATCACATAATGTGCCACCAGATAACAGTCTATGTTGAGATCTATCACTTTTAAAGGTAGACCAAGGTACTTTTTAAATGGGAACTATTAGGCCCAAGGTAAATATACCTTCATTTTGATGAGTTAAGGAGATAAAGTTACAAAAAGAGGAAAAGGCAGAGTGAGAATGCAAACGGGCAGTTTTTTTTATCACATTTTCCAGCAATGAACAAGTTAGACAGGCCAATGAGGTAACAAAGGCTCAAACCTCATAGACTTTAATTTTCAAGAAAGAATGGTGCCTAAGGGAATGATAAGCACTCGTGATCATTACAGTAATCCACCTAGAAATGGTGGAAGATGAAATACAAGTTGAACCCTTAATGGAGAAAAAAGATGTTTCCTATCATTCCTACCAAATAAAAATGTAATGCCCTAACTGAACACTGGTCTATATTGATTATCCCCTGTGCATGTTCCGATAAGATTGGGGATCTCAATCAATCAAGAGTGGAGCAACTAATGGAGGCTGTTATTTGAAGAAAAAAATCTGGATGGCAAAGGATAGAAAGCAATTCATAATTCCTGCTGAACCTGATACAGCCCTGATCTATGGACAGGGCATAAAGGTCACCCTTCATCTCATATATGCTAAGGTCAGCTAGAAAACTGTCTTGAGGGTAAGGTTTCATAGGAAGCTTCATCGAAGGTTCACAGTGGGATTTATTAAGAAACCACAAAACATTAGATAGATTCCATTTAGGTATTAATGAGTGAGACACTGGTCTTTTCAATTCAACATACTTGATCAGATCCGCTATTTTGTCCTAAAGGATCAGCTTTTGAAAATTTAAAGCTGAATAGGGCTGACTTGTAGCCCCTAATAGCAGAAACCGAACATTGTTTCTGTTCAAAATGTAAGAGAAGAAAAAACATCAGCCTGGATTGACATGTTTTCTAATATACCAATCACAAAATATTATCAATTCAACATAAAAGATCTTAGATGCTGATTGTCTAGAAAATATCAGGATTTACGTTCTATAGTGTTCATGCTGGATGTCAAAGAAGGACCTTTTTTTATTAAAGATAACTAGACAAGATAGGAAGATCATACGTTCATGACCTGTAGTAAGAATTTTTAGGTCATAATCATCAACTTTCATTCAGGATCATTTACACATTATAAGTTCTTTAGTGAAGACCATGTGTCAATTTGACAACAAAATTAGAACGAGTACAGACATGATCTTCAAGATGGATGGCATGGTGGCCATATTGGATATAAAATTGGCACCATTATTATTTAGTATCAACTAGACATCACAAAAAAATGTATTGTAGCATTTTCAATGAGGACCAACTACATATCACAAGATATCATTTGGTGAAAATCCCTTTTCAAGATGAGCTTCCATTCAGGAGAAGTAGTGCTGCTGTGTCTACCATATTGGATCTCCGAGAAGAACCATTTTCATTTAGGACCAAACTGACCTTGGCATGAATACATGCATCAAAAGTTTCATGGCAATTTGCCACATAGTTTTGGCACAGTAGTGATAACAGATGGACAGATGTCATACAATGGACAATAAACAGGCCAATCTCATAAGCTCATCTGGTCTGTACAAGTATTTACTTTATTTATCATGAGACAGGAAATATCAAGCATCAGTTACAAAATACTGCACAAGTATTTACTTTATTTATCATGAGACAAGAAATATTTAGCATCAGTCTGTTCCACAAAAAAACAAACATCCCAGCTATTAGGTCATGACTCGAAAACAAATGACTCGTCAGATTTCAGTTTTGAGATTTTCACGCCTCTTGAGATTTCAATGTTGAGGTCAAATGACAATTTTTTTAATCTATTGAGAACCCTTGTTTATTTGTGTCAATCATGTATGTCTCCGAAACAGGTAGTGGAATTTAGGCATGCAGATACATGCAAAATTTATTTCCTTGGTGCAGTCAAAAAGAGTTATTTCATAGTTGCATTATAGGTAGTAAAACCGGATCAAGTGAATGCTAGGAAGTTTAACTGACCACTTCACCCAGAGGCATGAGTCCTGCAGTGTATAATGTAGGGGTTGTGTAACATTACAAATGCATGCACAAGATTGCATAATTTCTGCCGTTCTATTGAAAAGTGTGGACATAATAACTATACATCAAGCAAGAGTCACTATGAATGCAAAGTCTTGAGTGCCTTCCCACCAGCTCTGACATATTAACATTCATTCTAACTTGCAAAATCTTTCATACAACACTTAAGATAGAATCTAGAAAGTTGATATTAACCTATACTGCCATTGCAAACATGTTACACTATCTGCTAAGGCAGGTGAACTAAAAGTCATCTCAGTGTTGTTATTATCATGAACAAGAAAAGTGTTAATATTTTGGTTTGAAGTATGGCCAGGTATTTGGAGCAAAGCTGCAACTCTTTCATTTACTATGAGTGCACTGACATCAAGTACATAAAATAAATGTCTTCATAAATGATTAAAATATGTTCATTTTTTTAATATCTAAATTATGATGCAGCATTGATATCTAAGCATAAACTTTTCTATATTCAATACCATCAATTGTACTTTTAACATCCATCCTATTTTTAATAGTTATCTATACAGGTACAAGCATGGTTGAAACTGGACCATTAAATCACAATGACCTTGACTGTTTGGTCAAGGTACATGTATGTGGTCTGGAGCAAAACTTGCTGTGCAATGACCAATATTACCATGACCTTGACCACTGACTTTTAGACCCCAAAATCTAATTTTAGTTCCTTTCATATCTATAGTGCAAACCATCCAGAAAAGTGTCATTAAAGAAATTAATCTAGAATAAACGTTATTGTGCACAACCCATCTTCCCTTTCTTTTCTGGTTAACTCTGACCTGGACTTTTTACTTCTTGATCACAAGACTTCCTCCATGCCTTAAGTACATGCTCTTGACAAACTTTCACAGTACTTTATTCAATTTTGGTGATTTTAACTTTTGACTTTTTTTTAATTTACCAAAAGAGTAAGTCATCTACAAACTTTTGTGAAGGTACAGTCAAGAACAAAAGATTTTGAAAATATTTTTTTTCAAAAGCCAAGTTAATCTTCTTCTGAACTCTTAACCATCCGCAAAATCTAATCATGGGATGCAGAAACCACTCTTTTTTCACTAACCATGGCCAAAAATAACTTTTAACATTTTAAGATCAAAATATGACAAAATCTACTTCCTGACCCCATGTGCAAGCCATCCACAAATTTGATACAGGCCTATGAAAATGAAACTTTGGTAAACATGCAGAAATCTTTTACCTTGTTTTAGTTACAGTAATCATCATTATTACAAGCCAGGGAAAAAAATCTGCTATGCTCTTTTGAAACAGAATTTGCCATTGCTTGCAACAACACAATGACATCAATATGCTTATTTATTCCATAGGCCCAAATTCAAGTCATGCACAAAGCCTGGTAAGGTAGAAGACATACATGTATAAATAAAGCTACTGCATGAAACAAAAATGGACAAAGCCCAGGTAAATAATAGTGTTATAATAGGTATATTTTACTAGGACCAAAGAATATAGTGACTAACATCTATACCCTGGGAAGAAAAACGGGCCATTTTCCCAGTTCAACACTCTTACCCACATAAAACAAATAAATGCAAGTGTGGGTCTTTCATGTCAATATTATAGAGGGAAAAATAATGCTATCAGTTAGAATCAACAACAGAAGCAATATGGGCCCATCGTGGTCTAAAGTGCTATCCGTTATGGATCACTGCCATCTCACCTATGTCTGAGTGGGTTCGAGTCTCCGATTAGACTAATATGTGTTACGAAATACCCGATATGGCATAGAGGGTACACCATACTCCTCTAAGTGAGTTGTCCTGTACAGCGAGTCACACGTGCCGCGCGTATAATGAAGGTTTCGCGCGAAGCACATTTTACATGTACAGCATACTACTATATAGGTATAGTGCAGGATCATTTTAAGACGCAGTGGACATTAGAGCAGACCTCTAAACGTTTCATTTGTCGGGAATTAGAGCCAAAACGTTGGGTGAGTCAAATGTGTTCTTTTTGGTTAATGTTTCAGTTAAATGTTCAGTTTCGTAATAGCACGTTCGTTTTATTATGTATTGCGTTAATTCGTTTTATTATTTGGAAAACTGTCCATTTTTATATTCAGCTCGCCAGTCAACGAGTGAATAGATGAGTATTCCAGTCCAATGTTAACCGGTGGAGTGGAGACGGACAAACATGAACTACTGTCGCACCAAAAGGAAGTGCAGTGTTAACGTCCGTAGTTTTATTTTATTGACTATCTTATGTAAGACACGAATAGCGTGTTTATAGTCAATTGAACCCTATGTTTTGATTCACTGACTATTTTGTGTGAAACACGAATAGCGTGTTTAGTCAATTGAATGCTATGTTTTGTTTTATTGACTATTTTGTGTGAAACACGAATAGCGTGTTTAGTCAGTTGAATGCTATGTTTTGTTTTATTGACTTTTTTGTGTGAAACACGAATAGCGTGTTTAGTCAATTGAATGCTATGTTTTGTTTTATTGACTATTTTGTGTGTGACACGAATAGCGTGTTTATAGTCAATTGAACCCTATGATTTGATTTATTGACTATTTTGTGTGAGATACGAATATCGTGTCTATAGTCAATGTAATGCTACGTTTTGTATATTGGATACAGACATATAGTACAGTAGTGGATGACTACAGACATTTAGTAAGGTAGTAGATTCATTTGTGTATTGTGTGCTCATTATATATATACCTATCATGTTGATTTTTTAATATAAGTTTTATTTAACCAAACGTGTTTGTTATTTCTTTAAAACCCTACCTAGTCTCAAAGGGTCGACTCGACAACGTTACAATGTGGGTATGTGAGAAAGCTTGCCAGTAGCTTCTCGTGGGTTGGTGGTTCTTTCCTGGAGTTTTCCTGGGTTCTTACTCCACCATAAATACTGGCCATCATATATAGCCTATCTTGTGCTGAAAAATGGCGTTAAACCCAACAAAAATAACAACAGCAATGCATGTAGTTTTAACTATGTTATCTTTTAAATGTCCAATCAGACTGACCATCACAAATTTAGCAACCAATGTTAGTGGTTTAGGGTGCTTTTGGAGAGTCAAAACAAGCCATAGAACAGGTTTTTAGCCCATGGCAACAAAAGTCAGTGAGAACCAAGGCAGAGTCCAATAAATATTGGGCCATGATCTTCCAATGAGCTTGATCTGAGCAAGATGAGATTAAATTGCTCTGTACATCTTCAAAACATATCTACAACACTCCGATTCATTGGAGTTTTGTCCCCCTGCCTGTATTGGTTGAGTCATAACTTTTGACTATCAACTTTAAAGAAGATCTGTTAAGTTATTTGGCAAACAAAGAAAGTAATTCTGTTTCATAGCATCATCATAAGATAGCATCTGAGGAAATGTATCCAAAAACTGATCATTGTTATTGACCATGGAGATAACACTTCACTTCATACATGAGTTGCAATAAGAGTTAAAATCCTACATGTACAATGGTTCATCCCTGAATGTCAAACTGTTCTTATGATCTTAAGCATAAATGACACCATAAAATATTGAGCTATTATGTTGATCTTTAGTATAAGACCTCAGTGTAAAATCTCCGATATAAAGTTACACAGCTAATCACAATATTTATTTCATACCAAAGCTTCATCCATTTATCTAAACCAGACTTTGGTTTAATTACAACACAATTGGTGTAACTGAGTAAATTAATTCCAATTACACCATATTTGTAATTGAATGTCACCAATATGGCATAAATGTAGTTGTAATTGATGGTCTTCATTTTCATAACAGCTCAAATACAATTACCAAAGCAAAAATAAACGTGTTTTCAGTTGTAAACAAATTATTAAACAATTACACTGTACTTGTAACTGAACATCACTGATATTAGGTGAAATTGAACAGTGATAATCTTGAGAAATTGAAACTATAACTGTAACTGACATCTGCAAACATGTGGTAAATAAAAAAAATATTGACACCTACCTTGACTCTAAAGATTCTAACATTCTACACTTTTTATGGTGATGTATGTTTTATACCAAGTTTCATCCCTTCATCTAAGATTGCTCTAAAATTATTGAGTAAAATGAACAGTATAATTCTGAAGTGCAACACATTAACAAATACAATGACAATGACCTTGAATTTAAGATTCCAAGTTTAGTAAACGACACACCTGTTAATGATGACACATAAATAGCCTGCAGTGGAAAAAAAAGTGAGATGGATACAAAACATTTAGCCATAAATTTGACCTTTAAGAATGGTATCCATGTTAGGAGCAACAAACCTTAAAGTGATGAAGTACCTGTGTGCCAAGTTTCATCCCTTATTCTCAAACAACTTTAACATTATTCATCAGAAGGTTAAAAAATTATGCACTTTCATATGATGATGCACAAGATGAACAATTTTTTATGAATTAATCTCAAATAGCTTAAAAAGTTAAAGAGTATGGGAAACGTGTAATGAATTGAAAGATATTGAAGTATGACCCTGACGTTAAAGAAACTCTAATCCAGAAAGCAACAACTACTAGTGATGATGTACAAGTATAAACAAGTTCCATCCCTTGATCAAATATAACTTTAAAGTTAGAGGGATGACGGGAAAGTGCAATGACACATAAAATATTGAGCAGTGACAACTGATGACATAAGTGTACACAAAGATGAACTGGTTAATCTGTAACACCAAGATGAACTGGTTAATTTCTAACACCAAGATGAACTGGTTAATCTGTAACACCAAGATGAACTGGTTAATCTGTAACACCATGATGAACAAGTTAATCTCTAACACCAAGATGAACTGGTTAATCTCTAACACCAAGTCTTCCAAGATGAACTGGTTAATCTCTTAACACCAAGATGAACAGGTTAATCTCTAACACCAAGATGAACTGGTTAATCTCTAACACCAAGATGAACTGGTTAAATCTTGATGGCTGTCAAGTCAGTGAAAGAATTGGTTTGAAAACCAAAATCACTAAGCCAAGACCTTAATAACAGACCCACCCACCTCAATATGGTTAAGTGACACACCTTCTGTTGATGATGCATAAATCATACCAAATTTTATCCCCCATTCTTGAATGGCTCTAAAAATACTGATTGGAAGGAAAAGTGATGGAAACATAATATTGAATTGTGACCTTTAACTTGATGATGGAACAGGCAGCATGCTACACAATACAATGTTTAGTGATGACTGACATCCCAAGCTTTATTACTTAATTGCAAATAGTATTATGTTTGTTATTTGAGTTTAATGTCCAAGTCTGACAAGTATTACTGTTGGAGAAAGATCCCAACAAAAAGTTATGTGATACCTTAGCAGCATTACTGTAATATAATAATAAATATTAGTTCTTACATGTGTTTATTACCTTTTCAGCCTTAAAAAAGACTTTGTAGCATTTTATCAGGTTGTGCACTTAATTTTGTAAAGGTTCAGAGAATCAATGTCTTGATAACTGAGAGGGACCTATTAGTAACCTTTCTTGTGCAATAACATGCTGCTTGCTTGTTTTACTGGCTATCAATGTGTCAACTATAAAAATGACACCAGGGTGCTCGAAAGATATTATGTATTTCAGAGAAAGTCGCAGGCATATGGTGAAACAGCAACATGCACAATGCAAAGAATACTGATATACCTCTATGTTACTTTCATGTACTGTGATCTAAGCACACAGCTAACTAAAATGACTGCTCCATTGTGTTAAATAAATCAGCCGTTTTAGTCTGAAATACACTGTCTTTAGCAATTTATAAGATAGGCAAAATAAATTTTGCCAAACTAGACAATAACAGGTTCTGAAAATGTAATAAAATATTACCAAATATATAATAACTGTCAAAAAGGTTATCATATCTGCTCTTTTTTTTCTCTGTTTATTTTAAAACTAATTTACTTTTAAGTCAAGGAAGTGAAAATAACCAAGCGGAGCTAGCAGTATTTTGAAAGGTACACATCTGATGTAAGGCCAAGCTGTATGCTCTACAACCTTTATTACACACAACAATAAAGTGAATTAAAAGTTGTTTGTAGACCTAAGATATCTATTTTAAATACCAGTATAAACAATGAGTTAAACTGGAGACATTCTTTTTCTTTGAAAATCCAGCCTATGCAAAATATGAAACTGAAGAGTGCCACCCATGCCTTTCTGAATAGGCCACTTGAACAATTGGCAGATTTCGGGTATCGTGTACATTCTGAATAAAAAATAAACAACCTCTTGTCATTATACTGAAGCCATGGCCAATCCTTTTTCCTGTGATTCTATAAGGTCTGAATTATTTTATTTTTATCATGATTTCGATCCTTTTCAAACATGGGACATTTGAAAACCTGCAGTGCAACACACCTTGTAACAGATGAATTCCATGGTTGATTCTTAAATATGGTTGATTGGTAAATATGGTTGACTGGTAAATATCTTTCGGTTGATGCCACTAAAACACTTGTGTGTTCATTAGTACTTTCAAGACTGGACTATTGTAACTCAATTCTGTCTGGTTCGTCACAACATTTACTCCTGAAACTTCAAAAAGTTCAAAACACAGCTCCATAGATCATCTTTAGAGTACCTCGATCTGAGCACACCTCACCACTGCTCTGTACCCTACAATGGCTATCAATTCGATACAGAATCAAACACATTTGTTCTCTGTGCTATGTCATATGGACAACATTCGTTTGCACACCAGGGCCCAGCAACATTGAACGAATTGCCCATTGAAATTAGACACAGACACAGTGGTCCCTTTTAAGAGTGCTCTTAAGACTCACCTGTTTCGACTGCAGGGACAAACTTAGTGACCAAATCATATTTTGTATCTTATATGTTTTCAGTATGTTTTTATGTTTTCCAATTTCATTGTTTTTGTCATTTGTTATTCTGTAGTGTAGTCATATCATTATTGATGGTGTAAAGCGCTTAGAGCTTCGAAAGATTTGGTGCTATACAAAGTCCTCATTATTGTTATTATTATTATTATTATTATTATTATTATTGTTATTATTATTATTGTTATTATTATTATTATTGTTATTATTATTATTGTTATTATTATTATTGTTATTATTATTATTATTGTTATTATTATTATTATTGTTATTATTATTATTATTGTTATTATTATTATTGTTATTATTATTATTATTCTTGCCTTCTGACAGTATATTTATATTTAAACAAAATCATAGCACCTAAAACATATGGTAATCCAATATTATTAATACTTTGTTTTAGCTATCATTGAGAACAGACAAAACTTGAGGATCAAGCTTAGATTGTTGGTCTGAGCACTGCATACTAAATGTGCAGATTTCCTGAAATGATTTTTGCTTGCATCATTGTACTTTTATGACCCATTTTAGATGTCTTCAGGATTAAGAAGCACAATTTTGTGCAATTTAAGGAAAAAGTTTTAATTAAATAATATTCAAGGCCTGACATGCTAGTATTTCTTTTAAATATGGCTGGTCTGTCGCTAACAAAATCTGTTCCACAGACCACCATAATTTTCAGGCTCTGATTAAATTCAATCTTTCATACATTGAAAACCTCAATATCATTTCAGCAATAATATAATACACTTTTCCCCAGTGGTCTCAGGGGCCCCAAGTGGTCTAAAGAGCTCTCTGTTACGGATCACTGCCATCTCACCTCTGTCTGCATGGATACAAGTCTCAGATTCGGCTAATGTGGTTATGTGAGAACGCTTTCCAGTAGCTTCTAGTGGGTTGGTGGTTCCTTGAGGGGTTTTCCCGGGTTCTTCCTCCACCATTACTACTGACCACCATGTATAGCCTATCGTGTACTGAAAAATGGCGCTACACCCTACAACAAACTAATGGTCTCCTTTACCTATTGAGCATACCACTTTTGGAAATGTGATTTATATTCCTCAGTGTTGTACTTATTTATTGTTAAGTCTAGTGGTTGTAATCAATTTTGTACATTTTCCAATGTAAAAAATGTAGTAATTTTATTGTTTTACAAGTTTTGATCTTTGCAGTTTGACGGGTTCTGAACACTGAAACTGCCTGTTAAACACACTGAGCAAGGGGCACTGATTTGGTTCTCGTATGGAATGATGACATTATTAGGACCAATGGAAATCTAAGCTGAATTCTACTCTTTCAACCTGTTAATGCCATGATCATCTAAAGATTATAATGGCACAACTTTATTGATAGTGGTTTAACACAAGATCATACATACATACTGCATCTGTTACTTTTTAAACTTAGTTTAGGTGATTGATTCTGACATGTATCTCATTGGAGTTAATAATTGTATTGACCATTTAAAGATCTATCAATTGTTAGTGGTACTATTTTGATCTTTCGATTCTTCATGTTGGGTTTATGTTGAGGTTAATCCACAAATAAATCTCTACAAATACGCAAAGTTAGACAGGAAAATCCATGAATATAGTAACCATGTCTTTTGTTTTACAAAGCTAAAATATTGAGACTCATGAAAAAAGATGAAAGCACAGTATACATGTACCAATTAATCTTGAACAAGTATTAAGTTATATAGATGTAGGGAAAGTGTGATAGACTGTCAGAAACACAGACACTATATTAAGTAATACATTGTCCCATGCTATACTTCTAACAAAAAGGTATGGGGGAGGTGGCAATAATTACTTGAAAAATTATAATAATTGTTAATAAGATATAAATTGAAATCAGTAATGGTTTAGCAACTGATTACTAATTTTCTAAATCAAAAGTAAGTTAGATATTTATTTATTAAATATAATTTATCTTAAATGATTAAAAATGCATTATAATCATGATTACCTTTAATTACTGATTGCATTTTCATGAATGTTTGCTGACACTGATTTTAAAGTCTCTAAAAACTGAATGAGAATCAGGTAATTGGTAAATGTACACAAGTTTTCATATTAAATAAAAATCTTTTATGACTACAGATGTACGATTTGCCTCATTTTCCTCGCTTTGTTTCATTTCATATTATGGCTCTAATGACATGTTTTTGTGAGATCCTGTCCACATATTTACACTTAGGAATGAACTGTATAAACAGCTGTATAACATAATATCAAGTCAGGGCTGAAAATTTTATTTTTGAACCCAGTGGTCCTGGACTAAAAGGATCCTAACCATGACCTGGTCAGCATAAGCCAAGCATTTGTTCAACAATGCTGCATGAATGTTCTTTATTATCTGAACAAATCACATTGTATTTATTTATCTATTTAGTCATAATAACCATGATAAATGTTTCCATATACAGTCAATAATGATATTTAGATATTGGATTTTTCTTTCATACCATATATACATGCTTGTAAGTCAAGTCCAGCTGCCAACTGCACATACCCAGATCTGTCATTGTATAATGCGCCAACTGATCTGGGTCTGTGAAGTTTGTTAAGAGTAATCAGTAGAACAGACAGCATAGACTATGCATGATGGCCAGTACACCTAGTGATGGAAGATCCTGGAAAAATACAGGAAGAGCCACCAACATAAGAAGCTACTTGCAAGCTCTTTCACATATATTCATACATAGAACAAGCCTGATACTCAACGCCAAGTGGACAGAGGTGAGATGGCAGTGATCAATAATGGCAAATGCTTTACACCACCCAGCCATGCAGGCCCCATACGTCTTTTGGTGAAAACCATATGTCAATCTGCCTATCCCATCAAGGTAGTAGTGACATTTTTTTTACCACCACCATGTCAATCATATTGGTTGTACAATTAATACTGTTTTCATTCAGAATCAAATATGTATTTAAAAAAATATGTCTAGTGGTGATAACCCCATTATAAAATAACTCTGTTTGGAGGGAGTAGAGAAAAGAATATTTCAAGACAGCCATACTGAGGGTCAATTTGCATTATTTTCATTTAGGAATACCATAGGTACTCTTCTTATGACAGCCATACTGAGGGGCAATTTGCATTATTTTCATTTAGGAATACCATATGTACTCTTCTTAAGACAGCCATACTGAGGGGCAAATTGCATTATTTTCATTTAGGAATACCATATGTACTCTTCTTATGAAAATTCCATGTCAAAATGACTTCCCATTTAATTTAAGAAGAGTATCAATAACAAGGTTTCTAGATATGGAATGTCAGATAAGCACCATTCTAATTTGGGACTAACAATACCTTACACGAAGTTTTCTTGTGAAAACCATATGTTGCTATGCCTTTCCAGTTTGGAAAAGTAACAATAACAAGATGATCTTTAAGAAATCTGCAATGGTGGCTGTATTTTAAGTCAGATACACATCATTTCCATCTAACACGACATCATAAGAAGTCGTCTGGTGATTGTACACTGTCAATATGTCCAGCCATGAGAGGCAGTGATAATATGATATATGAATATTATGGTGGCAATATTGGAAGTCATATCAGCATCATTTTCATTCATGACCAACTAGATATAAAAAAAAGCTTTACCTCAAGACCTGAAGCTTATATTATCTTTCATTTAGGAAAAGTAATGAGTACAAGTTTTCAAGATGGCCACTGTGGTGGCTATTACTCCAGGCTATACTATACATCAGAAGGGCACTATGTTTTTTACAACCAACTATGCAGCATAGGTAAATGCCTTATGTTAATAAGATAAATCACAGAGTCAAGAGGTCCTGGAGTAGCAACACCAAGATTCTCAAGATGGCAGCCATATCAATGGGCAAGTGGCACCATTTGCAATTACAACCAGATCGACATTTTAATGTCTTTGAGTGAAAAACCCATCTTGATATAACCACCCATTCAGGGAGGATGGTGATAATATATAAACCACATCATCACTGTGACAGCCATGTTAGACATCAAATCGATACAAATGTTTAGTTAGTTCTGGAGAATGTCCCATATCAATGTGGCTTTATGCCCATGAGTAATAACAACATCAAGATTTTAAAGATGGCTGCCATAGTGCAGACACTGGACAACAAACCATTACCATTTTCATTTCAGACCAACTAGAAATTATAAGAAGTCATTTATCAAAATCTCCATGCTAAAACTACCATCCAATTAGACCGGGTAGCGATGACAAGATTTTAAAGTTGGATAATCTGGTGGCCATATTGGATAGGTATGTTTTTCACTCAGAACAAACCAGACGATTGGATGAATGTGCATGTAAAATTTCATGGCAATTCTTCTTTAGGAGAAGTAGCAGACATATGATTGATGAAAAACCATCCAATAAGCTCTTCTGGTCATGTACCATTAGTGAAAAAAAATAATATTTTTGTGTCCTTTGTTGGCACTGAATCTTTGCCATCATGCAGTGCAGAGGTTGTTGCAGACGAATTCCCTTTGTTTTCTGTTGGTTCATCAATAAATCCATATTTAAATGAATATCTGCTAAGTCCATCCAGTAGGTGCTTGCTTTTAGACAGATAAATGTTTGATTAAGAATGATCAAGATCAGACTGATGTTCCATGTACTGCTAAATTTGCCGATTTCTGTTTGATAGCAATAGTAAAAAAAAAAAAATGTCAAATATCTGATCTGTCCCTTCAAGGCTCTTTTCATATGTATTAAGGATTCAAGTTAACAGAATATTGTATTCATTTCCTAAAAGCAACTAAGAAATATTAAGGAGCAATAGACTGGATAACAGCAACCATCTTGAACCACAATACTTTTCAAGCCCTGCACATATGGTTTGAATGGAAGATGACATAATTTGGTATGATAGCAGACATGGAAGTAGAATTAAAGGGATATTATTACTAATCTATGTTGTCATATCTCATGTAACTAACAAAGTCCAATGAATATTGTGAAAGTATTAAGTGTACATCAGAATAAATATAAGATGAAATAGTAATTACATGAAATACCTTTAATATTTTCTTCCAAATGTAAAATACTTTTATTTCTAAACAGTGGCAGAGAAGGTGTAAGAAACTTTGAAATCCATATTACATGCCTATACATTATTTTGATGGTTTAACAAATAAGTATAACTGAAATTAATCAAAACGGAATTAATTAAATGTTAAAAAGCAATGTAATTTAATCATTTACCATATTTAAAATGAGGAATTATAATTAGGATGTTTAAAAGTAGTTATAGTTCAATTAATTAAATCTGAAGCAATTTACACCAGATCTTTAATGATCACATACAGTAAGAAGATAAAGGCTTACAGATTGAGTGCCTTCTTTGCCTTATTTCTATATTTTAAAAGGTTGGAAGCCCAGCAAACTACCATCAAAGTCTGAAATCTGTCAGAATCCAATCTGACTAAAATCAACTCACCACTGTCCTGGGTGAAAATCTGACAGTGACCACTTAGGAGTCATATTCTGTCAACCTTAGAGTCAGCCGAAAGAAATGCAGTTTTCAGAAATTTGAAAGTGAATAAAATCTATAGACAATACACTGACAATCTTCAGCAAAACTGCAAAGTCTACCAAGCACAAAGATATAAGAATTCATCTGATAAATTTATTGATTATGCTAATAACATAGGTCACCAGAACATGGCCCTTAAGCAGACACTGTCAGATCTTCAGTTAGAAGAGAGGAGATCTGATTTTAATCAGATTGGTCAGAATTGAAAATGCTGGGATGTTGACCTCAAAGTCAAGATAGTGTCAGTCAACAATTACATAACAGAAATTCAAATAGCCTGCTGACCAAACATTTTAATGTTTACCTATACAGAAGCCAGGTTGGTTACCTATGTGAGTTATACTACACAACATATGTCATTTTGAATCTTGTTAACAGCGCTTGTTTGATTTCCATTACACCTGAATTTTAAAGAAACACCTGTGTTATTTAGTAGCAGAGTGGAATCAAGCTTAAGACTGGGGAAAAAATTTATGTTACATAATGACTAATAAGGCCATATTTTAAATCTCTGCATTTTAATCATGTTTATGACACTTTTCATTACAAGCAAAATTATCAATTATAATAATAATAATGCTTTATTTATAGAGGGTGACTCATTAGCCTCAGACTATTCTCCCTTGAGACCCTCTTATGAAGAGTACAGCAATGCACATCATAAGAAGATAGCAATAATTATTAATAATAAATAAATAAACACTATCAATGTCATGTATATTTAACCACAGCTTTAGTATCACCCATCTGATATCTTATCAGCTGATCACAACAGCACAGCTGTTAATTGATAGAGATATAGAGGATCTCAAATGGGTAATGATTTAATAGTTAATTTATGAAACGAGTTGAATAATATCCAGTTTTTATTTCAGTGGAAATTATTTACATAGAAAGAAGAATGAATAATTTCGTTCATTCTGACAGAAATTGAACCTTTCATTTGTTGTGCATAAAATATCTGAAAATCTTCATCAGAATTTTGTTACCTCACTACAATAAGTGAAATAAAGTATGCCGGGAAAGGCAAATGTATGGACATAGAGGGCCACATCAAAATTGTCCTTGCAAGCAGTGGTGGCAGGTATAAAGTTTTACTAAAATTAAAGATTGATAGCCAATAATAAACAGGATGTACAGTTGGGTCCATGCAGTGGTAATTGGACGAAGAACATTATTATACATTTATACACATATTATTATTGTCAATACATACTTGTGTCCATTGACTGCTGCATGGTGTAGAGCTGTGTAGCCATTTTTGTCTGCACAATTCACATTCAAAGAGCGTAGAAAACTGAAACAAATAACAAGTTTATTTTTATATTTTGCCATCTTGCAATTGATTGATAGTGGCCAACAAATGTTGTTACAGGTGGCCATGGAATACCATAAGTGGGTTTTACCAGATTATGATTTCAAGTGGCCTTGGTGAATAACAGAATGCTCAAATTGGGTTAACATATACACTGTATTGAATTCATATAGGCTAGCCCATGGATAACCAGACTGTTCAGGCTAGGCTGTCTTAGAACTACAATAAAATTCAGACTTGACTACAAGATTTTCAAAATGTTTATTCTGAAAACCATATTCAATGTCTGCAGCACATTTTTTTAAATATACAATCGACCAAGCATCACAAGAGGTATGTTGTTAGCCATACTATTACTGAATATAAAGATTGACACAATAGTTCAGCTTACAATGCCATCATAAAAAATATTACTAGTCATAATGACTGGAATTAAAAAAAAATTCATGATGTGACTGTGTTGAATATATTGTGATAAATGAGCACAAGGGCAATGCTACCAGGCAAAGTGGGCAACTAAGTCGGCTATAAAATGTAAACTTCACCTTCTTCTCACATGAAAGCAAAAATGACTTTGTGCTTTGATTTTTTTTAAAGGTACGCTGACTGACCATACCTTTATAGATGCCACCTCACCTTATACAGGTTAATTTTAGTATTGTGTTGTAGCAAAATGAATCAATCCAGACATCATTAACTATGCCTAGTTTTGATTTCAATTACATGACAAACTCCTGCACATTCATAAGCATGTGTTTTGATATCTGATTGACCATTAACCCTTTCCAAGTAAGTTATAGGATCTATCAAGACAATTTCTGCATGTTATCCTTCGATGGTAAAAACATACAAACATGTTTCAAAAAGTTTACAGATAAACAATTTGTGTTTTAAGATCAGAATCGGTGATCTAGATATTTTAACTGCCTCTTGTGTACGGGAAAGTAACAGTTTATTAGATTGTCTGTTTTCAAATATCATCAAGCAAATATATTCAGAAAAATATACAATTCATAGAAAGCAAAGTCTGGGTATTATGTTATTTAAAATTTGACTTTAAAATGCAATTATGTAGGTCAGACATTGCAACATGGAATTTGGGAAAAGCATTGTAAGGTCAAAGTTGTTTTCTAACTTGACTCATATTTGTGAAAATACAACAACAAAAACAGCAAAAAAGCATATACTATTTAACCAGTGCATAAAATTACTACATAGGCAAATAAATAAACCCTGAGTTTGCAATCCTATCAATGGACTTTTGTAATGAAGCTATGTAAAGGAGTAGTTACATTTCCAATACACCTCAAAATCGGTGTACTCGCGTCTGTGTTGATTCAGTTGGAAACAAGGTTTAAGTTTATATACAGACTGTAAAGGGTTGTTTCAAATGCATTTAGAAATCTTTGAAAGTGCCATTATTGTGAACTTAAAAAGAAGGCATTATATATATATATATATATATATATATATATATATATATATTAAGTAGGGTAGTTGATTAAGCATTTTTACTAACTTGCAATTACATTAAGAAAATCTCTTTCATTTTCGTAAAGAGTCATATGGGTAAAATAACTCTGAAAATTTTCTATTGTATTGCCTAAATTCAATGTTAAATGCAAATATGAATACTGGAAAATAGTTAATTAAATAAAAGATTATATACATGGCATTTTTTGCTTCGCGTCCACTTCTCTCTGCTGCACTCTCACTTCTCCCTACAATTCAAGTCTAGCTTGACTCCTGTGAGCATACCCATTTTAATTTAGGATTAACTACAAGAAGTCCTCTGTATTAACCCAATTATCTGTATTAACCCAATTATCTGTCTTAACCTTTTAACTTTCTTTTCAGGTGGTTTTATGATGGTTGCCGTGGCACCCATAATGAATGTCAGATAATCACCATTTTCATTTAGAACCAACAAGATATCATCTGAAGTCTTTTAGTAAATATGCCATGTGGACATGATCATCCATTCATGCAGGAGAAGTAGCAATTACAAGATTTTTACTTAGTATAGTGAACAAATATTGTGTTTTATTCTGGATCGACTAGATAGCCAATGTAGGGTACAGAGCATCAGGGAGGTGTGCTCTAATTAAGTACTCTAAGGATGATCCGAGCAGCTGTGTTTTGAACTGTTTGAAGCTTCTGGAGTAGATATTGAGATGAATCAGACTAATTGAGTTACAACAGTCCTTCTAATGAACACACAAGTATTTTAGTGACATGTTGGTGCAATGCAAGAGTACTGTCCAGAGTAACACCTAGGTTTCATACTGACTGTGAGAATTTAATGTTGATGTTGCTGATATTTATTGCCTGAGGTAAAGGGCATGAATAAGAAAGTCTTTGTGTTGTGATCAGAATGGCCTCAGTTTATCATCATTTATCTGCAGCTTGTTGCATGTCATCCATGATTTCACATCAGAAATGCACCTCTCTACTCCATGGATGGTAGCATCAACTTCAGTTGGGTGGATAGATTTGTATATCTAGGTGTCATCAGCGTAGAATTGGTGAGACACTGAGTGATGATCTATGACACATGAGAGCGGCTGGGTGTATTGAATGAAGTGAACAGGTCCAAGAACAGCTCCATAAGGAACACCACAACATATATCAACTGGGCTGGACTTTAGAGTATAATTGAGATTGAAAGAGAAAAGGTATGAGAGAGATTGGTCTTAGAATGATCATTTGATAATTTTCTGCTTTATCATGAATATCAAAATTAAATTTAATTAAGTTACATTATGGGCAATTATTAAACTTCCACTGTTAATTGTTGGGTTGCTTAAGTAAATTTGTTACTCCTGATACTCCAATTGAGATAGCATTATGGTATGTAATGTGACTAAGTTAAATTGAGTATAGCTTAATTTACATTAATTTGTTACAATAACAAATACTGTTATGCAAACTGCTGCATAATAATTTTACATTCCACAGAATTTTATGTAGATTTTAGCATATGATCCAAACCACCAATCAAAATGTTCAAAGTAGTAACTTATAATATGATGCTTATCTGTAGAAAGTTTCAAATGGATTGTTGTTTAGTTTTTGCTTTTGGTTTAGCATCATTTCTCTGTGTAAGAGAGGCTGAACAAGGCAGTCTCGTAAGAACTACTGACCCAAGTGAAGCAGCTTTCGTACATACCAACAATGAATGAACTCAATACCTGGGCTTATGTGAACTAAGGTGAGATGGTTTGTTTGATTAAGATTATTTTTTAATGTAGCTTTAACTATTTTTAAGTCATATCGCTATGATGTCTGCAGTGAGGCAGTTTATAGTTATGTCTAGCACAGTGGCATCATGCCGCAGATATGTAGCACAATGTCCCACCTAGTCACATTATCCTGACACCAGGTAGACCTGTCCCAACACTAACCTCTAAATGCTGAGCGTCAAGCAAGGCAGCTATTAGCACCAGTTTTGTAAGTCTTTGGTATGACTCTGTCAGGGATTGAACCCATGACTTCCCGCTTCCGCGAGAGACGCTATAACCACTAAGACACCAGAGTGGTCTAGGTGAAATGGTAGTGATCTCAAAAGGAAATCACTTTATACCACTTGGCCACCAATGGACCCAAGTTTCAAATGGATCTAGTCCTACAATGTAAGACCTCAGCTTTGATATATATGTAAAAGGTGTTGAGGTCTTATTGCCTAAATGATGGTGCTGTGAGCCTGTGTAGCATGTTTTGATGTCAACTGACATTGTAACGAAAGTCAAACTTTCAGGAATATTTCACACACTTGGCAGACAATATCACTTTATCAGCACTTTTTTTTTTTTTTTACAAATTAAAGTTATAACATTCAGTTGGCTGGAAAATGATGGCAGCTGGGTTTGCTGAAGTCGGGTTCATTGAAGAGATATTCCTGTAACTCTTGACTATTCGTTCAGATATCAACTGACATCGTTACACACTACACAAAGCTGTTATTTGGGCAATGAGAAGTCGCACTAAAATATAAATAATGTGATACATAGGAATACACTAGATCCCATTGTGAATCAATTTCATAGTTTCAACTGTTTTCTTGATTAAAAGAATTTGTTAGCAAAATGGCTACTTTAATAATATCATTTGTTTTATGCTGATTTCTAAGCGATCAAGAATCAGAATAATTACAACCATTCTTCTGAAATACTTCTTCACACCGAGATTTCGTCAAAAGTAAAGAATAAACTTTTATTTTAAAAAAAAAAAAAACATATACCCCCCTCGTCAAAATTCGTAAAACTTTCAAAGACGCTCAGTCAGAAACCTGCAAAACAAAACATATGTCAATCAAATGAAAACGTATCTATATCTGAGAACAACACTCAAAAAGCCTATTTATGTCATCAGGATTATCATTCATCGTTACCTCGTCAACTGTGTCAATGCGCTTCCGCCAACAGAACGCCTTGATCTGTTTGACAGCAATTTTTCCACCATTTGAACATTTCCTGTCCTTGCAGCCTCCAGGAGCTCTTGCTCTTTTCCCATCACCTTCTCCAATTTTTGACCTATGTTTAAAAACGACATGATGATTTAGCCGACATCCATCACCTAATACCACTTCCTTGTTTTTTTCGTGCTGCCATCTAGTGACAATTTCCGAATGGACTTGAAACCGGATTATTCATTGGCTTCAAAAATTAATTTGGATTATCTTTGATATTTTGCTACTGGTACCAAAGAGACAATAAGAAACCATTTTTAATTCGATAAATATAAACCACGCCTACAGCTTTAAACCAATAGAATATATACTGTAGCAATTAACGTGACGTCATAGATATGCTCAAAATAGAATCCCGATGTAAACAGCTACACAAGGACAAGGCCTTATGCAGAGAGGAAAATATTGTCGGAGATATAGCTCTTTTGTGAATCCGCATAATTTTTGTTAAAGATGACAAAGCCACTTACAGTTGTAAGTATTAGTCAAATTATTTTCGTTAGTATTATCCAGCGTATTACTGAGAAACATCGGTAAAACTGCGACATGTACTAGCCAGAAATCTGGCAACAGGCCAGTCTATGACCAGTTCTTATAATTATATGCAAGTAGTTTACGTGTCGGCAGTTAGGCTTACAGTTCCATGTAATCTCAATATATTTTGTTTGCATTTGTTACTAAGCTTGGCTTTTTCAAGTGAAAAGTTAAAATCATCTGTCTGTTTGACTTTTCAGGTTTCGTCTTTTCATGACCTACAATGCAAAGAATGAAACGTTAAGTATCAACATGTAACGCAAGCTCGTTGTGCAGACAGTGTAATATAGTATGTACTGGCATTTTTGTTTTTGAATTCGTTTAGAAATCGCAAATAAAATTGTAAATGAAAGCTTACGATTGTCTTTTTGAAGGTATAATTTCTTTTTACGTTCGGTTCATAATATATAACATCTTTGTTTATGAATTTTTGCCACGTGACCTTAGCATGCGTCAACATTCATTCAATAGAATCATGTGACTGTTTGTAATGTCCTTGCTTTTTGCCTATACAATGTAAACCTGCAAACCCATTGACATTGTTTGGTGGGGGTGGGGGTGGAAATAAGATATTTAGGTAAAATTCTTTTAAATGGGTTCAGGCAAACCGAGACCAGGTAATAAGCATGTGTTTCAGTTTGCCTGTTGCGGTATTATACTTATTTGTTGCGATTTAGTTGGAAATTTGTTAGTGAACATTGTTTTACGAAACAAAAATCGACAGACCTTACGAGGAAAATGTTGAATTCGAATGCAAGTGATTCAAACCATAAAGACTGAATACTTTGATGGCAGGAAATTAGTGGTGTTGACCGAATGTTCGGTGATATATGTACATCAGAATCGATTGTTTGATTTAACTGTTTAGTTGATCTAACACAGTTGTGACGTAGTCCGAGTTTCCCCTGACCCCTGTCACCCCATGTTTGATATTTGTTCAGTTAAGTTTTGGGGTGTAGGCTTAGATTGCATTTCCCATCGAAAAGATGAAATTCGCAGACACCATTTGGTATCAGCATTGGGTAGCCGATCACTAGCCGGCCTAGCAAGCTTTAGCAGCTTTTCAGCTAGATATATCTGCATAAAATTAATAGGAATATGATTTGTTTGCTCAAAAATCACGAGCCTAGCATTCGTCGTGTCTCTAATTCGCTGACAGACGGGACGAATACGTCTGTATCTGGCCATTCGCATTCCTAGTCACATGACCATGCAACTATCGCAACCTGCATGTCAATGACATCAGCGGTCATATAGTCACGTGATATCAATAATGAAATAAATTCCAAAGTTGTAGTACATATAATATGGACATATTATATAGAAGTCGCTTAATGTTTGTAAATATATATACAATGCACATTTAATTCTCAACAATTACCAGAAACATGTCGGTATCCCAGCAGGGTGAAGAAAACCGTTTTTAAACAGTACTAAGCACGTGTCAGCATTGTGTTTGTTGGTATCACGGGACTATCACACTGACGTGCTCTCGGCGAAGTGAATCTGGTTTTCTTAAATTGCTGCAACATTATAGATTTTAGGTCGTTGTTGTCACATAAATATTTTGAGAAGTTTATAGTTTTTTTTCTTCCAGGTTTCTATAAAAAGCTACGTGACTTTCATGTACATGTTCAATTTGTTTTCGTATTGCACCAGAAATTGTGTATTATTGATATCACGTGACTGTATGACCGCAGCTGTCGTTATAATACTCCTACCACAGGAGTCTGACGTTTTATCATTAAACAGGGTTCGTACGGTCTTTGAAGGTCTTTGAAAGTTTGGGAAAAATGAGGTAGCGTTTTCAAGGCCTTGAAAGTTTGGGAAAATCGAGCATATTACCCTGAGGTCTTTGAAAGTCTTTGAAAATTGAAATAAACCCCCCAAAAAATAATTTCTTTCCAGAATCACAAATAAAATTATCCGAGGTTGTTAGATTCAGATGTAATCTAGTTATCCTGGTTTCTTTCTTTTTATGACCCGTTCAGTTTATTGCCGCCGCAATAACAAAAGAGGCTTTGTTTTGTTTGGCCATCCAAAGTATGCCCCGGCGGCGACTTCAATCACACATGCACTCTTCATCAAGGCAATACGGTGCCGCTACACACTTCATCAAAGGAAGTCACCAATAAAATTGCCCAAGGTCGTTAGCTTCGGATGCAGCTGGTTTTCCTGGCTTCTTTCGTTTGACGAATAGTTCAATTTGACTGGACGAGTCCATCAGTTTTAGCCAATCAAAATGTTAATTACACTAATTCTACGTAGAAAGTTCGCGAAAGTTATACGCTCGAGAATTCAAAATTTCTTCATTCGATTTACATCGTCTGCAAGTTCAGTGTTTAAAAATGCCAGGTCTTTGCTCTTTCAACGATATCTGGCTTGAACAAGAGAAGTACAAGGAATGGCTGCAAAAGAATAAGTTATGCAAACGAAAGGCGTTTTGTACGCTGTGTAAAAAGACGATCAACTTGGCTTCAATGGGAGAAGGAGCCCTTACAAGTCATGCCAAAGGTAGGTTGCAAATTAGTAACTACATGTTCATTTAGTGGAACAAAGATGCAGAAGTATAAGCAATTGGTAGTTTTTGAAAAAATAATGGTAATTCATTACTCGTCGGGTATAAAATAAGATCGTTTAGTTTGATGATTTGGGAGATATAGCAAAAGAGGGCCTGTTTAAATTTACTTCTACCGTCGGTTTATTTAACACGTTTGAGGAAAAAAGAATCATTTTCGAAAATTTTGTTCTACATAACAATATTCCTTGATTTAATACAGAAACATCCATTGTAATAAATTAAATTCACGGATAAACAGTTTCAAAGTGCGCATGCGTACACTATATTAGAGTTAAACAAGAGTTCTTGTTCTTGAATTGCGAGTAAAAAAAAAAAAAAATTATAAAAAAAAAAAGCCTCAACGAAACAAACAGGTTGCTATATATAGAACCTGTTTTGTCCAGCACTTTGAAGTGCGTGAAATATTACTAAATTTAAAGATGTTTATTACAAAAAATGGGGGAAAACCCGCCCAACCTAATTTTAAAGTCAGAGAATTAGGTGCCACACATCACAGCCTTTTTTAATAAAAAAAACAATATTTTATTTCACTTTTTCAGAAGCCATTTTTAAATGGTAATTTGTGTCTAAATAGCTTTTCTTACTAGCATGTAAAACCGATTTAAAAATTACTTTCATGCATCATGAAGTTGTATGTTTTCATTTAGATTCATTAAAATTCTTGCAGTGATAATTACTTTTGTTTTGTTTCTAGGATATAAGCACCAACAAAATACAATATCTGCAAAACAAGTGGCACCAGTAAGTGCATACTTTTCACAGCCAGCAGCAGATGCTGTGGCAAGTACAAAGCAGCCTACCAAAGCAGCTCCAGCAACTTCTACTTGAAAGACTAGTTTAAATACTTTTTGCACTAAATCTGAAGTACTACGGGCTGAAGTTCTCTGGACAATGAAATGTATTCACAGCCACTACAGCATGAACTCATGCAAGGGCATCAACAATATTTTCGAAGCAATGTTTCCTGACAGTAAGATTGCTGAACAGTTTTCATGCAGTGAACGCAAGACAGCTTATCTTGGTGTGTTTGGATTAGCACCTTTTTTTGCTGATCAGTTGTTGATGAAAGTGAGAGAGGCCAACTTGTATGTCCTTTTGTTTGATGAGACTCTGAACAAAGATATGCAGGAGAAGCAAATGGACTTGCATGTACGGATATGGGACTGCAACAAAATCAGCACATATTATCTCACTTCTGAATTTCTTGGTCATGCTCGTGCTGAAGATCTGGTGGACAAGTTTGAGCCCATTGTGTCTGACATAGGATATAAGGGTCTTCTACAGCTGTCGATGGATGGACCAGCAGTTAATTGGAAATTGTATGACTTGTTGCAGTCTCATATTTCACATTCAACACCCTTGAAAATGTTAGAAGTTGGTAGCTGTGGACTTCATGTTATGCATATGCATTTCGCAGTGGCTGTGCAGCAGTACCATGGGATTTGGAAACTCTTCTGAGCAGTGTTTACCACCTATACCATGATTCACCAGCAAGAAGACAAGATTTCATGGACTTTACAGGATCAACTGTATTTCCACTCAAGTATTGTAAACACAGGTACAAATATTTGTTTGGTTTACTCGATGTCTATTTATACAGTCTATTTTACTTTTTTAATTCATTTAATTTCTGAAAGTGTTTAAATTTAACTTACTTGGTATTGAAAGAAAATTCAAGTTCTCTGACTCATTGCTACCGTAATTATTTGTATTTTTTTGTTTAGTTTCAATTTCTATTGTTGAATTCTTTTCTGTTTTAATCAAACTAATTATGATTTTCCTTGTTTCAGGTGGTTTGAGAATATTGAACCAGCGGAGAGGGTCATTTTCCTTTTGCCTCATCTTGCTGACTTTTGTTCGGCTGTGAAGAATAAAAAGATAACAGTACCAACCTGCAAGTCCTTTAAGAATGTTCTTGATGCTATTGGGGATCCTTTGATTAAAGCTAAGCTGCAGTTCTTTGTAACTATTGCCATAATCACACTACCTTTTTTGGAGGCTTACCAAACTGATAAACCTATGCTTCCATTCCTTGCCACAGACCCAGGAGTTTTAGTGAAAGACCTCATGTCACGTTATGTGAAACCTGAAATCATGTCCAAGGCGAATTCTGTAACCGCATTAGTGAGCATCGGGTTTGATACGAAAGAGAATTTCCTTGATGCAGGAAAAGTTAAGGTTGGCTTTTCAGCTTCAGAAACATTGTTAAAGGTAGGAGCTTCAGACAGGGATAGATTTGCTTTCAGAACAGAGTGCAGAGACTTTATGATTGCAATGGTAAAGAAGCTGTTTGAGAAATCACCTCTAAAATATCCCTTGGTGAAAAACATGTCCTGGGCTGACCCTGGACTTATGCAATCAGGATCAGACAAGGAAAAGGGAGAAACAAAACTTCATAGGGTCCTAAAAATTATGTGTGAGGCAGGAAGAGAAGTAGAGTCCCGATGTGATTTAATATTAACTCAGTACGGAAAATTAGTGGATGAAGTTATCCAATCGGACAATCATCCATTGAAATGCTTCAGTAGAACAGATGACAGACTTGATGAAGTGTTTTATTCTGTCCTTTCCAAAAGAAATGAATATGTTGAACTTTGGAATGTTCTCCAGAAAATGTTGTTGTTATCACATGGGCAGGCAACAGTGGAGAGAGGATTTTCTATCAACAAACAGGTATCTGTTGAGAACCTCAGCAGAGAAAGCCTCAGAGCTCAAAGGTTAATCATTGACAGACACAATGAGAAAAGCTGGTGGACCTTTGGAAATCATCATTAGCAATGAAATGATGACATATGCCTCCTCTGCAAGACATAAGTACCATGCCTATCTGGATAAGAAGAAAGCAGAGGAGAAGGATGAGAAGAAAAACCCAAAAGGAAAGAAACGGGAGTTGGCCTTGGATGAAGTGGAAGAACTTAAAGCCAAAAAGCTGCGTCTTGACGCTGACATTGCCAGCCTACATGCTTCCTCTGTACAGAAAGCAGAAGAGGCAGAATTAAAAGGACTCATTGTGCTTGTCACAGAGTCAAATGCTCTTAGGAGAAGAGCAGAGGAAAAGATGACAGTGGTGGCATCTCTTTCCAAAATGATTGAAGAGAAAAAAAAGCAAATAAAATAATGCATTTAAAGCAGTGCTGATGTCTTTTAAGAGAACAATTTATGTTGTATTAAATCTGACACGTATGTTACATATTTCTGGAGAAAAAAACAACAAATGTTAACCTATTTTCTAGATCATTATAATGCAATTTTAGGCAATTAAGTATAGTTTGACTTTAATCAGTAAAAAATATTGTGGTATTTGGCATTTGTTGTTTTCTCTTATAACCTGTATACACAATGTTAGCAAAAATAGGTCTTGGAAATCTCTGTTTGTGGTCTTTAAAAGTTTGGGAAAAGTCTTTGAATTTATCAGTCATAGTTGAGTATGAACCCTGATTAAAGTACGGCGAAATGTCTGACAAAATAAAATACCCTTAACAATAATATATATATGTTATTGTTAAGGGTATTTCATTTTGTCCGACATTTCGCCGTACTTTATTGATAAAACGTCAGACTCCTGTGCTCCTACTTATCACTTTTATTTTTATACTAAGTCTGAGTACTGCAAACTCACCATAAAAAGTCAGTGACCAATAATGTACACTTGAGTAACTGAGGTTTAATAAGAAGATTTAAGAAATAGTATTTAGCCATTACATTAATTTTTACAAGCAGATCACAACATATGATATTCAATATTTTCTGTTGTTTTTTTTTCCAACAGCTAAAGAGTGTTGGGCCCAAGCTTGTGCCTTTCTTCAAGACAGTGGCCATATTTTTTGTGCTCTTTGGGGACACAGACTCTGAACAGACATCATCACCACTCTTCTTTTGTGTTGTGAAATGCCTCCCGGTCATTTCCCTCATCCTGTTTGTACTCCTGCATGGGATGAACTTGACAGAGTATTACAGATATTCACGTCGGATCCTTATTGGTCTCATATTTTCCTGTTTGGGCGATATGTGCTTGGTTTGGAAAAAGTCTTACTTTTTAGTTGGAATGGGCATGTTTGCCATCGCTCACATTGAGTATGCCAGTGCATTTGGATGGAGGCCGTTTAATCCCTATGCAGGGTCAGTTGTGGCTGCCTTGGGATCACTGGTGTACCTTTATCTTCAGCCAGGGCTGCAAGGAATAATGGTATATGTCACTGCAGTATACATCACTCTGATTTGTATTATGGCATGGAGAGGGATTGCAAGAGTTCAGTTTTTTGATGAATTATGGACATGGACAAAATTATGTAGTTGTGCTGGAGCAATATTGTTCGTCGTTTCTGACACGATCATCGCTGTCAACATGTTTCGTTTCGAGATACCCTATGCTCATCCCTTGATCATGCTGACATACTATGCTGCACAGTTTGGAATTGCACTATCTGTTGTAGATAGTCAAGTTGATGAGCTGTTGAGAAAAACTCCCCACATGGCACTTAATGGGCACATGGATTAGTTTGGTCTTTCCACAGAGGTTTCCACATTGGACAAATGGTTACTCATCCCATAATGCAAGATTAGTAAATCGAGTATTCAGTTTCTTGTGCAATTTGTCAAAAGTTGGCCCTTTTATTGTAGGATTTAGCAGGGATTATGTCACTTACGAAGAAAGATGATGTAGACTCTATAGATCCATATTTTTCAAAGGATTTGTTTCTCAGTTGTGTAGTACTGATATTATTTTTAGGTTATGACATGGTCCTTACATTGCATAATTCCTCTGCAAAACTGATAAAAGGGCTAATATTGCTTTCAAGTTTGTATGTTAGTGTCAGAAACATACGTTTTTTGTGAAATACAATTTAAAAAAAAAAGTTTTACATATTTGCAAATTGATCTCAGACTTAAATCATCACATGCCATGGTGTTCATATTATTGGCCTTGAGAGCTGGTATTTATTTGTGACTAATATTTACAAATTGTCATGGCAGTTTGTAACGCCCTTGTGATTTTAAAATGAAAGGCCTTGGGAAGATTTTTTTAAATAAAAAAAATGCATAGAACCTACCTATATAATTCATTAATTTATAATTTATCACCAGATTATTAGAGATTCCTTAGTACTGTCATCTTTACATTTCCAACCAAATGGGAGTTTATTTATTAACACAGCAACCATGTTTGCAAGATAAGTCCATTTTGATGAATTTGTACAATATGGTTACAGTTCTTCAAAATACTTACTCAGGATGTTTTTAAACTGTAGGGCATATTTTTACCTTTTTATTTTCATTATTTTTTTAAAAGATTAGAATACTGGATTTAGTTGATGCAGTGTTTACCTTCTATATATGTGTAATAAAAAGATCCCACCCTTCAAAGAAAATTGATTTTTCCAGGAGCTGAAAGGTGAACATGAGGGGTCTTATAATTTTTATTGGAAAGTTCAAAGAAGAGGATGGTGTTAAGGACTTCCTGGCAAGAATGGGGTTAGAACATATAAAATTAAGGAATAATGGCTATACTAAGTTTTGTGCATTTTATTTATATCCGTTTGGCTTTTTTTCCACAAATCATGGTGGGTACAAATGGCAGTGGGGTTTGTCCGATACTGTATCTGTATGAAACATTACTGATTTTGAAGAAGTTTTCAATTTGTGATGGTAAATATTATTAGAGGTATAAGTGGTGGTTTTTTTTAAAAATCATCCATAATTTTATCTCTGTGCTATCATTCAGTATTAAATATTTCTTTCATACAGCAGTTATAATGTAATTTATGTTAGTCAACATTTCCAGTTAGAAATTCATTATTAGTCGGAATATTTGTTTTATGTATTATGTTAGTAAATACAGAGTGCAACAAGTTGAATTATTAAAATGTACATAATCTTTTAGCTCATTTTTCGGGGTATGTATGGTAGTGTTGTTTCGATTATAATCGATTATCAGTTGGTTGAGTTAACCAATAAGATAATCGATTGTGAACTCCATAATCTATTGTGTAAAGGGAGATAATCGATTGTGAACTTCATAATCGATTGTGTAAAGGGAGACTACGTTTTAGGTGTAAGCAAAGCACAACAGTAAAACTCACAGCTACTAAACATCACATGAACAAAAGAATTTTGGGGGATTGTAGCAGTATTTCAGTTACATTTGACTGATCAGCCATAAATAGTTGCATTTATTTAATGAAGTTGTAGAACAAAGATAACGCACAATGTAATATTAATGTCAGATTAAAGTACTGTATACATGTCATCAAGTTAAAATAGATTACTCCTATACATTTATAAACATAATGAACTCTTGATCAAAGATATAACTGTTTAACAAATTAAAATTTGCTCTTAGTAACAGATTATAATCGATGATCAGTTGGTTAAGGGGATCCGATTATCGATTATGAATTTCTGACTGATTCCTATCAGTACTGTATAGTATCCTGTCAAAAAGCCTTTGGCATTATATCTGCTCAATGTTATTAAGATTAGTTTGTGTTTCTAGTAATAGGCAATGTTCTATAATTAGAGCTATTGGCCTTTTGGCATTGGGAAAGAGTAGTAGTCTGGTTATATCCAACAGGGTTCTTATGGTCTTTGACAGTTTGGGAAAAATGAGGTAACATTTTCAAGACCATGAAAGTTTGGGAAAATCTAGCAGATTACCCTGGGATAAATGAAATAAATCCAGATATTTTAATTTCTTTCCATAATCACAAATAAAATTGCCCTAGATTGTTAGATTCAGATGTAGTCAAGTTTTCCTGGTTTCTTTCTTTTGATTAATTATAGTTTGAATTTCATCATTAAACAATATTATATTATTTTGCATTCATTGTTTTCTCATTTAAAATAACTTGTATACAAAAGTTAGCAAAAATAGGTCTTGGAAATCTTATGTTTGTGGTCTTTAAAAGTTTGGGAAAAGTCTTTGAATTTATCATTCACAATTGAGAAAGACAACTCTGTAAAGATTTAGAACATGCTTAAACGGAGTTATATGTCTTGACTTAGTTTGACAGCTTCTGTATTGTATTTCAAACAACATCCTTTCAGTTCTTATCAAAGGTAATTGCTTAAACATTGTTACTTGAAATAGTTTAAGAATTTGTCTGATCAATTCTCAGCGAACTACAGAGAATCAAATAAATACTTCAAATATTTATTTGAGATTTTTAGGAGAATATTGGTATCTGCTTATGATCACATGAAAGGAAATTTATTATCAATTTGAGACAATATATGTTAATTCCTTAAATCATGTTTAATATGCCATTCTATCATAATAATCTGAATAGCCATTAGCATTCATAATAGAAATTGAGGTACAGTCTCCTGGAATGATTTGTCATATGTATCTCGTAGTATTAAAATATTTTTTTTTTTATGATAAAGTCATACTGTCAGTTTTCAATAAGTTTACATGTCATAAAACTGTTTATTTATTTTACTCTTCTACTTGAGATAACATGGCTACTGATGCAGACCTCACAAGTTAGTTAATACTATTGTGCAATTGTGAATAATGCTGATGACATGGGGTTTCTTTCACAATGACGGGTTACAATTTAAATTTGTAATGTGGGGATTGTTATCTTATTTTGTAAGTATCATCAAACTAATGATATGTCCACTATAATGTTGGATGAGAAAGGGAAAGAAAGTGGGAGATAAACTTTCCCTGTCATGTTGTCTTTGGTATAAACAAACAAATGGTTTTGTTATACTTCCTGATTCTTTCTGGTATATCCTATATGTTTTGTCCAAGATTATGTGTTTATTTTGCTGATATTTTTTATTGGAAATATATTTGGAATATTAATGGCAGTCATTCCTCATGAAACACTTATGTTCAAGAGGCAATCATTCCATATTAAATATTGATGTAGAGGCAGAATATGGTGCTTTTGTTCATTTTTCCTTCACTATTCAAAATTTATAGATTTTTTTCTGTTATTTTTTTTATTCTCGGAAAACTATGTTCATTTGACTTTTTGATCTGTAAAGATCTTTTGTATAAAATAGTGACATGCTTGTATATTTTGACATAGATTTTAAGTTTTGTACAAAGAACTTTTTCTTGCATGATGTAGTAAAAAATGTCATTTATAATTTACTATAATGATAATAATTTAGCACATACCACTCAATGCTGTTCATGTAAGACATAAAGTGTTTGCTTTATATTGAGGTACTTTATGCATAATATTACTATAAAATTATGTGAACTATGGCCAATCCTACATTGGTAAAGGGACCACCTTATACTTGATTACTTAACAATGAGGGAGAATTGTAACTTATCAAATTGTAATTTGTCAAAACACTAGTCACTTACCACATATGGACCTCACTTTTCTCACAATGCACCAAATTGTGTGTGTGTATATATGTGTATGTATGTATATGTGTGTGTGTGTGTGTGTGTGTATATACCTGTACTTTATGCTAAGTAATGCACAAATTTAAACATGTTCATCTGCTTGTTCAGACTGCATATATGTACTTGTAATTGGTTTCCTTATTAATAAAAATACAGAAAGCGCAAGAACTGCCAATGATACTGCCTCTTTGCCTTCATTTACTGACCAATCCTTAAAAGTTCATAGATCCAGAAAAGCTTATGGAATGGTATGTTGCCATCCATCCATTGGCACAAGCTTGTTATCACTGCTCTGTCTCAACTGCTGGAAGTGTTACCATGAAACTTTACAAACACTTTCAACCTGCTATGAAACTTTACAAACATTTAACCCATGGTCTAGTTAATCCTCACTGACATCCAATATGGCCACCACATCAGCCATCTTGAAAATTTTGATATCACCATAACTTTTGGACATAACAGTTTTCGGTAAAAGGATGTTATGGTGCATGGATGGTTCTAAATGAAAATAGTGCTGATTCCTTAGCAATGGCTGGTCGTATCAATATGATGTCTTATTGGTCATAAATGATAACAATATGATTTCCAGTATTGCAATGCATCTTCCATCATGGGAATCTTGTTATTGCTACTCTTGAACAAAGTCTTGTTGACATGGGGTTTTCACCAAAAGACTTCTTATGATGTCTAATTGGTCCTAATTGAAAATCATGATGTTTGCACATCCAATATAACTGCCACTACTACCATCTTGATAACTTTTTTTGCTTTTTTGGAATGCAGGGTCATGTCATATCAACATTGGTTTTTCACTCAAAGACTTCTTGCAATATCTAGTTGGTTATAAATGAAAATTGTGCCACACAGACATCTAATATGGCTATGGTAATGGCCATCTTGAACCTCTTGTTATCACTACTCTGCAATGAATGATCATATCAGTTGGAGGATTCATTCAAAGGCTTCATTTAATGTCTATCTGGTCATAAATGAAAAGCGTCCCAATTTTATTATCACCACCTCTAGATAACTGGTCATAATGAATGACATTGTGCTTTCATTTTCTTATAATGTCAAGCTTAGATGTTAATGGTGTGCATCTGATATCCGATATAGCTAACATGGCAGCCTGAAAATCTTGTTTGGTTATGCCTCCAATATAAAAATGGATTTTCATGTTAGTTCTTATTAAAATGGTACTGATCAGCATCTGATGTCCAATATGGTCATCATGAATTTTTTTTAAATTCCTTCTCGTTAATGGATCGTCATTTTGACATGGGGGGTGGGGTGTTAGAGGAATTCTTTTGCTGTCTAGTTGGTCCAAAAATGACATACAGTATGACCATTATGGTTGTCATCTTAAAATATTATTTCTACTTCCTAATAAGAAGATGGCTAAGTCAACATGAGATTTCCACATTTAGACTTAAATTACTAGTTTTTCCCAAATTAAATTTGCGTGAATACTAGTTTTTCCCAAATTAAATTTGCATGAATTGTACATCCAATATGGCTGCCACAATGGCTGTTGTGAAAATCTTGCTGTTGCTACTACAAGGAAAAGGCTAGTCATGTTTACATGGAATATTTTGCGAACAAATTGTCTAACAATATCTACTTGGTCTTAATGAAAATGGGGCCAATCTGACATCCAGCATGTCCTCCAAAGCAGTTAATTTTAAAATCTTGACATTGCAGATGAGAGGTTTTCAACACTTAGCAGCTAAAAGGAAGGAATGATCTTATCTTGAATTCCCGGATATTCTTTTTGTTCACTGGAGTTATTCTCTTTGAGGGACTCTTGTTTGTGTGCATATTTTAATTGCTTACAAACTGGGTTATCCTGTTACATGTTTAAGGTTGTTCACTCCAAGATTACTTTGTTCTATATTAGAAGAAATACTGTATATACTTGCATTTTAGATTAGTCCAGTTGCAAACTGCAAAGACATCTCATAATGTAATGACAGGTCTGGGTCTGTGTGTCAGTTTGTCAGGAGTAATAACAAATAACATAGATCCTGATGTGCAGGTACATAATGCTACAGCATATCTGGATTTTTGTTGTTTGCAGTTTGACTCCACATACAAGCAAGTATATACAGTACTGGTATCTCTTATGGTTATTTAAAAAATTATAGACATATGTACATTATGTAACATTAAAGCCATGCTCAAACATTTAAGGTTTCCTTTTTGTTATGTCAGTGCTGAAATCACAGCATGATACGATTTGCTCTCAAGGTTATCAGTCTGACATCACTTCTGTCATAAGGTAGAGCATATTACATTATGTCTGTCCATCTATCTATTGAGGTTTGTTTCTACGGATAACTTGATTTGTCCACCATCTACAATTAGCAAACTTCGTTGATTATTTACACTTTGGGTATGAAAGAATTATTGATTTTGTGGTCCAAAAGGTCAAGGTCAGTTATGTTTCTGCATAATAACTTTAGTTTTGCGTCATCTTCAGGTTCCAAACTTTATAGATGGCTTGCACTTAAATCAATAGGAAAGGGGTGAAAAAGTTAAAGGTGATGGTCAATTTGACTGATTTTTGTACAAAAACATTAGTTCTACAATACTGACCTGAACCAAATGTTGTGTATGACTTGCACACTGAGTAAGGAAGAAGTCAGTGAATTTTGGGGTCAAAAGTTAAAAGATCATAATCACAGTGACTGATAGAAAATAAACATTTTCCACAATGTTAGCACAGATATGGACCCCAAAAATGGCCTTTGTTTGGGTAAGGAAGAAGTCTGTAAATGATGGGATCTAAGTTAAAAGATCTTGTTCACAGTGAATAAAAGGCTTGCACTTAGGTAAGGAAGAAGCCAGTTAACTTTTGGGTCAAGGTCTTTGTGATTGAAAGAAGAAAAAAAATGGTATGTGCATGAAAATGTAAGATTTCCTTTAATGTATCTTCCCACTTTTATGGACGACTTGCAGGTTCACAAGTTAGAAACGTTGATTTTGGGTGCGACAGAACAAAGGTCAAGGTCACTATGAAAGCAGAAAACTTTGATGGCGCTCTACAGTTTCGTACTTTGCATAGGGTTAGAATTTTAAAGAAAAATAATTTTCTGGGATTTCTTCACTGGTTATACTGGCAATACAATAAAGACTTTGTATATCTTAGGTGTTGGGAGAAGAACTTTCAATTCCATTTTTTTTTTATGTATGATTGATGGGTGTACTTTAGGTTCTAGAGTATACAGCTTGGGCTAACTTATGATGTGCTCATGTAAAAAAAACTGCTAGCTCCGCATGGTCGTAGAAATTTGTACAAGTTTTCTGTTGCATTTTTCTTTGTGTTTGATGTAGCATATGTACTTTTACTGAAGACTTGATTTCCTCTCCCTATCTTTTACTGTTCTCTGATCTCATTCTCCTATGAGCTGAAATACTGGATCAGATTGAGTAGAACAATTCCATGAGACTTGGTCAGTGGGAGTGTAAAGTTTCCTGTACCATACTCAGAGCTATGAGGGGATGAATGACATAATGCATCAAAATTTATACTCCATACTGATATTTTAGGTGCGTGGGTAAAAATGATATTGTGCAAGCTCTCACACTTTTTTGTGTTTAGAAAGTGTGAAATTTTACTTAGCTTGACATCTGAGACAAAATTTCTTAGTAAATATTCAAGCTTTTTAATATAAGAAAGATTTAAATGTTTCCCATATGGCAGAAATTTTGAGTAATAGGATGCTAATTGGGCAAGTCAGTCACTCCAACTTTGGCCTTGTAGCAAGGATGTGCCAACATCGCATTTAAATTTCCTCTGCCTGGGCCTCACTTTCTATGTCCTTGGCACTTTTCTGGAAAGGCAGCCTGGTTTGCTTCCTGCAGATTGCAGTTTGTACATTTAACTGTTAAAAAGGCACACAGTCCTTGAGTTTTGCTTTTATACATCGGTGGATTATATGGCTTGCAATTTCCAGCTCAGTCATGCATTATGCACAATGTTTCGAATATCCTCGTTAGTTTTGGTATGTTGATAATTACATTTCCATTGATGTTGACAACGTGCTGCAACATGTGACCCAACAATTAAGTTTTCTTCATTTCTTTCTTTCTCCAATTCAGGGCAAAGCTTGGGTGCACATTATTTGGGCCACAGGAAGATAGTGATTCTTCATATACATCAATTCTTGGGCACTTTATTTGTGGAGATGTAGAACCAGATTGCAACCTGAATAGGTTGGTCACTCTTGGATACTCCTAACACATAGTCCTATGGTTGACCGTGTTGTATGAACTCTTGTGGACACCTAGCTATTTTCTTAGCTCTTCCTTTAGCCATGTTTTCTTAGATAGTGGCTAATGTGGGTTATTGTAGTATTAGTGACATCATGGTTACCAGTTGTTCCTGGTTGTGATGGATCTTAGACAGTATGTAACATCATAATCAGGCTGGGGCTTGAAATTGTTGGGAAACACACCTATCCCCTTTTTTGGCATAAAAGTCTGCATGTTTTGGTTTTATAATTAATTTGACCATATAAAGCAGTCAATGTATTTGATTTTCATTGTAATCAATTATGTATGTAATCATCAATCACATTCCTGGTCCATGGAATGGTCTCACCATTAGTTAATTCCCCTTGACTTTTCATTTCAATTCTTTGGCATACAAGCATTAGTGCAGATTCAAATTAATTACTAGTGCCGGGGAAAAAAGTAATTATTTACAATCAAAATATATATTTATGTCTACTGTTATGAATTTATAGCATCAAGGTCTTTTTTTTCTTAATCCAATGCTGGACAATTTTTGCACTATTACCTCAAACTTTATGGAATTTTTCTCACTTGATTTACATGTATACATGACCCACGTATAGTTTGCAACTTTGGAAATGATCTAAATACATTATTTGATGTTTGGATTGAAAAATAAAACAAATACTTCATATGCATTTATTCTTGAATGTCTTTCTTTAATGTCAAAATAATAGGATTTCCCAGTGACGTTAAAATACAGTTTTGACGTCATGAAGCTACATTTAAGTTACTTCAGAGGGGTATAGTAAATTAACTATATGTTTGTCATTTTGGAAGTAAATACCATGTATGATATATCAATATGTTTGAAATTGACTGCAGAATATGATAAATTTTTCAATAAGTTGAAAACACATCTTCAGTGGTTCTTTAAGGTGGCGCTCTACAGTTTCGTACTTTGCATAGGGTTAGAATTTTAAAGAAAAATAATTTTCTGGGATTTCTTCACTGGTTATACTGGCAATATAATAAAGACTTTGTATATCTTAGGTGTTGGGAGAAGAACTTTCAGTTCCCTTTATTTTGATGTATGATTGATGGGTGTACTTTAGGTTCTAGAGTATACAGCTTGGGCTAACTTAAGATGTGCTCATGTAAAAAAATCTGCTAGCATGGTCATTTTCACTTCCTGGACTTCAGAGGTAAATTGTAGAAAAATGGTCCGATAACTTTTTTTACTTTTCAGATGTTTTGTAATTTGTTCATTGCACTTTCAGAAGCTGCTATTGCCTACTTCAGCAAAATTCGTTTCCCTAGTTTAATAACTGCTAAAGTTAGTGTACTTTTGATTAATTCTGGCAAATTTTTGAAGCACATGGGAGCATTCATTTTGTTTTACCATGTGCTTAGATCATATACAATTTCCACAAGTGCAGTATCCAAAGAAATATCAGCCACATTACATCAAAGTAGCATTGAGATATGCCAACATTATCTCCATTGTGCATGTTACAAATGCAAACAACTTCACCTCACATACGTCACTATCTGAAAAGTACATACTAACTGGTGAGCACCCCCTTTAGGAATAGCCGAAGAGCATTTGTCATGATCCAAGTTTGTGGAGAGTTTGTTCTTAACACATTAACCCCTAGTTTCAGCAACAACCATTAGCAGTATTTGAACCTGTTTCTAGGGATTTACCGGTAGTACGGACAGTCGTGATGAGATTGCACCAAAGTCATGTGAACTTGATCCAATTTCAACATCACTGTTGCTTGAGTGCTTAGATCCAATATTACCTTCACTGACTGATGTTATTAATACCTCTCTCTCTCATCTGGGTAATTCCCATTATTTTTTTCAAAACTGCCATTATAAAACCTCTGCTGAAGAAACCAACACTCGACCATAATGATTTAAAGAACTACTGCCAAGTTTCTAATCTCTCGTTCATACAAAAGGTCTTTGAAAAAGATTTTCTAGCCCAACTTTTATCTGATCTGAATTCAAACCGTCTTTTTAGCAATTTACAGTCTGCATATCGCCCCTGCAACAGTACTGAAACTACTCTTCTGAAAATATTTAATGGCATTCTCTCTGCTTTGGATAGTAGAAAGAAGACAGTTTTTACCCTTCTTGATTTGTCTGCAGCATTTGACACAGTAGACCATGATATATTACTTCACCGTCTCCAGTATGTATTTAGCATTCAGAATACAGCCTTACTGTGGTTAAAGTCCTACTTTGTGAACAGGACACAAATTGTATCTGCAAATGGAATACACTCCAGACCAGTTGATCTATGTCGTGGTATTCTAAAGAGGTCTGTTCTTGCACCTGTTCTCTTCATTCCATACACTCAGCCACTCTCAAGTGTCATAGATCATCACCCAGTGTTTCACCAACTGTACGCTGAGTACACCCAAATATACAAGTTGAGCCACCCAACTGAATTAGATGCTACCATCCAAGGAGTAGAGAGGTGCATTTCTGATGCGAAATCATGGATGACGTGCAACAAACTACAGATGAATGATAAACTGAGGTCATTCTGATCACAACACAAAGACTTTCTCATTCACATCCTTTACTTCAAACAATAAATATCAGCAGCACCAACATTAAATTCACAGTCAGTACGAAACCTTGGTGTTACTCTAGACGGTGCTCTCACATTGCACAAACATGTCATGAACATATGCAAGACTGCATATCTTGAGCTGAGACATCAGCTCCATTCACAAATATCTTTCAGCTGATGTCACTAAAACACTTGTTTGTTCATTAGTACTTTCAAGACTGGACTATTGTAACTCAATTCTGTCTGGTTCGTCTTGATATCTAGTCTTGAAACTTCAAAAAGTTCAAAACACAGCTGCTCAGATCATCCTTAGAGTACCATGATCAGAGCAAACCTCCCTCTGCTCTGTACCCTACACTGGCTATCCATTCGATCCAGAATCAAATACAAATTTTGTTCTCTGTGCATGTTTCACTGATGGACTCCAGTCCAACATACCTATCTGGCCTCACCCATGTGTATACACCAGCAAGATACTTACACTCCTCTTCTAACAATTGCATACTCTTGATTCCCACTATGAAAACAAAGTCATATAAACAACGTTCTTTTGCATACCATGTCCCAGCAACATGGAACAAATTGACCACTGACACAAAGACGGTGATCCCTTTCAAGAATGCTCTCAAAACTCACTTTTTTCGACTACAAGAACAAACAAAAAGACCTAATAATGTTCCTACCTTAAATATTTTCAGCATTTTTTTAAAAGTTTTCTAATTTCATGGTGTGGTTTTTTTTGTTGTCTTTTGTAGTCGTATCAATATATATGTTGTAAAGTGCTTAGTGCTCTAATGATTAGGCGCTATACAAAGTCCTCATTATTAATGGATGACAAACAACAGACCATCCCATAAGCTTGTCTGGTCAATGACCATTGGAGTTAAAGCTCTCCAAAATCCTGCCCTCATGATTCAGCAAATCATCACGATTTTCTTCCTTAATTTATAATTGTAATTTTAACCTTATTGTTATATATCCTCTAATTGTCTTCACACAATTGTTTAGACTTCTTTCCTACAAATCGGCTGTTAATTCATAAAATCAGATAAAACTAGAGGAACTTTATTCTCAGTATTTCTTACATGATCAGGAAGACATCTGGCTCCAGCAAATGACCAACGATCCTTGTATTATTTTATAATTTTCAAAACATTCAGATAAACTTGCTACCTACACATACAAGGGAAGAATTACAGAAACTATTTTGTGACCACAGAAACTTACATGACATCCATGTGTTTTTAATTATATTCAACGAATAGAGAAATAAAAACAAATTCATGATCAAAAATATTTTACTTGTGTACAAGCATAGAGCAAAGGACAAAGCAATTACTTAAAATATCACAGTGGTGAACATAACTGTACTATTCTTCTACGCTTGAGAATGCTTGTCAGTGTTCTCATAGTCTCCATAACATCATCTGTAAATTATGCAGACAACATAAAATCATACATAATGAGTGATATTCTTGAATCTGGAATGATTTCGTTAACATAATGGTATCCCATTAAAATAAAATAAAATTATAAATCACCAAAAGCATGACATCCTACAACTGCTTTATGTGATGAAATCTTTCCAATTTTTTCAGGATTTCAATAATGTATGCTGCAATCCATTTTGGTTGACATTTCAAGTTTCTCTCAACCTGGCCCAGCTTTCACAAAACTTCTAAACTTTAGTATCTACTTAACTAAATTTGTTAAAATATCTATAGAATTTTTTTAAAATAAAAAGTACAAGTCAATGTCTTGACTTAAATTTTTCACAATAACCAGTATGGTTTGAAACCAATGGTTAATGCCATAATTTCACACTATTACAGAGCTAATAGCTCTGTGAACTGCAAAGGTTCGCTTTACACACATTGATCTCCAGACCTTAAACAGAAGAACTTATTTGGGTAACCAAATTTGGGGTGGGAGGAGGAAGAAGCATGAAGCATTCAGGGCTTCTAAGTGATGACATAGAATGCTTGAAATCAAGGTACTGTTAAATACAAGTAAAGATAAAGATACAAGTTCATCAACATGGGCCATAACTCTGTTCAAACCAGAGAAAATGAGATAGATTTATGAAATCTTTTCATCAAATTGATTAAAAATATGTTGCCTAGTTACTCAATTTGCTGATTTCAAGTCAGACACAAGATGATTGACAAATGCATGACTCCATCCAAATTAGTATATATAAGATTAAAACACATCTAAGAAACAATGTTCTTCTTACTAATTTGATCTGAACAAGTTCAATGGTTCATGAAATATGCTGATTTCATGCAGCATTAAAAATATCCTCAACAGCAAACAAGACTAACCCAATCCAAGACAACAAGCAAGTCTATAAAAAAATCTTTACTACCAAACAGCATTGGAGTGTGCTGAAAAGTTTAGGGTTGTACTATACTGAACAAATGCGAGATTCCATGTTTTTTTTTCTATTTATTAAGCATCTCTGCACTTTCATGGGCTTTGAACATGTAAAAATGTTGAAAATACTTACTAATCGCTTTTGAGCAAGGGGAGCTGGTCACATGTTTGAATCACATGTTAAATCATGATGTCAACCAAATCTATTAGGAGCTGCCTTATCTAACTGGTTAGAGCACTGGACTGAAAGAGCTGACAAGATAAAGCCCATACAGAACACACATATCAGTCTTCAAGCAAATTGTTCATACCAAATTCCATCAGGATTTATTAAACAGTTCTTCAGCTGCGCCAGTTACAAACAATATCTCGTGTAAATATGAGACTCACAATTTCAAGGGCCATAACTCATTCCAAAAAAGGCATGAAGGAGACACTATTCATACTAAAGTGAATCAGAATATGTGGGATGATTCACAAGCTGTTGTCGTAATAAGAAATATCTTATATATGAAGCTAATTTTCAAAGACCTTAATTCTATCCAGAATTAGATCGATGAGACAAAAGCCACAAGAAGCAAATTCAGATCAATGAGACAATGTTTTCACCATAGTGTGTCAGAATATGTGGAATAATTCCTGATCTGTGCCAATTATAAGCAATATTCCATGTAGAGTTTATTGTTTATGATCATAACTGCATCCAAAATGGAGCTGATATTTGCTATTTACAACCAACATCCCATGTGGAGTTAATTATCAAGGGCCATAACTCCATCTGTAAAATGGAACTGATGAGACCATAGTCATAACCTGTATGTCTATGAGACTGTGCACACAGTGTTTTGTATCAAAATATGCTGAATGGTTCCTAAGCTATGCTGTTTATAAGGATGCAACATAAAAATGATCAAAAAGAGGCAATAACTACATCAACACTGGACCTGAAAGGGTGAAATCTTTAAATAATGCATCTAAGTGTCACAGGCAATTTCACCAACCAAATGGTTACCAGTTATGTGTAAAGATTGCTGAGTTTTGGCAACTTGCCAACCAAATGAATCCAATTATTTGTGAGCGATTTGCCAATTCACCTACCAAACAACATCCATCCATTTCTAAGGGTTGCAGAGATTTTGGAATTCACCTACCACATGACATCCAATCATGTTTAAGGGTTGCATAGATTTGACCATTCATGTACCACATGACATCCATATATGTGTAAGGGTTGCAGAGATTTGTTTGACAATTCACCCACCAAATGGCATCCCATTATGTGGGGGTTTCATAGATTTAGATTTTGCAGTTCAGCTACACAATGGCATACAATTATGTGTAAGGGTTGCTGAGATTTGATGGTTAGAAGAAGACTGAATGGAGGACAGCTGAAAAAAGTGTATTACGCTGCGGATCATGCATCTCAATGCATGGCCCTAGTAATTAGTAAAATATTTGAGTTTGAGAATGTACACAAAGTTTGAGAAGCTGTATGCAAGATGGGCCAGTTTTTCAAATGAATAACATAAACTTAACAACAGAAATTAAGTTTGGAAGTAGGCTACTCTACAAAAAAAAAAAAGAACACATGAAAATTTGATGTACTGTTTGTACTCAATTGTAAGTCGATTCAAACTGCAAACAACAAAGATCCTGATCCACTATAACATAATGTCTGCAGTTCAGGGTCTATGTCGTTTTTTTTCTACTGACTACTCCAAACAAACCGCTCAAAACTAGATCTGCCCACAGATGTGCAAGGCAAATCGCGGTCGGTGCATTTTGTAGTTAAACTTGTCTTATAAACATGTTTAGATGGTATGGACAATTAAATTACACATGAAATCAAAAACCACTTTGATGGATGATACATCTTTCAAAATACCACATTAAAGAGGTGGAAAGTATTACACTAATGCTGATAAACAAAAAATTGGTGATATATTATGAACAATGTTTAATATTAATAAAACTTGTGAACTTTGCCCCTGGAAAGATATTTCAACTTGATTTAAGTGCACTATTGCCTGAACATGGCACACGTAAATGCGCCAATTAACAAGCTAAGAGACAGTAATCATTGTAATATGTTATCAGAATAACAACTTTATTCACCGATGTAAAATGCAGATCCAATTTTAAACAGAACAGATCCAGATCTGCCATTTCATAATCTGCTGACACCAAGGTCTGCAGTGTTCTAATTACATCATAATCAAAACAAAGAAGATTCATTGCCATAATGTAACAGGAGATCCTAGTCTATGCTGTTCACTGGTGGATAAGTGACACATGGATGAATACTGTAACTTGAACACTTATATTTGAATATACATTTTTCTCTCGATTATTTCAATATATGCACATATATTGTCAAAATAATGTTTTTACATTATCAACAGGCATAAACAGAGGTAATTAATTCTACTCCCAATTCAGAAGTTTAGTAAACAATTTAATTTTTCTGCTGGATAAATTGACATGAATTTAATGGATTATGTAACTTAATAATACACCAATTAATATGACAAAATAAGTGGACATTGAGTATACACCAAAGACTTATTAAATACAAATCACATTGGATGAAAAATCACACATGAAAAATGATATGTAATGGTTTTCCATTTCTCTCTCTCTTTCTCTCTCTCCCTTTCATATTCCTTGAAAACAAAAATACAAACAGCTAATTCTTCAAAATAACAAAAAGAACATGATGTTAGAAAAAACTCAATTGAATGTTTCCTAGCATTAACTTTTACTTACAAAAGTGACATATGTAAGCTAAAACTTCAACAGTCTTTATTATTTAAGCTACATTTCACTACAAAAGGTACTCTATAGACACACATGTTTAGGTTAATTAGGTTTCTGATGGTTTACAACAGACTGAATGTACACCAGTTTCTCATCAGAATGTATCCTCCCAATAGTGTAAAATAAACATATTTTCAGTCTTGTAACCTAATTTTACCTGTAGTTCAGGTGAAGTCATTTACAAGCAACCTACTCATTAAGGACAAATCTGACCCCTATTTCTTAAGTTTACTTTCATAGTTCACCTGTATATGCATCTGAAAAGGATGCATGTTTGGGGTCCTATAGTTGTCCTTCCATTGGATTTCAGTGCATATTTATAAATACATACGTGTTCTTCATATTTGTCTACCTGCTCACGTAGTAATGTCATATACTGTTGGGACAAAACAATGTCATATTAGTGAGGTGGCAAGTGTACAGCACATGGCCTGCTAAATGTTTTTCTTCATGGAGTTTTCAAGGTCTTCCAAAACTATTCATGGAGCTTTTTGTCTTATGGTAATTGAACTTTATTAAATATGAGTGTCATTTTTTGATCATCTAATTCTATCCAGTTTTATTTATTCATTCTTTTGGGAAAATATGTCGTTAACAAAAACTTTCAGCTTACAAATTTACCTTTTATTTGGTTTTAACCTTCTTTATTGCTTTCAATAATATCACTGTATAATATCAAAATCCAAGGAGTATTTCCCCCAAATCACTTCAATCACTTTTAAAGGACCCCCTCCCCCCAAAAAACAACCTTCAAGGTATTTTAAAATAATCCCTCAAATTCCAAGAATTTGTCGTGGTTGTACAAACCATGCAGAAATTTCATCAGGATTAGAATGACTTTAGAGAGACACAAATTAACAATATGCAGCCATGCTGCCAAGAATTACAGCTCTAGAGGCCAAATTAGTCAAGTTTCACCATAATTTGAATAGACATTATACTTCTGTATTTTTTCCAATGAACAAAGGTAAAGCTACTTGTAATTTAAATATTTTTAGCATATGAGATCAAAAAGATAATAAATTAATGTTAGCACATAATACTTGATATGGCAAACCTTTCGATACAAATAGCACATGCCTCTTCTAGACATTATGATATGAAAATGTACACATGAACTATCCAATATTTACAATTCCAGTATATTTTGGAACAAGAGTCCATGAAAGGGACAAAAGCTCTACTAGGCGAAAATAAATTCAGGAATTCAAGACGCAACCACTTCTCCGTATTAAATGTTGAGTATTGAAACAATCCCTTATATTCTTCACCAATAAGCAAACTTTTCAAATTAAATGCTGTGGTGGACAGACTGGATTTCAAATTAGCACTATTTTCAAACACTACCAAAAAGACAGTTTATGGTGAAAACTGCATGTTAATATGACCATCCATTTAGGCACAGTAGCAACAGCACTGTTTTCAAGATGGCTGAAGTGACAGACATCTTGATGTGCAGATGGTGCTATTTTCATATAGGACCATCTAGACATCATAAAAATCTTTTGGTGAAAGCACATTGTCGATATGACCATAGAATTATTAGATTTTTCAGATGGCCACTGCGGTCACCATATTAGACATCAAATTCAACCATCGTCATTGTGGGCCAACTAAACTTCATAAAAGTCTTCTGGTGAACACCCATGTTGATTACAACTATAAATTCATGATACACGATAAAAAAAATTCAAGACGGCCATTGTAGCAGCCATATCAAACACCAGACTGGCACCAACAAGACATTATAAGAAGTTTTGTGGAGAAAACCACAATTAAATATACGACTTGAAATACAGGAGTAGCAATACTGATTTTCAAGCTGTCCGTCATGTTAGTCACATTACACATCAGATCTTCACCAGTTTCATTTCATACCAACTAGACACCAAAAAAAAATCTATGTTCATCCATTCAGGAGTAATAGTGACAATAAGATTTTCAAGATGGCTCCTGTGGTGGCCATATTGGTTATTCAAATGGCTCCAATTCCATAAAACCAACTAGACTATGGTGTGGGTAAAATGTCATGGCAGTTCTCAAAGAGTATTGATAAGAAGCTTGTGACTAGGGCCATGCATTGGTTGTACTGATGAGAAATAAAAGAACATCCTATACGCTCTTCCGGTTTATGACCAGTAATGCAAACTGACTTTATTGATTTATTGCTTTGGTTTTTACTAACACACTTTTACTTATTATTACTCTCTTCAATAGTGTTATGTCTACTTTGTATAATTAGATAAGCAAAAGCACTGAGACAATAAAAATCTCTGCAAGTCCCAAAAAAGCCATTCACTCACTATTCAATAAACCAGCTGTTCAAATTGAGCATTATGTAGCAATGCTTAGCAAATTTCTTTCACAACAAGCCATCTTTAATCCCTGGAAAAGAAAGCTGGCCTAATTAAATCAAAAAGTCAATGCAAAAAGAATATAGATGCTAATAACCTGATTTTTCCTTAAAGTGGAGAACCATTGTCTTATGTGATATCCTATTCTCATTTCAGTCAAATTTACTTAATAAAAGAATCAAATTGACTATATTTACTGTTGAACAACATGCACAGAAACTACAAACTGTGTAATCCTTGTACATCCACCTAAGCCAGCAAATCAGGGTCTATACTGACTATTCAATTTTCGTGCATTGTATTTCTCAGCAAACAGTAAAAACCCTTATGTGCTGCCCCACTTTGTAACAAGATATCTATATCAACATTCAAAGTTTGGTGGGTTATCAATAGCTAAATTATGTATATTTTCACTCATAATTAAAGTCTGTATGGGTCAGTTAATGTTTTACATTTCTTATCAAAAGCAAGTCCGCACTTTGAGATCAGTCTCTAGTTCCAAGGTTGAGATGTACTAAAGTAAATATCACAGGATAGTTACGAAAGGCTGACGCAGTTTATGTTTAGTCAGTGATCTTCAAATGCCAAGATAATTCTTTCATGCCTCATTGCATTCTCTCTAATGCGTATTGAAATTCTATAAATAGAATTATTTCGTAGAATACGGCATTTTAAGAAGTACTATCAGTCTTGGAAGATTTATATTGAATGGATTGATTGATTTATTTAATTTAATCATTCACTGGAATTATAGTGCTCTAACATTCATATAAAGACTCTTTATATATAATAATTGTATTATTATAATTCATAATTGAATTCATTTAAAGACATATCTGGATGATAACAGCAATTTTTCTGCTGAAACATCATTCCAACGCAGGCAATAATTTGGAATACCTTTGGAACTCATTTGGATTACTCAAGACTTTTGGAATTAATAGAACATTTAGGATTTTAAGAAAACATTCATTATAAATTATTTTTAATTCTTTCCCATGGTATATTTGAAGAAAAAAAATATTTGTCAATTATGCAAAACTTATTGCTATCTTGTTACCATTTTAAAGATCATAGATTCATAACAGATGTGCATTGTACATAATTGCATTATGCCATAACATCTATGTTTTAGCTAACCTGGCAGAGCATTACCAGACATGCCAAAACCAAGCAGTGCATTACCACACATGCCAAAACTGAGCAGGGTTTTACCAGACATAGTTTGGGCCCCAAGTGGTCTAAAGCGCTCTCCGTTACAGATCACTGCAATCTCACCTCTGTCTGTGTGGGTTGGAGTCTCAGATTCGGCCAAGGCGGGTATGTGAGAAAGGTGCCAGTAGCTTTTCGTGGGTCAGTGGTTCTTTCCGGGAATTTTCCCAGGTTATTCCTCTACCAGTAATACTGGTCGCCATGTATAGCCTATTGTGTTCTGAAAAATGGCATTAAACACTTACACAACAACAACCAGACATACCAAAACCAAGCAGGGCATTACCATGCATACTACAATGAAGCATGGCATTACCAGATATGCCAAAACCAAGCAGGGCATTGCCATACATGCCAAAACCAAGCAAGGGCATTAACCAGACATGTCAAAACTGAGCAGGGCATTACCAGACATGTCAAAACTGAGCAGGGCATTACCAGATTTGCCAAACCCAAGCAGGGCATTGCCATACATGCCAAAACTGAGCAGGGCATTAACCAGACATGTCAAAACTGAGCAGCGCATTACCAGACATGTCAAAACTGAGCAGGGCATTACCAGATTTGCCAAACCCAAGCAGGGCATTGCCATACATGCCAAAACTGAGCAGGGCATTACCAGACATGCCAAAACCTGAGTGTCTATTTAAATATACAACATTCATGCAACACAACTGCCACCCTGTCACCTACATAATCACAAATGGATCAAAAGATAACATTTGTTGAGAAAGTGATATTTACAGGGCAATAAAAATGAGTTCATATTTCCGTTTGGTGTTCAACATTATTTCACTATTAATTAATCTCTACACTTTTAAGAGGTTAACAAACAAAATGAAGTCAGTAAATAGTTTTGTTTCGTTTGTTTAAGGCCTTATTCATTCTGCTTTGCATTTGATATAAATTTCATTTGAAAACAAATGGGAATGATCCAATTTTAGAAAGAATCCACTTTTCAGAATGTTTCAGTCCAAATTATCAAATCTATACAAGAATGATCCAATTTTAGAAAGAATCCACTTTTCAGAATGTTTCAGTCCAAATTGTCAAATCTTACAAGAATGACACTTTTACCTTGCAAATATTTCCAGGCAAAAATGTCAAACAGGATCCTGAGTGATAGAATTGAAGAAACAAATGCAGGTTTTGCAACCATGGTTCACCCTAGTTCTTTTCTCTCCATTTAACTCTTAAAACACAGTCGAAAACATATCCAAGAACAGATGTAAATCTAAAAATAACGTATAATCCCTTTTGCGATTAAATGATTTAAATTTAATTGCATTTACTGTTACTGCATGGTTTTTGTTTCCCAATTTATCAAGTTGCTTATATCTATGTCATATGAAAGCAATTAAGATACGGTACCTTACAAAAGAAGTGTTTATAACATGTCTAAACACTGAGTATTTATTTAAGAGCTTAAGTTGTTAATGGAACTGATTTTAGTATGGAATTTAACAATGTAGTCGTCTTCCTGATATACATTTGAACAGCATGAAAATGAACAATTCATCAAATATGTTATTATTTGTACTTTTCTTCATAAGCATGAAAATGAACAATTCATCAAATATGTTATTATTTGTACTTTTCTTCATAAGCAATGTGGCTTGTCTTGATTTAAAATATTTAAAAGTAGAGTGAAAGAAACAATTTGAGTAGAGCTTGGATTTTTAGAACCTGTTTATCCAATAATTATATCAAAATGTCATGATTTTCTCCCCTTCAATGCTGGAATGTAGATATAATTAACTAAATACCATACACAAACAACTTGAACTGTATTTAAATAATTGAAATGTACACCTCAACATGCAATTCTTGATCTGATTAGGTCTACAAAATTTTGTTTATGTCAATGTGGATACAACAGGCCATGAAGAAATGGGACTACTGTACCACATGTACTGTTTCTACAATCACAGGTGAACAACTTACTTCTGTTGGTCTCTTTGAAATTCATTCCACAATAAACATCTCAACATGAGTATATTTAATTCGAAATTGGGGTATTTTTCCAATGAACAAAAATAGAAAATAAAACTCCGAGCTTAATCAGAAATTCTATCTATACTCTTTTAAGTCATGCTCTAATACTCTTTTGCACCTCAACTGCAAACTGCACAGAACCAGATCTGATGGTGCATAATGTGCTGGCAGGTCAGAGTTTATGAATAGCCAGGCTGTGGTCAAGTAAGAATTGTGCTTCACCTCAAATCTTCAAAAATATTTACCGGCAAATTTACCAGCTAGCTGAGGATTATATTTTAAAATCTGCTCAACACCTTACAAATTTCAAACAAAACTTTGTTCTGTGTGCACAAACTTTTTAATTCCCCCCAAAAAAAGTTGTAAATGGCAAGTGTAATGTTAAAGAAATGCTATTTTATGTTTAGCAGATGGAGCAGCCTAATGAATATTGTACACAAAATGCAGCAAGTGACATCGATGGTCACACAGGACAAAATAAATCTGTACATCTATACTGTAAACAACATGTAAGATATCAACAACTGGTAACAATAAAATAACTGGGATGAAACCCACAATGAAAAAATTACCTTAATCTTAAATTTGTAATGCAAGTCTAATATATATATATATATAATTTATTGTTATCAATTATATGCCACACATTCAAAAAATTATGTAGTGTGATTGCAGGCAGCTTTATATTTTTTAAAAATTCACAATTAAGTATCACTTAAAATGTGTGTGCTTTGAATACTCTGAAAATATAAATAAAATAATCTGAAAACAATATTTTATTCTCTTTTTTCAAATCAATGACTAATAAAAAAAAAGAACAGAAAAAATAGTGTAAACTAATGGTTAATAGTCTTACTGTAAAGTCGATGGTTGTGATGTGAATCTATACTGTATACTCTATGCAAGATGCCTTCTGTTTCAATGACTAACTATAATAAAGTGATACAAAACAAGTATGTCATTCTCTAAATACAATAATATTACAGATCAAGTTTATATTATATGCTAAATATCACATAGTAGTGCAGTACATGTGTCTTTATCACAGAAATATGTTCATTTCCTATGTAGATGGCATATAGCATGCCGAGAAACATTTAAAAAGATTATGTAATATAGACATAATTATTATAGTTATTATTATTAGTATCGTTTTTGAAGCAATACAATACAAATGATTCCAGATCCAAATATGTTAAATAAATAAATAAATCATTACTATAAAAATTGTTTTAAGATCTAATTAAATTTCTTATTTTTAAATTACAATAAAAACTTATTTTACAATATTATTTCTATTTTTATTTGCATTTATCACTGATCTGGTAACAAATTATTGTCATCTGAATATTCTAATTATTACTTATTCTGCATATATGTGCATATTTTCTTTCTGTCTTCAATAAAAATAATAAGAAGAATAATAATATCTATTTTATTTGCTTTTTAAATGTAGCCAATGCACAAACATCTGAGTGATACTTAACCATCAAGTTTAAAAAAATATTATAAAGCAATATTTAGATGGCATTATTTTGGAATGTGTGACATGTAAAATATGATCAAGTCTATTCAACTTGTATTACATTTTTATGTTTCAAGTAACTTTTTTACACTTTATTTTAACTTTACTGGTTATAGCATTTTCTTATCTTGCACACTATATACAGTATAGACTTTTTTTATTTTCTTGTGCTGGCATAATATAATACACAGCATGCATCTTATATTGTACATTAGGCTCTCCGTCAACTAAAAATAGCATTTCTTTAACACTGCGTTCACTTTTGTTAACTTTATTTTACCAAAATTAGAAAGTTTACACAGACAGAAGATTTTGTTAGAAATTTGTAAGACTTAAAGGGATTAAACCGTCCTCAGCTAGAATGTAACTGTGTCAGGTTTATACTTTCAAATACGAGACATGGGGTACAATTCACAAAGGACCAATTCAATAGTAGATCAGTTCTATGCTGTATGCAACTGGACTTGACATATATTCAAGTACACATGGTCAACAATAAGAAACAGATTCCTTCAATTATGCAGTCAAGTTATAATATCCTCCAAATAATTTAATTTAATTTCTCTTGTGCAGTTTTACTTAATCTAGTTTACTTAATAAACTTAGTACTGATCAACATTCATTTTCTCATGTGGTAAAAAAGTTCAGTACATGTAAATAATGATGAGTTTCTAACTTGCAAAATAAAATCATGGTTTATAAAGTTCCAGCTCTGACCTAAATCTTTCGAGACAAAACAAACCTTATTTATTTTACAAATAAATATCTTCTCTAAGCCTGAACAATGAAACCATCTTCACAAATATATTTTTGTCAAGAAGAGCCATCACACATTACTCCGAATTCATAGAATTCAGTTATTATTACAGAAATTATGGAAATTAATGTCAAGGTTCGATGAACTGAAATATACAAAATCCCATAGGGTAGGCAACAATGGAAGATCTATATAACAAAAACAGTGATAGCGTGTGTAGCGTGGAAAAACAAAATTCCCTTAAAAGGATATCACTCTCTTGTCAAAAAAGAATTTTCTCAGAACTAAAGATGATACTAATTCTTCCTTTTAACTGCAGAGTTTAACCATCTCAGATATTCCTGAGTGAAAATATTTTTAATTTAACCACTGTGGCAGCCATAATGGATACATGATTGGCACCATTTTCATCTATGATAAACTAGACACCATTATGTGAGTTTTTTTTATTTTAAAAAAAAAACATACATGTGATCAATCCCTTATGGACAATCAAGAGCAAGATTTTCAATATGTTCGCCATACAATCAGCTCCATCTTCATTTCAATGTCTTGAGTGGAATAATATTCACCAGAAAACACTAAATAACACAAAAAGTCTCGGGGTGAAAATGAAACACTGATATGATTTTCCCTTAAGGAGTAGCAATAAGATTTCAAAGGTAGCAGCCATTGTAAACAAAACAATGGAAGCATTTTTTTTTAGGACTACCTAGACACCATAATGTGTCCTTTAGCTAAAATCCCATACTGATATAACCACCCATTCTTCCAGAGCATTGGCGAGATTTTCATTATATTTATCTGAGCAGCACCCCATTGATTTATGACAGACATGGGCTACTTTCTCCAGGGCTCAGGCCAAAGAAGTGATTTATAAAGCCCCAATCAATGATGTAACTTAATAAAACCAGGTGATAGGCTGGACACAGGCCATATCTTGTCCAGCCTTGACATAGGACCTACTAAACCTTGGGCAGAATGTACCATGTGAAGTTTCAAGTCAATCCTCCATGTAGTTTCATCAAAGTATTGATAAATTTGTGTAGACAGACTGACAGATGTTGGAAACAGATATCAAATGACAGACAACAGAAAATAGACTACCTTATATACTTATTTATAAGATGAGTCTACTTGCAAACTGCATAGACCCAGATCTGCTGTCACATAATGTGCCAGCAGATCTGGGTCTGTGCAATATGTTAGGAGTAATCAAATAAACTACACCCTGATATGCAGGTGCAATACGTCTCAGCAGATCAGGATCTTTCTTATATGCAGTTTAACTTGACTTGTAAGCAAGTATATAGGTATTCCACCAGGACTATGAACATAAGATGGAATATTTTACAAGTAATCATCTTCACTTTTGTCTTTGATATAGCACTCTAAGTTGCCAAATTCAAATCCAAAAATATAAATATTATATACCTACTGTGGAAGCTTTACCAAGTATGTAATCAAATATTTGCATCATGTGAAATGTCAAATTCTATCTATAACTGGTAGAAACTGTTTACTTTTAGTCCATTATTATTATTATTATTATTATTATTATTATTATTATTATAAATTACTTGCTCTATGAAGCTGCAGTTTGCATAACTGTAACAATATTTGGACATGTACTGTTCAAAATATTTCTGTGGAGAAAAAAATGTGAAAACAACAAGCCTTCCAATTTACTATAAACCATGTTCTTTTTCCCTTCCTGAAATTGTACATGTACATGGTGCCAGCTAACAACATAATGAACTCCAATGTCTAACATATCAATGTCTAACAATTCAATGTCTAAGATATTAAATGTTAGTATATGCGTTTCAAGTGGAACCTTAAAAATCTATGTGAAAACATACAAATGGCAGCTAGAAATTGATCTGTTTGTGGCTAGCTTTTCGGATGGGATGGTTTTGGTAGACCATCAAATCTTTTGTAGGTATAGTTGATAAACACCCAGTCTTTCTTGTACTGCTCCTCTTGGACTTGTTGAGATTGAGTTGCTGTACATCAAAGAAAAATAAAAAAATTAATAAACTGTCAATTTCATAAAACTTTAAAAATCAAATAGTCCCCATCCCGTAAGGTTAATCAACATTTTCAAGACCATTATAAATATCTAAATCCACTGAGTCACATTTTAAATTGTCACAATGCATGGATTAAAAAAAATATTCAGACAGTAGACTAGTACAATATGACAGTCCTTTCTTCAAAAATTAAGGAAGAATTCCCCAATAGGTCTCCCCTGTGTCACAAACACATGGTTTCAATTCAAAATAACCTTGCCCAAGGGAAGACAGGACTGAATGAATATGGATGAGCAGTGCTAAGACAGGACTGAATGAATATGGATGAGCAGTGCTCAGAGTTCATGCTACATAGTCATCCCCATGTTTCTCATTTCACCGCAGTAGACAGAAAAAGTGAAAAGGAACAACCCCAATCTCACCACCCCTGTTGAAGCCACTGGTTGCTTTGGTATTCTAAATATCGTCCTGTGTCTTTCTTCGATCCAGTAAATGATTACTCATTCCTGCAATTACATATTGATCTCACGGCTCAAATATAATTTGCTAGTCCCTGCATTGTTTCACATGTAGAGAAAATATCAACTTGCAAAATCTTATTTCCACTGGCATATTTCTGTCACCAGATGTAGGAGATCATAGATTTTAACCCCGGCCAAGTCATACCAAAGACTTAAAAAAATGGTACTAACAATTTCCTTGCTTGGCACTCAGCATTAGAAATTAGTATTAGGGCTGGTTGACTTTGTGTCAGGATAATCTGACTGGGTGGGACAGGATGCTACATGTCTGCAGCATGATGCCACAGCACTAAACTTCACTATTACCTGCCACACTGCAGACATCCAAAGTGATATGACTAAAATTGTTAAAGTAACGTTAAAAATCACATACACACACACAAATGACAAGAAATAATCATAATACGTCTTTAGAAAATCTAAGCCAAATAAACCATTTAGGCATCCCAATTTCTGATAATGTGCAATGGGACCTTTACCGTTAAGATAGATGCACTGAGGCAAATGATGAGCAGCTAGATTTGTTACATGCAATTATGATTACACAAAATTATGATTAATATGTTGTCTTGGAAACCTTTATATACAGATATACTGGAAAGCACAGATCAATGACTTTTAGAAACATCTATAAAAAAAAATTAAAAATGCTAAATTCACCTGATACAGTTTGATTTAGGATCTGGGTCTATACAGTCTGATGTGATTAATAATGAAAACATAAGACATAGACCCTGAATTCTGTAAAAGCAGCTCAGGGTCTTTGTTGCTTACAGTTGGACTGGGCATGTATGCAAGTTCATGTGAGAGTAGTAATTAAGCTTATTGGGCATTGAAACTGATATGTAATATTCCCATAAATTTTACATCTGAAAGGTTAAAAAATAGACTTACGCCACTTTAGGTTAACATCTGGGAATTCATCAAAGTTGGATGTATCGTCAATACTTTTGATATCTATAGGAATGGCTGCAGGTCTATCTCTGTAAACAGGAAGGAAGAAAAATGTAAAGACAAATTCAAATCCAGATATCTGCTATATTTTGTATATTCCTAAGTTGGCACTTTATACACTTTTGGTTTGGATTAAGCTGTCATGTATACAAGAATTCCACAGAAGCACTTTACAACTTGATCCCTGAATGAAGCTATTCAATAAAGTCACAAAGAATAACCACTTACAATGCTGACATGATAAATAAAGTTAAGGAAGCATTCTCTTCGTATCCATGACAACACTGATGTTATATAAGAATTTGCCTTATACTTAAGCGTTTTACAGACATTGACCTCTGTGTAAGATCATCCATATTTTTTTAATAAAATCTTGTTGGTTATGTCAACAATACTATTTATACTGGGAAAATGATATATCTTGATATTTGCTAGAAAATTTAATCTAATATATGGAACCAGAATACCAGCCACTGGTACTGCAAGAATGTGTCAAAGTGTCAGCACATCGTAACATAATACATGAAGCTTAGGCCAATATTTTTTTTAAAAAAAGGCAAAATTACAACAAATTATTATTATCATCTTCTAATTCTTATTCGGAGACCTAATCAAATAACTCTTCAGTATTGAACTTTACCAGAAATACTTTTCTGAAGTCATATATATCAAATAATGTCAGCTCTAGAGATAAGAATGTTTGTATGACACAGAAGGATTGACAACAGCTATAATCTCATCTTGTAATTGTGTAACTATAGTCTAAAGAAAAAAATTGTTTGAGTAAAGATTTTTTCCTGGTGCCACCTGTTTGGCTGTTGTTGTTTGCAATATGTTAGTCAGCCCCAGTGTGATGCCCGAAGAGACCTCAAAAACCAGACACATAACAGGGGTAATGGAGTACCGAGAAATAAACAAGAATATCAGAAAAAAACTTGAAGAAAGCAAAAGAAGATTGGATTAGACAAAAGTGCACAGAAATAGTGAGAGAGCATTCCAAATTGGGAAAGACCGAACCAGACAGAAGCAACCAAGAGTCAGTACCATCCAACACAAAAATGGAAAATGCCTCACATATGCAAGTGACATTGCTGAAAGATGGACTGAGTATTGTAAAAAAAACTCTACAACCATCTGTCCACAGGAGACCCAATGGTGCCTGAAGTTCCAAACTCTGCAAATGATGATGATTTCCCCATTCTCAAAGAAAAGGTGGAGTCAGCAATAAGAGTACTGAAAATGAGAAGGCAGCTGGAGTAGACAACATTCCAGCTGAACGTATCAAGAATAGGGTGGGGGATCAGTGATAGAGCTACTAACAAAATTCTGCAACAAGATCTGGCAGACAGGTGAATGGCCAACACAGTGGACCCAGTCACTGATTATAAAACACTCCCCAAAAAAGAAAATCTCCAGCTGTGCCAAAATTACAGAACTATCAGTTTGATCAGCCATGCTAGTAAGGTAATGCTGAAGATCATCTTGAACAGACAACTCACAAGCAGAAAACAAAATCATTGAAGAACAGGCAGGGTTCCAGAGTGGAAGAAGCACAACAGAACAAATATTCAATCACAGGGTTCTGTGTGAAAAGTACATGCAACATCAACAAACATCTATCATGTGTTCATAGATTTCAAAAAGGCTTTTGACAGTGTGGCATGAGGCATTGTGGGCCACAATGAAGTACAACATGGGTCAAAAGTTGACCAATACCATCAAGCTGCTGTACACCAAGGCTAAAAATGCACTAATTGCTCAAGGTTTTGTGGGGTTCTGGTTCAAGACAACAGTTGGAGTACATCAAGGCTGTCTCCTGTCACCCACAATTTTATGCATCTACTTAAGAGTGCATCATGAGTGAAGCCCTGGAAAACAACTGTGAGACAATCAGCATTGGAGGGCGTGACATCACCAACCTCTGCTTTGCAGATGGACATTAATGGGCTGGCAGGCAGTGAAGACAAGCTTGCCACCTTAGTGAAGAACCTGGATGAAACAACTTCCAGATTTGACATGGAAATAAGCACTGAGAAAACAAAGCTGATGCAAAATAGTGGCAAACAAATTTCAACCAATATTAAAGTCAGAGGACAGGAACTGAAAACAGTGGGCCAATTCAAATATCTTGGTTCCATAATCACCAACGAGGGATCAAGAGCAGAAATTTTGTCACGAGCAACACAAACAACAGCACTGAACTAGCATTAACAGTGCTCACTAGCTCCATGATGCATAGCAGGGATTTAATAAGTACCCCTAATTTGAACTCATGTGCAACCCAATTCAAGTGCTTCTTATGTATTACTTCATTAATTATTAGACTTATTTCAGATCAACCAAATGATTTCAACTGAAAGTAACTTGGTAATTTGTAAAGATTCCTGAATTTGTATTCAGCTTCCTCATTTATACCAATTACTAGCGATACTCTAGAGTTACCAAATGATTTCACCAGATTTGCTATCAATTGCCCAACTAGAATAACTTATAACTAAGCAACCATAATCTGAACTCGTCCTCTTTTGTACCAAACAATTACATTTACTTCCTTCTCTTTTACTTCCATTAAACTGCTTCTACAAAATGTAAATCTAGCATAATTAAATAGCAATTCAATTTTTTTATTTCTACCAACCAGTCTGTACAAAATACAAGGGCTAACAAACAACACTTTATAGCACAAAACACATAGCACAGATCACTTCTGTAAACAAAAATTTATGACCAGCCAGGGTCTATGAGTATCTAAACAATAGTTAGGGAAGTGTACAAACCCTAGAACAAAATTTAAAAAATCCAAATTTGTTGAAACTGATACAATAAAAGACATATTGGACAAAAACATTAACAAATAAAAACCTTTAACACATTAACTCCTAGCAATGACTTTATGGGGCAAGAGGTAGTAGCCTACTTCCAAGGTCTGTAGCGTCAAGGTCATACATGATACACTAAAGTTGGTGGAATCATAGAAAGGTAGACACATGTAGCTCTACAATGATAGCAAATAATCTGGACATTTTAGTTGCACTACAAAATACTGAGGAAAAAACAGATGGTTTTGGACCCGTTTTTTTTCCACAAAAAATCGCCCATGGTCGGATTCCAAATTTGTGTCAAGATTTTAGACTTTATGGCTTCAAATCTACGGTAGACCAGTCTGAAGCGCACACAGACAGGTGAACCTGTGCAAAAAGTATGATAAGGTGGACATTTTGAATAAACAGTTTTCTCCATATACAAATAATTATGGGTCCGTTAAGCAAAAAAAAAAAACAAGTCTATTTTTTCACCTTCTGCTCATGTACCAGCAAACTAAACAATGAAAAACATTTTCTTTTGCATGACTAGCCATTTGTCTAACAGAATATTGCTTGGAAATCGATGTATTAGGATGTATTCAGAAATAGTCCCCAAAATGTGTTTCCTACTAGCATTTCATGCGAAAACAGCAAAAAGCCTCCAGGGGATAATGTATTAACTTTCTACAATAGGGGGTTTCTTCTATGATGCAAACGTATACTTTAAACTGATAAAAATATTACATTTTTTCTATTATGTTGTGTTATTTTTGTTCTAAAAGCTTTGTTAAATGAAAGCAACATTTTATGGCTGATCAGTCCTATGTAACTGAAACAATGCAACAATCTCCCAGAATCCTTTCATTCATATGTGATGTTTCTATAATTTAAAGTATAGAAAGACATGGTTTTCTTGTTTGTCATTGTTTACAAATACTACAAATGATGTTGCATTTAAAATGAAACAAATCATCAAAATGTGTTTATATTTATTAATTCGACAATTTAACAACATGCTCATGTAATAATGACAATATGTTCCTAATTATCAATCCTATGGTTTTATATTTGTAGTTGTAAAGAGAATTAATAAATTTCAGGTCAACTTTAGTGGCTGGGAGTTTTACCAATCTTTGTGCTTTTCATACAACTAAGAAGTAGTCTCCCTTTGCACACAAAACAATTATGGAGTTCACAATTAATTATCTTATTGGTTTGCTCAACTAACTGATGATCAATTATAATCAATAATTGGAAACAACACTAGTTACTGTATATAATCACATATAACTCAAATGATTTAGGAAAAAATAAAGGTCTAAGGGGGGGGGGCAGTTTATCTGTGGGCCAATGTATAATTTTACAGTTTTTAGGTCTTTTTGTTAACTACTGTAATGGCTGTAAATCATGGGACACAAAACAATAATTTTTCCATGTCCCAAGACAAAGGCATGTAAAAAATAACTTTTGGTGACCCGACAATTATTAAACTTATAAAGTACTATGATTGATTTTGTTATTAATTTGAGGTGCATATTTTCTGATTTCTCCAACATGTTTTTTTGGTTGCTTTTTTTTAGGGTTTAACGCCATTTTTCAGCACATGATAGACTATACATGGCGGCCAGTATTATTGGTGGAGGAAGAACCCAGGAAAAACCCCGGAAAGAACCACCGACCCACGAGAAGCTACTGGCAAGCTTTCTCACATAACTACATTAGCCGAATCTTAGACTCGAACCCACGCAGACAGAGATGAGACGGCAGTGATCCATAACAGACAGCACTTTAGACCACTCAGCCACTCAGGGCCCCTTCTCCAACATGAAATTAAATAAAGGTAACTACAGACTTCATAATTCACAGGCATATCGAGTTTACCCAGGTGACCAGGCTGAACAATATGTACAGTACTTAAATAGTGCAAAGCGTGCATAGCGCCATCTAAATCCTTATTTATTCCCAAACATATTAGCTGCAGATTTTGCTTTATCTGACTTTTCAACCAACTGCATTCTTCCACATAACATTTCAGCTAGTCCTTATAAGCTGTGTCATTTACGCTGAATCACATGCTCAGGAGTTTCTCATTTTCAATGATGAAAATGATCCTACAAATTGACATAACATTTTTAAAAACTTGCGCACGTTTAATTGTACAAGGCACATAACCAGCATAATTTACATGTTCAAGAAGACTGGTAATATTATTATAAAGATTAAAATTCTAATACAGATCAAGATGTAGATTAAGATGCAGTAGCAATATATGGTAGTCGCTTACCAAAATTGAAAAAAAAATGTAATAATCGTGAGTTATCTGCAAAAATCAGAAGATATTATGAAATCAGGAGGTAGGCAGGCAGCAAATAAAAAAATTGGAAGGATGTTTTTTCTTCTCCTGGTGTATAAGTTGACAGGTATGGTGTAATGTCGTTTACATCAAAGTAAGCTACAACTCGGCTTTTATGGATTCAGCATAATTTTCGAAGCATTATTTCTGAAACTTCATTATTGTATTTTGGAGATATCATAAAAGTTTAGCACAATGGTACCCATGATTAGACTCCAAGAGATGTACTTAATTCAGCGCGTAATCAGACCTACAATGTACATGCAGTGGTGCCATTATGTAAATACATTCAGTAGCCTAACTGCAAGAGTTGAATTAAACCATATTGTTGTTTGTTGTGTTTTCATACTGGGGTTACATTTTAATAAGTTAGGTATTTACAATTTCAAAGCAAAGTAAAAACATAATTACCTGTGCACTAATATAAAATGTCGAATGCAATAATGAATAGGCAAACAATATTCATTTCAAAAGGGAGAGGTAGTGTTATAGAAACTCAAAATTTCTAAATTCATGTCATCGTTCAATCAAATGATACCCAAAATCTAAATTAGGCAGAAACACCAAGAAAAAGAAAATTAAATAAATTACTTTTCAAACAAGTTCATACCACTTCTATTTTTAATAATCAAACCCCCAACCTCAAGAAAAGCAAAATTGTATTTTTTTTTAAATACGAGTTTGCCAAAATAAATGCAGTGAGAACTTACTGGAGCATCTTGAGATGTCATGGAGTTGTGGGTTGGCTTATACATAGGTCGTGCACTTTTTAGTGTTTATACCTGATCATTTTATGGGTTGGCTTATACGCAAACGGGTTTATACACGAGTATATATGGTAAGCTCATTAGTTGAGTTCCGGGCATTTTCATTTCAATTGTTAAGCCCGTTGGCTGAGTTTTGGGTCATTATCTTTTACAATATAAAGCTCATTTATAACATTTAAGGACATGCTCATTTACAGTGTTAATTTACAGTGTTAATTTACAGTGTTAATATATTTTGAGTGTTAATTTACAGTGTTAATTTACAGTGTTAATATATTTTGAGTGTTAATTTACAGTGTTAATTTACAGTGTTAATATATTTTGAGTGTTAATTTACAGTGTTAATTTACAGTGTTAATTTACAGTGTTAATTTACAGTGTTAATATATTTTGAGTGTTAAGCTCACTGATTGAATTCTTCAGTAGTTAAGTACTTTGAAAAAATATGTTTCCATTCTTAAGGAACAATGGATGGTAGGTAACAGGAATATGACTCTGACCTTAATTGCTAAAATTCTTGACAAATGTTTCAGAATTGTGCTATATAACATCACAATGTTGTTATGGAAACCATTTTTCATTGCTTCAATTACCCTGCTGAAAAGAAATAATTCTGAGCGATGTTTTTTTTACTACTGTAAATGCCAGCAATACAAACCTGATATGTTCCCAGTCTACACCTCTGAAGAATGAAACAGCTCTTATATCTTCTATGCCGCTGCCACCTATTCTGTGTTCTGCATCACAACAGAACCTGAAAGAAAATACAAATAGATGAGCCTATTAAAATTTTGAGAAGACACTGGGTCTGATTCCTTTATATGCTCACAATATTCCTTTTTAAAGTTAGACAGGCAAGACTCTATAAACAACAAATCTGGAAACCAGAGAAATGCAAAGCCCCCACTGTACTTACCTGCATTGCCATAAAAACTGGTAAGTTCAATTTTAAATGTAGAATTGAGACTTACTGTTTGTGTTGTTCTATTTTAAATGATTGATGTGTGGAAGTTTATGGTGATGTCTATCACTGGGGCATCATGCCATGGACATGTGGCATCATATCTCACCTAGTCACATTATCCTGACACCAGTCTGACCAGTCCTAACACTGACCACTTAATGCCGAGCACCATGAAGCAGCTGCTCAATCATTTTATAAAGTCTTTGGTATGACTAGGCTGGGGTTTGAAACTGCAAACTCCTGCATCCAAGGCTCTAACCATTTAAGCTGTTATAGCAGCTGACTGATACTGCTTTGTATCACTATGCTTATATAGTTTACCAATAAGACAAGAATATTTCTCAGCCCTTGAGAAATATTGTTAATTTCCTATGATAATCACATTCTTAATGACAAGTCCAGCCCCTACTTTTGGGGAATTCTAACAATGAAATTTCAATGTTAGTCATTTTCAAACAACCACCTTACTTTTCCAAATAAGAGGCCCATGTGGACCTAATTTTGCTCACCTGGACAGTTGATACATATCAGCTTGTGAATGCAAATTCCCACAAGGTTGTTGAGGGGAAATTAAAGCCTGTTGATTAGTACTGGTGTTATTTATCTTCATTCCTATATATAGGGTCACTTTCAAATGCATTAATTAGACATCAATTATGCAACCAGAATTCTACCTTGGATTTCTCTAATCCTGTGCACTAGACCTGGATTCAAACTTTTGTAAATTGTAGAGAGCCCCATCCTTAAATTACGTACACTTACTTGGCATTGTAAGGGGAATTAATTTGTGCAGTCAACATGGATTCATGGGTCAGTTCTTACCCACCTGGAGCCCCATCCCTGGAGATATAACTTGAAAACCATCAAGATCCACACCCATGGATCTGCACTAATTCATTGGTAAAGACACTTGACTCATGACCAGAAGGTTGCAAGTTTGATTCCCATCATCTGCTAGCCTGAATCCTCATTAACATGCATGGATCTCGATCATTATAAAAACTTACAAAGATCTTATTGATAAAAGCATACATACTGAATATGATAAAAATCTAATCAGAAATAGATTAGATGCAAGATCACCACACTATTCTGTGTCATAATGACATGATACAAGATCCTAATAATAAAAATTTACACACCAGATCCAATCAAACTCTAAAAATATGGCTTCTACTGGATACAACCAATCAGATGCAAGATTATCTCATCATGGATGCTGCTCATACCTGAACTTGTCCAAGATCTTGAAGATATAAACAGTCATATGAAAATTATAAGCATACATAACAAATTTGCTGGAAATGTGATCAGCAATAGAACAAGTTCAGACAATCAGCAATAGGGTTATCTCATTATTCTGTGTGGATATGACTCATTATCCAACTCATTTCAAACCATCAAGATCTATGCATTATATACCAAATCTGAACAAATATTTGAAGAAAACAAGAATATGACCTCTAACGAGTTGACAAGCTCAGCCAATCAGATGCATTACATACCAAATCTGAACAAATATTTGAATAGACATCACTCCTCAGCCAATCACATGCAATAACATAATTTGCATAGATATCACTCCTCAGCCAATCACATGCAATAACATAATTTGCATAGATATCACTCCTCAGCCAATCACATGCAATAACATAATTTGCATAGATATCACTCCTACCCAAAAAGGCCAGTCTAATAAATGTTTTGTTTACCTGGCCTAACGATAAGTTAGTTCTTGGTTTGGCCTTTTATCCACTGTTTTGTACACCAACGCTTGCTCGTAAACTCTATAAGCTTTATTTCTAATCTGATTCTGATTGGATTTTGTATATAAATTTAAATGATCAAAACTTTGGATGAGTTTTTGGGCCACATCCATATTTATTAATGAGGTGATCTTGCATCTAACTGGTTGCATTTTTGAACACTATAGGGGCCATTTTTCTGATGTGATCTTGATCAGATTTGGCATGTAAGCTTATATAATTTTGATCTTGAAGGAGTTTGATTAACATTGACTCACATGATAATAATTTGTAATAGAGAAATACTGATGTAGACTGTACCGTTGTATGAGGTCTTTTGCTTCAGTAGATATGGGAACTTCTGGAGGGAACACCAGAGTCTCCTTCCAGTTCATCACCTTCCTGTAAGTTTCCTGCGGGTTTTCTGAGCAGAATGGCGGGTAACCTGAAAGATCAATATACAAGATATGTCATTCTGGTCCTTGTGATTGCTAAAATTACCATTGGATGACAATTCACTTCAACATAAAAAAAATCTGGCTATTGAAAATTATGGGATGGTTGCTACTGTGTGCAGATTTTTGCCTTGATGTCAATGATATCTGCCATTTCTGAGGTAATTATGATGTTAAGGACTAAACTGTAAGAATGGAATATGAAATGTACAATTTAGCAACAAATCAAAAACTTATCAGCTTAAATAGAAACATTTCAGAGAAATATGGAATTTATAAAAGTAAAATGCAAGCTTTTAACTTATGACTTCATTTAAACTGGAGTAAAATCTGGAATGAGAAATGCAGCTTTTTTGTGGTATATTAAGTGTGTGTGTGTGTGTGTGTGTGTGTGTGTGTGTGTGTGTGTGTGTGTGTGTGAAGTTTTTGGGGGAGGGCATCAGGCAACTATCAGGGAAAATTCTAGCACCAATCTTGTAATCATACACATGATACATGTACAGCTGAGTAGATGGTACAAATGACTCAAGATTTGGATGCAACTGCTGTAGAGCTTTTCAGCAAAAACTTGTCCTGTGAATTAGGCTATGTATTGCCTCTTACTACAAACCTTATATATGACTAATTAATGACAAGGTCATCTTTGGCATCACAATTCATTAGTCATACCTGCTCAACAACCATTTCAATTTATTTTATTAGACTGTTAAAACCTGACATGAAAAGACAAAACCAGCTAAAAAGTTCCATAAAACATGATAAAAATATATTCATTTTGTGAATACAGTATCACTCTTTTCCTTGCAAATATCTACAATTTCAAAACAGTATATGGTTAGACTGGGTCTTTTGTTGTGTTGTCATGGTTTGATTTGTGATATTTGGAGGTACAATGCCATCCTTAACACATGGTAAGCCATACATGTGGCAGAGCCCAGGAATAACAACTGACCAATAAGATGCTACTGTCATGCTTTCTCACCTGTCCACATTAGTCAAGACTAATCCTATGCTCATATAGGTGAGATGTGAGTAATCAATAAAAGCAAGCACCTTGGGCCACTTAGTCACCCAAGACCCTTTGTCAGGATTTGAGGTGTGGTGACATGTTATTTTGCAGTAAAATCATCAATATTACAGACATGTATTGCTATATCAATCTGTAAATGCAATCAGCTTTAGCTGTTATGCTATCATCTGATGAACTTGCAACTAATCAAAGGTAAGTCAAGTACTTTTAATTGTTTAACACAAACTGTTGCAAACTCAGGAAGACTTTTTTAACCATGTTAGAATTGCTTATCCAGGACACAGACTGACTCCACTCTATAAAAGGAGTCAACTGGTTTGGTCTCGGACAGTAAATGCTCCTTTCACACATACTGAAAAGGTGTAAATAAACTGACATTTTTGACATCACAAGAGTTAAAATCTAAACACAAGGTAAATATTCTTTTAGATAAGCAGCTGCCATTCAATAGAATGAGTGACCTAATCCCTATAGAGGACAATCAAATTTTAATTCATTTAGATCCCTGTTACCTGGAATGGTACAGAGTGTCAATTTAATTATCTGCAAATAATACCTCACGTCATTCTCCGACCATGATGATGACAATCAATATCTATGTTTTCACTTTGTTTTATCTGTCCTGGTCTTACATACTAAACCACGTGCCCAGCTCGTTTCTTTAGTCGAACATAATCTGCATCACAGGAAATTTTTATCCATCCTTAAAATTATTCTTACCTGTGGTTTTTAATTTAACTAAAGAAAAAGTTCACTTTGTATTACTGTACTGCCATGTAAAATGCTGTGCTTGGTTATAATTTAAGTTACTGTGTGTTTTGTCATCAAGCCCCGAGTGGCTAAGAAGACTAAATCTTATACTTAGATTAACATAGAATCTGCTAAACCATTTAACCACATTTACATAATATTTTTTTTAAAACAATAATCATTAGGTGGTGGGTATAATTTTGTAAATTAGACCTTGCCAAATCTCTTAACTTAAGGCTAGGGTGCGACTTTTCCAGCTGTTATTGTTTACCAATTAAAGATCTATTTGTAAACTAGGTGTTTTGGGCTTGTGTGGTTCTTGAAATTGATGTGAGGCACGTACACCTCCCATAGTGAATTTACAGTATGTAGACAGTGAAATACCCATAGTCGGCTAGGAAGAAGAAATAGCCACCAATAGCAGTATACATCTGAGTTCAGGGCTATTATTTTGAACTGCACAAACCTGTTTAGTACAAAATGTTATCCAGAATTATCACTTAAAAAAAGAGCTAGTATTTAAACTGTGAACATCACAAAAATGTGTCAAAAATTACCTTAGTGCTGTGGAAGGCAAACTTCTTTCACTATGAACTGCCAGTGACTTCTCTGGTTAAGTGAACAATATTTTTATGCTTGATGTAAGTAATACAACTATCTAAAAATATGGATCATTTTCACTTCACTTGAATATTTTAGTTTTTTTTAAATGATTTTTATACACTAGGTAGGCAAATGTGGCATTAAATTGGTGCATAAAATCTGTCCTTTGCACCCTTATTGTACATTCTGCAATACCCAATGACTCTCTAAATTTGAATTATTTCCCTTTGTTCAATGGATTTACAAAAACATTATAATGTTCATTTATATCAGTAGGCACTGATTTTGGATTCTTTAGCATTTTCCTGAAATGTGTGCATGTCAAAAATGTTTGAACATTTTATTTAATTCATAAATACTGATATTAAAAATGATTAATAATTATACCACTCAAAAAGCTGTTTCAAGACTGACCTATGAGCATTTCATACATGATGACTCCTAGTGACCAGAAATCACATGAGCTGTTGTAACCTGTTTGCATGAAAACTTCTGGAGCTATGTAATCTGGGGTGCCCACTGTGGAATAAGCCTGAAAACAACAGATAACAAAATTACTGCACTGCAGGACAACATTCCTGTAGATATATTTAAAATTAAAAACTCCAGTCCTGCATTTCAAGCTATCAACATAAAAATGTTGTTTCTGCTATTTTTGTTTTTGGCAAGAAATTATTACTCTTGTCAACATGACTTGTTATTCAGAATACAGTAACAACAAAATCACACCTAATTATTACACTACCATTTGTTTACATGATGTCATCACAAATATGTTCTTCTGTTTCAGTCTATTGATTTTATTTCAGACTTTGTTATCTATCTGCATTTGAATCAGTTTTGGGGTTCAGAGTTTCTTAAGATGTAAAAAATTTAATTAAATACTTTGACTGCTATAACTGTAGGAGCTCTACTTTTGTATAATATCTATGACATCTACCCAGAAATGTGAGAAAAAATAACCAAAATGACCATACTTGTGATGGATAGGAAAGTCACACCCTTGGGCTAATAATAATAGGTAGTGTGTGATTTGGATTTTTAACATAGCTTTAAAACATTTTCAGTCATATCGCTATGATGTCTGCAGTGTGGCAGTTTATAGTGATGTCTAGCACTGGGGCATCATGCTACAGACATGTAGCATGATGTCCTACCCAGTCACATTATCCTGACACCAGGCAGACCAGTCCTAATACTAACCTCCTAATGCTGAACAGCTGTTATTACCATTTTTATAAGTCTTTGGTATGACTCGGCTGGGGATTGAACCCATGACCTCTAGCATCCGAGGCGGATAATCTAACCTAAAGACCACCGAAGTGGTCATTAATGGGTAGTAACTTTGGACAGCCTCATTACTGGAAAGCATGATCCTGTTGGAGCAATTTTCCAATTCCCACATTAATACATTTGAATACATGCAAAAACCTCCCCACTAAATACATTGCCTTCCATAATGAGTAGCATTTCTTCATTCCTCCTATCAGTCACTTCAATCTCTTGCTTCAATCAAATTGGTTTTTCTTCACACCTTGCTTCCCAAACAGTATATTTGTTTTAAAGACTTCCTTTGATCATGTGACTAAACTGGCAAGCATGGCACTTTAACTGCTAATTCGACAGACAAAATCCTAAAAGTAATCACTGCCTTATATATGTGTGTGTGTGCGTGTGTGTGTGTGTGCATGCATGCGTGCGTGCAAGAGAGAGAGAGAGAGAGAGAGAGAGAGAGAGAGAGAGAGAGAGAGAGAGAGAGAGAGAGAGAGATTTGGACTTATAACGTAGCTTTAACAGTTTTTTCAGTCATATCAATATGGTGTTTGCTTTGTGGCAGTTCTTAGTGATGTCTAGCATTGACACATCATGTATCATGATGTCCATCCAGTCACATTATCTTGACACCAGGCCAATCAGTCCTTAAACAATAACCCCTTAATGCTGAGCACCAAGCGAGGCAGCTGTTAGTTCCATTTTTACAAGTCTTTGGTATGACTCAGCTAGGGATCAAACCCACGACCTCCCACATCCGAAGCGGATGATCTAACCACTAGGTCACCAGAGTGGTCCCACTCTGTAGAAGGAATATCTACCCTTAACAGACAAGGTTTTGAACACAAAAATGTTGTGCAAGAATGGGTGAAGAATTTCTGCTATCAAAATAACTTCCTAAGACCAAGGTGATTAGTTAGTATTTGAAGGTACTGGTTAAATTAAACAAGTATCTTGTTTACAAACAAAATTTGTTTACAAACTCAGGGATGTGACAATGTCTGACTTGAACAATTTCATTTTTAAAAGTTTTCAGTAATTTAGATAAATATAACATTCACCACTTTCTTCACAAGGTTGAAACAATTTACAAAGAGACTGGAATTGATTCTGATGATCTATACTATTCTTTTTTTAAAAAAATTTAAAGACAATGTAACAATTATTTTAATTATTCTTACAAAAATTTTAAAGACTGGAAATATTATTCTGATTTTTCTAAAAATTTTTAAAAAGATAAAAAAATGAACTTGCCAGTGCCCTTCTGTTTCTTTTCCAACTCTCCATCCTCCTCTTAGAATCCATGGGATTTAAATCTGTAATAAATAAATTATTATAAGTTAATTGGTTACACTGCTAGAAGTACCATATATACTCACTCAAGTTAAATGTACATCAAAACAATATAGATCCTGATTCTACCATCACATAATGCACCAAAAGATCAGGGTCAATGGGTTTTGTTCCTAATGATTACTACTAACAATCTATATAGACCCAGATATTCCAGCACATCATGTGACAGCAGATCTGGGTCTGTGCAGTTTGTGGTTGGAACCTTCTTACAAGCAAATATATACAGTAATAATAACATTTGGATATTGCTCCTTAAATTTGTTCCACTGTGATACTAGTGGTTACTTTTTTTATGAAAGATTTTATGGATGATTGATTTTATGAAAGATTTTATGGATGATTGATTTTTATGAAAGATTTTATGGATGATTGGACTGACGAGGATAACACATGATTCCATGTCCTTTGCAACATGATTGGCCTGGAACTCATTGTTAAAAGTGCTGATTTTGGTAGCTATACATGTATACTGAGTATTGCTACGTACTAAAATTACATCTTCTACCATGAGAGATGTTAACACTATTTTGCATCTCTGATATCAAATGTTCAATTCCATCAATCTGCTTGCAATGTTAAATGGTTGCTACTCCAAGGCAGGTGTTTTCCTGCAGGTTTTCTTGTTTTCTTCCTCCTTGAGCACCTAATGCCCCCAGACAAGCTGTTTTTCATCTGAACCATCAAGATTACTACAAGTTATTTTAAACTGTACATCCTGATCTATACTGCAGTCCCAGACCTTTTTGTAATACAGTACACATATAGATCAGCCATAATATGACCGCAATATGAAATAGTAGATATGTATCCATACTGCCCATGGTTCTATCCATGTTACTTATGAATTATAAGCCAAGTTAATGGATTGAAATAATTTTGATCTCTGATACTGCTTAAATGACCTGTTTCAATAGTCCCTGATGCCTGACCTGGTGGTAATGGACCCATTTCAGTAGTCACTGATGCCTGACCTGGTGGTAATGGACCCATTTCAGTAGTCACTGATGCCTGACCTGGTGGTAATGGACCCATTTCAGTAGTCACTGATGCCTGACCTGGTGGTAATGGACCCATTTCAGTAGTCACTGATGCCTGACCTGGTGGTAATGGACCCATTTCATTAGTCACTGATGCTTGACCTGGTGGTAATGGACCCATTTCAGTAGTCACTGATGCCTGACCTTGTGGTATACAACACCTTTTTAATAGTCCCTGTTGCATGACCTTGTGGGAAAGGACACCTTTTCAATAGTCCCATCCTGACTAAATAAACCAGTCATGGTAGCAGTTTCTCAGTTCATTCAAAGCATAATGAATTCAAAGGATTATATTAAACTTTAAAACTATATGTGCCAAAAAAAAAAGTCTTCATGTGTTATATTTCAAAGTGATAACGAACATCATGTTACCTAGATGTCTCTGACTTCAAGTCAGCATCTGATTGGGCCAAGTTGGTAAGATTACCATAAGATTAGGGTAATGACTCCAATTTTATTTTACTTTTTATTATTTCTTTCAAACATACAAAAAAGGAAAAAACTATTATTTCCAATTTTCAGCTCATTATTTTTGTGAAGTATCAAATTTTGAATAAGCAGTGAACCTTAACGTTGAATGTGGCAAGCTTAGAGATTTTATCACTTTTAGACCAGGAGGTATTTGAGGAAGGGTCATTTTGACTTTTATTCTTAAATTTCTGCCATGTCAGTGTTAAAACTTCAAAGGGGCCACTGTTCCGATTCATTGGAAATTGGCAGGATATTCTAAAATAGGGTTAAGGAAGAGACAGCTGAACTTCTGATCTGTGTCAAGTAGTCATTCTTCAAAGGGAAAAGTTATATAATGTAGTTACGAGATTCTGACTGACGAAAAAAATGTTTGTCTTAGGAATTTATTTTATAGTAAACTGTTTCTTATGATTGGCCAAGTGAACTTAAGGCATGCATCTTGGAACTAATGGGCAATTTAAAGTGACAACTTGGTTTAAATTGTTCAGTCAAGAAATTTCCTGAGAGAGAGAAGTTGGCTCTGGGGGAAGCCTAAAAAAGAATAGTGCTATATGTCATGGACATTGTGCTATTTTCACCACTCATTATGATGATGAAATAAATCCAAATTAGACACTGCTAATAAATCCTGTTGATATCATTTAAGTTTAATTGAAATTACGACTATTAATATAATTGATTACATTGGTTATTTTTTTATGTCTAAGGGGGCTCGTATTGTATCATTTTTTCCCTATACTGTTGCCCAGTTCTCTGTTGATATTCTATCTTTCACTCACACTGGGTCATAATATCAAGGGAGGCCATTCCCTACATAGCATAGCTAAATCCAATTAACAACCCCTCTTACTACTAAGAGGCAGTCCATTTTACACTTTTGTACAAGAATTACACAACTCCCCAACAGATAAAATTTCTTAGATTGTAAATTTTTTTACATACTAAAAATTACCATTTTTGTTTGGATTAATCAGATACAAAATATTAGAGGGTACAAAAATACACACCCCATGTATGTATGTATGTATGTATGTATGTATGTATGTATGTATGTATGTATATATATATATATATATATATATATATATATATATATATATATATATATATATATATATATATATATATATATACACACACACTTAACTGTTGAAGCTTTTTTCATTGTCATTATAACAAAATCATTATCATAGTCGCTTGACAGTTATACAAACAACATTTACATTTAAAACTACAACATAGACTCACTTATAAAATTAGTCCAACTGCAAATTGCACTGATGAACTAACATACATAAAACTACAGACAGAACTCAAATTACTAAAACAACAACAGTACTCAATAAGTAAAACAACAAAACAGTATTCAATAACTAAAACAACAAAACAGTACTCTATAACTAAAATAACAAAAACAGTATGCAATAACTAAAACAGTACTCAGTAACTAAAACAACAAAACAGTACACAATAACTAAAACAACAAAACAGTTACTGTACTCAATTACGAAAACAACAAAACAGTACCACTACTCAAACAACTAAAATTGTCCAAGTAAAAGAAATCAATGAACTTATCTACCTTAACACATATTAAACATTTCATGCAGTGAAAATCTGAACAAAATGCTATTTCCAAGGACACAAGTCAAACCAGGATGGTCTGTGCAGTTATCGAACCCACTGATCTTTGAATTACAAATCCAATACTCTACCCACTGACCTGCCTTGGCTACCTGATAGATTGCCATGGATGGTTTACTAGATACAGACTCTACTAGTTAATAATAAGCTGGACCAAACATAAAAATCTTTTTGAGGAATATATAAACTTTTTGATTACTGCAATATATTTTGCAAATTATCTGCTCTAATAATTGTCAAAGCCATCTTTCCACCATTTCATTCCTTATTTTCATTACTTGCTTGTCAAAACAGTGATACTGAAGTAAAATTATCGTAATATATTTCATTAATTTATTGTCAAAACAGTGATACTGAAGTAAAATTATGGTAATATATTTCATTATTTTATTGTCAAAACAGTGATACTGAAGTAAAATTATGGTAATATATTTCATCTCATTATCTGCTTCATTACATCATGGGTATTCTTTATGCTTAGAATGTCTTGTATAATTACTTATCTGGGAAAATCCTGTAAATCTAAACATTTTAATGGGTGAAAATAAATTGCAACATTAGGATTTTATCAATTTTACAACCGTATATACTTGCCCATGAGTCAAACTGCAAACAACAAAGATCCTGATCTCATGTAGCATAGTGCATCTGCCAATTAGGGTCTATGTTGTTTTGATTTATTGAATACTTGTATTAAACTGCACAAACCCAGATCTGCTGGTGCAGTTGGACACAAGAGTATATATGGTACATCACTATTCTCCTTGAACATATTCCAATTCCAATCTAAATATGGATCAATCAGATTTCAAGCTAATCAAATGCTTCGAAGAATATAGTGTACATATTTTTAAGAATCTGAGTATTTTTTATTTGGATAGCAAGACATTGTGATATAAAATGACCTGGTAAACAAGGCCTCACTGTACACTTAGAAGTGAATTCAGTTACTCTAAATCAGGATAATGGAGGGTGGGGGTGGGGAAATCAGATGACAAAAAAATGACAGCCCATGAAGTTACATTCATGGTGTGAAACTGGAAATCTCTAAGACTTTTTCTTCCCACTCCCAAGAAATAAATTCAGATCAACAAATCGCTTTATAGAAAATAGTGGAAAAATATTCTTAAAAAATGTTATTCAGAGAGAAAGAAACTGGGTCTGCAATAATTCACTGTACACTTGAGTGATTTTGACCATGCTCCCTATACTAGCCCAACAGCACCCACACCCCTGTAACCTTATTAAAAATATGTTTCAAATTCTACTGAAAGAAATAAACTGTACTAGAACAAATATTCTAAAATCTGAGTACCATATAACCTCACTTAAAAGATGGGCCCAATTGCAAACTGCACAATCCCAGATCTGCTGTCACATAATATGCCAGCAGATCTGTGTCTGTGTAGTTTATTATGAGTAACAGTAGAACAACCGATAGTGACCCTGATCTGCATACACATTTATGCTATGGCAGATCTGTGTCTGTGTAGTTTATTATGAGTAACAGTAGAACAACTGATAGAGACCCTGATCTGCATACACATTTATGCTATGGCAGATAATGATCTTTTGTTGTTTGCAGAACTATATGCTCCAATAAGATGACTGAACAATTAATACAAGCAATCAAACTTGAACTTTTATTTATTACTGTCAATTTTTTTTATTTTATCAGTTATACTTCAATTTGTAATGCCATTAATTAAATCATGTAGACAAACAACGACACTAGTAAATGCAGTTTTCATTCAAATGTTACAAATCTACATGGTACAAATGTAATGAGGAACATGCTACCTATAACACTGTTATGGGAGCAAATATGGTGTCTAGGTGTCTACTGATTTGTGACTTGACATCATTCTCTCCAGAAAATAAATCAGTATCTATCTCCACTACTGACATGACATTACGTAAGTAAAGTCAATGAACAAATAACAAAATTCAATCATGTTGAGATCCCAATATCCTATGTTAAACAGAGCAATTGAATGGAGTATGAAAGACGAATCAACTACATCTGTTCACTGTGACAGATCTTTCTGTAATGAGATATGACACATATGGTAACCAATGTCAATATATGTGTACTGATTACCATTTCTGTATTAACAGTACTGATAAAGCAATTGTAAAATATACAAACTAAAAGGGTAGTAAACAGTCATTTAATCTTGTCTAGGGTAAATAATACAGGTCATCACCGGGTGTTCAAGGAAAATCAGTCATCAATTACCCATAATCAGAATATTAATTACTGAAGGCACTAAGTGTGTGATCTGTGTCACAAGACATTTGTGGATGCATTGCCTTGTACCAGTAAGGTATATACTGGCTTATAAGTCAAGTCAAACTACAAACTTGCAATCAGAGTCTATGCTGTTTGTTCTATTCACTACTCCTAATTGTTCTATTCACTACTCCTAATTATTCACTACTTCTAATTTTTTTTACAAAGAACCAGATCTACCAGAGCATTTTGTGTCTGCAGATTTGGATCTGTGCAGTGTGCAGTTGGACTCTTCTTTTAAGCATGTACATACGGTATTACACTCTTCATTTGTTTAGCTGGAACTTTTTTTTGCTGTATCTTTCACTTACTATTGTTGACACACACACACACACACACACACACACACACACACACACACACACTTTTGAAAGGTGTGTCCACCAAGAAGAAAGGTGGTCAAGAAGAGAAGTAAAAAATATCTACATTTTTTGGAAATAATACTTGTATGGTTTATGAAAATTGTTGACAAATCCTAAATATTTAGATGGTTATTTTTTGTAATAAAATGATGTTCCAAATTTTTTATATTGGCAGATTAGCGGGATTTTAACAATCGTGAGTAATGATGCAACCCTGTAATTATATATGGTACCAAATTTTAGAGAAACAACATTGACCATGAAATGTCGTGAGGATAATAAGATGGATGGACAAATAAAAACCGTAAAATATTTAAACTGCATTATTGTGAGTAACAGGACCACTAGTCTTAGTTGTGTACCAAATTTCATAATAATATCCCATTTTTTGGGGGGGGGGGGAGGAAATGAATGGATGGATGGAACCAATTTACAATTACAATTTCCCTTGCCTATGACAAAAACACTAATTGGTTATCACAGACCTGTGTAGCTATAAATAAATTTAAAATGCATTTACTTACTGAAATTTCCTGTTTTTCCTAAGTGGAGATCTTTATAGAATTCTGTTCTATGTGACTTTTTCAGACCAGTACATAAACCAAAATCAGATAATTTTATATGGCCCTGAAACAGAAAGAAAGAACCTGTCAATCTAATGATGTCAGTGAACTCTGCATGAAAAAGAAAAAAAACAATAACAATGCAGTTTCAAAATACAGGGTAAACAGTATACAGTAATATCTCAAACATTCGTGAGGTTAGGTTCCAGAACCCGTCACAGATCAGGAGGAATCGCGAATGTTTGGTACGAGTCACTAAAAATACTAATAAATGCTTATTCCTAGAGTTTAAACCCTAAATATGACCCAAATCATGCTCCCAAGCACTTTATTTTCATTTAAAAGTTAGCTTAATACATTATCCTTAAACAAAGAAATAAATGGTTGGCATAAAAATAGAGTAAAGTATCGCCTAATAGGTATTAGTCCGAGTTTCCTCTGACCATTGCCACCCCATTTTTTATATTTGGACATTAATGTTGGGGTGTAGGGTCAGCACGCATTCCCTATAAAAAAGTTAGAATTCACCAAACACCATTTGGTGTCGGCATGGGGTAGCCGCTTACTTGCTGGCCCAGCAAACTTGAATGATCTTTCATTGATACATACCTGCATGAAATCGATAGGAATAGGATTTACTTTCTCAATAATCATGAGAATAGCATTCGTTATATCTTTAATCTGCTGATAGATGAGACAAAAGTACATTGTTGCTGAAATTTGACCTGATCTAGCCATTTGCATTATTAGTCACATGACTACACAAATCTCGCAACCTACAAGTTAATGGCATCAGAGGTCATAGAGTCCTGTAATATCAACAATACACCATTTCTAGTGTTCTGTAGAAAAACAAATCCAACATAAACATACATGTCAGGTAATTTTGTTTAGAAAAATATAGAAACATAAATTTCCCAAACTATTTGTTGTGAAAACAACAACCGAAAAATGTGAATTAAATGTAAATGTTGCCACAATTTGAAGAAAACCAGATTCACTATGCAGAAGCACAGCAATGTGGTAGTCATGTGATACTGTACAAACAAAAACAGCTGACATGTGCTCGGTACTTTTTGTAAATGACACCCCAACATAAATGTCAAAATTTCAAAAATGGGGTGGCAAGAGTCAGAGGAAACTCGGACTAAATGGGTATTTGCCACACTAGCGCATTTACAGTATGTATACTAATATTATCCCTATACTAATTCATTGGTTGCCGTTTTCTTTTGCACTCACAGTAAGGTAAAACCAAGTAATGAATGGGAAATATTTCACAGATGTGAAAAAAAGTCTCAGATGCAAATTAGTTAGGTTCCAATGAAAATTTTGCAAATCCGTGAATTCGCGAATCCAGAAATGTGAATGTTTGAGATATTACTGTACAAGGGATTGGTCTTTTTAAAACAATTTTGAAAAAATTAAAGATACATCATGGTCTATTCTAAATGTATCCATGAAAACCAGGTCAGCATACATTAATATTCACCATTTTTATCACTTGTTTGACTTGTTGCTAAGGAATATCACTGTTTGTTTGTTTGTTTGAGTAGGATTTTTAACGTAGCTTTAACAATTTTTCAGTCATATCGCTACAATGTCTGCAGTGAGGCAGTTTATAGCGATGTCTAGCACTGGGGCATCATGCCATAGACATGTAGCATGATGTTCCACCCAGTCACATTATCCTGACACCAGTCCAACCAGTCCTAACACTAACCTCTTAATGCTGAGCGCCAAAGGAGGCAGTTGTTAGTACCATTTTTGTTAAGTCTTTGGTATCACTCGGCCAGAGGGTCGAACCCATGACTTCCCACTTCCACAGTGAACACTCTAACCACTAGGCCACAGGAGCAGTTATCACTGTAGTGTTTATGTCAAACAGTAAAGTGTTCTACAAGAGACACATCTAATAAGTTATGGGGATCATCCTGCAATTAAAAGTTGCCAAAACAATCAAAAGGGGTTAACTGACTTGTAATTAAATATATGCCTATTATAGGAAGTTTACAATACTATCAAGGGGTTAACTGACTTGTAATTAAATATATGCCTATTATAGGAAGTTTACAATACCATAAAGGGATAAAATGATAAGGTATTACTTTAAATATGGGTTAAATAAAGTACTTGCCTATTGTGAGAGGTTTACCATCTGCAGATACATAAACTGAACAAGTTAAGAAATACAATACATAGGTGTCTTAGTTATAATAAATCATTCCTGATTTTACTCAGAACCATGTCTTATAAAAACAACAGTTGTACCAGATTTTTTCTTTACATTAGGCCAAATACAAAAAATGTTATTCTGACCCACCCAGTTTTTAACTGCCAACTTTACATTTTTTGTATGCAAAAAAAGCAATTTTGGAAAATTGCCAAACATTTCATGGGAAAGAAAAAACGTTAACAAAATTGATATAAAACTATGAAGTTCAATATGCAAATGATGCTTTTTTAAGCTTATGCTTCACTTAAAACCATCCAGACCAAAAAAACACCCAAACAAAACATAGTTTGTACCCACCTATATTTCCTAAGATTATTCTCAACACACCAGAACCACACTTTTTTTTTTAAAGTTTTGGCTTTAGTATGGTTTGGTTGGCAAGTATTTTAGGCTATGTAGATCTATTCCTTTTTCAAAATTTTGGTACATGGTTAGTATTTCAAAATACATAATAATTATTAAATGCAAATCACAAGAGAGCCAGCTGGAAGTGGTCAGACCATGTAAGAATGTAGGATTGAAGAATAAGAGACCTACATACCCTATTGTCAAGCAAAAGGTTGTCAGGTTTGATATCTCTATGTATGAATCCTAGATTGTGTATGTAGTCTATTGCTAATACTGTTTCTGCTACATAGAACTGTGTCTGTTCTTCTGTCAGTGTGTCTTTCTTCATCAGGAGGGTCATCATATCACCTGTAAACAACACACAAACATACACATGAACAAACAGTAGCACTGTCAATTTAACATCTGCATAGGCATTTTACAAATAACATGTTTCACTTACTATAACGAAAACGAGGAAGTGGATGTTGATCCTGATCAAATATTGTATTGTATATACTAGCTTACGAGTCATGCTGCAAACTGCACAGACCCAGATCTGTTGTTGCATAATGCGCTAAAAGATCTGTGTCATTTCTTATAATCAGAAGAACAAACAATAAAGACCCTGATCTGCATGTGCATTATAATACAACAGATCAGGAGCTTTTTTGTTTGCTGTTTAACTAGAATTATAAGTGAGTACATGTAAATATGGTAAGTGAAGCTTCTGCTGATCACCAATCTTTGGCTGGTGCATTAAAATGCATGCCATAAGTAAACATTGCAAAAAAAAAAGTAAATTACAGCAAGGAGTGCCAATAAATAATCTGAAATAGCCAAAATGAAATAACTGCAAATTTATTTTATATTTGTGAGAGACCATTTTTTGGGATTTTATGGTTGACAAATATCATAAATTTTAAGACCCATTGAAGAACAATTATTTAGAAAAAAGAACCCCTTTCTCAATTTATAAACTCAAGTAACAATAAAAATGTAACTGTCTGCTAAATTGTCAAAGTTTATAAGCCAGTAAAATAAATGGATTCACAGCAATTTTCCTAAATGGTTTTTCAATCTCAGGAAATCTTTTGGCTGTTGCTTTTTCTTCAAGATCTATTGTAGCAGGAGAAATGTTTTCTGAAAATTGAGACGTCATTTTGCTACATTATTTCCAAAACCTTTTACTGTAAGTCTGGAATATCCCATTTTTACAAAACATAGTAATGTCACAGAACAGGACCACTGCACAAAGCAGAGTCCATGAAATAATAATAATAACAATAATAATATTTATCTAGTCATTTGGTTCCACTATGGCGCTTGAATTAAGTTTCACAAAAAAGCACACTGCTGTGATAAGCAGTATTTAAGAGAAGTGACTTTAATAAGAAAAATATCTTAATCTGTTAAAAGAAAAGAAATATAGTAAAATAAAAAAAATTAAATTTAAGGATGGAACATCATGGATAGATAAGCTAGTACCATCTGAATAATTTCTACAACAGCATGCATTTGTTGTGAACAGATTTTTTTAAAAATCATAAATAAAGATCTACTTTGAAGCATCCATCCAAGATATGTTTCTAAAATTTACATTAAATTTCTGCCCCATGTCATTTCAATGTGTTAGATAACACACCCACATGAAACAGTGATTTACACATATGAATTTACTTGAGTGTTACTTGAATATAAATTTTATGACAACAGTTTTGTAAATTGAATGTCTGATGAATAATTATTATCGAACTTATATAGAGCAAGACATTGGTATTACTTTTCTGATGCCAGTTATGACATTGGGATTATTGTCAACAATGTCAGCATACTACAGTGCTCTTTTATTTCACTGTAATTGCATAAGCATCAGTGTGTGTGTGTGTGTGTGTGTGTGTGTGTGTGTGTGTGCATGTTTGTGTAACATGTCCCAGTCTCACTAAACATTTACACATTATTCCACATAAATCAGGGATTAAATACAATTATAAATATATACAGGATTCTCACTTTATCTTGATACAATTTTGAGTAATTCCTAAAGTTTTTCCAATATTAAAAACGCTTCCATGCATCAACTTTAGCAACAAAAAAGATATCTGCATCCTTTCCACTATCTTTATCATAAAAAATAATATTGTCTAGAGTATTATACATAAAAAACAACAAAATCTCAACTGGAGCAGAAATTAAACTGGGACCTAATTAAGAGGAATTTTAGAGTGGAAACCAGGACCTGATAAACAGGAATTTGCCAGTGAAACGGAGACCTGTTAAACAGGAATTTTACAGTGAAACTGAGACCTGATAAACAGGATTTTGACAGTGAAACGGAGACCTGATAAACAGGAATTTGACAGTGAAACTGAGACCTTATAAGCAGGAATTTTAGAGTGGAAACCAGGACCTGATAAACAGGAATTTGCCAGTGAAACGAAGACCTGATAAACAGGAATTTTACAGTGAAACTAAGACCTGATAAACATGAATTTGACGGTGAAACTGAGACCTTATAAACAGGAATTTTAGAGTGGAAACCAGGACCTGATAAACAGGAATTTGACAGTGAAACTGAGACCTGATAAACAGGATTTTTTGAGTGGAATCCAGGACCTGATAAACAGAAATTTGACAGTGAAATTGAAACCTGGTAAACCAGTCTCCTATGATTAAATTATGGTTACAAACACGTGCATCCAACACTGTCACAGTCGTCATTACCATCAATATCATATACTTCTTTTGAACACAAAACTTCAGTTGGCAAAACAATGAAAGGAAACAATCTCCCAAGTCGCTATAGTTGATTGCTTGCTAAAATTTTGTGATTTAGGCTTTCTCACATACCCACATTGGTCAAACCAGAGACCCAAACCCATGCACAAATAAGCGAGATGGCAGCAATCCATAATTGTGGGCAGTTTAGACTACCCAGCCACTCAGGATCCCCTTTATTCAATGAAGTATGACCCCCCCCCAAAAAAAAAATGCTGTACAAACTGTATGATCCGCTTCTTCACAGAAAAGTAGTGCAGTTGAGCATGGTTTAAAAATAAAATGAGTTCATGTAAGTATGAATGCAAAAATTTCAAAAGAGCCTGGCCAATCAGATTGTTGGAAATCGTATTGGTGAAAGAAAACTTAAATTATTGCTAAATATCAACTTTTTGTAAGCTTAGATATTAAAATTAACAATACATGTATGTCTTGTTTTGGACAATTATGATCTGAATGATCAATATTAACAACAAACTAAAACATATGATCACTAATGGATATGTTCCTTCATGTCAATAAATGAACAGGTACCATGTGAAAAAATCAGGAACCCAGTCCCATAAACTTTGAAATATTTTAACAGTATCTGTCTGTAGGTAGTAAAAAAAGATGACTCACAGGACCTGGCATAAAACATGTGTTGTTATTATCTTTCATTTTTTTTAATGTATTTTAATTTCATGGCGATTGTTTTTTGTAGTCATATCATTATATATGTTGTAAAGCACTTAGCGCTTCTAAAGATTAGGCGCTATACAAAGTCCTCATTATTATTATTATTATTATTATTATTATAAAATTGCTAAGCAAGTCTTTTGGTGATTGTGGCTTCGTGTTTCGCATTGAATATTCAAAGAGACTAAGCAATATGTTGGACAACTTTTAGAAACATAATTCAAAACTTACTGGGATAATAACTTAGTGGGGTTTTTTTAAACACAGCTAGGGTGGCTATTTGTACAGTATTATACCAAATCATTTAGATTTCAGCTATTAAGCTAAGGTAGGGTCTATGTTGCATTATAAATTAACACAGAAGACATACCTGTAATCAACCATATCTTAAAAATATGATGAGCATACCTCAACCCTTAATGAGTGATATAAAACATCTAGGGCCAGGGGTAATACTGGCACATAGACAGAAGACAAATGAAATATAACATTATACAGAATATTGTTGAAGGAAATATTTCAAAGCCGTTTTCAATTTGCAACAAGCAATTATTCTCTGATCATGTTAACGTACAACACAACCATTACGATGGTATCCTTAAAAAAGTCTATTTGGCGCATGTTAGTGAGCAGCACACAAGTGTATTGCATTTTACTCATAATTCTCACTCTGAGATGTATTCAAATTGAATGGATGAGGGAATTTTGACATGTAAAAGTTAAACCTATGAAATTTTTGCTATGTTCAGAAAATGGAACTCCTCCAATTCCCATGATCCCTACAAATCATGATGAATTAAAAGGACTGCACATCGATGCATTATGTCTGAGATGGCAAGAATGGAGGAGTATTGCAAAATTATTCAAAATTCCACACACAAGCATGGAGAAATGGAAAAACTTGGAAATCACATTATTTGTCAGCGCTTTAAAAGCAAAAATGCAGGCTGAGGGTTCAACCTCATGAACAATATAATAAGAATAAGAGACGGCTATGTAATTTTGGAGGTGGGGATGTAAAAATAATTGTGACAAAAATATGGCCTAGTCAGAAGAGTAGATTTAAATTTGGGGTTACATGTTGTTTTTAAAAGCCATTTACACTGGGCCTGTGTTGAAAAAGAAAATTTCTGTCACTACTGTAGTAGACTACCGTATGTACTCTCCTATAAGACAAGTCCAACTGCAAACTGCACAGATCCAGATATGCTGACACATAATAAGCTGGCAGATCTGTGTTTGTAAAGTCTGTAAGGAGTAATCAGTAAAACAAACAACATAGACCCTGGTCTACAGGCACTATGGCAGATTAGGATCTTTCTTGTTCATAGTTTTACTCTGCATATAAGCAACTGTACAAGGTACATTAAATCCATTCCAAAAAAGGTGTAACAACACAAAAAAATGGGAAATATTACTTCCTCATGAAGCATCTATAACAGAATATTAAACAATTCCTTAAAACTGCTCTGGTTGAAGATCACAGATTTATATTCAACAATATACAGAATAATCCATATGGCTGATCATTAGACAGGCTTGTGGTTAAGATGATCTCTACTAATGACTGGTGTCTTGGGATGGGGGGGGAGGGACACTATGTTTATTTCTACAAAGAATGGTGTGTAACATTATATTTTTTCACTATTCTATGACACAAAAGCTGCAATCAGACCATTTTATGTTTGATCTCTCACATAGTTCAAGGAATTACATTACAATGCGGTATAAAGTGATGTCATAATGATGATGTAATAAGAGCCACGTAAAGAGTCCAAGTACCATGTGGTTTTTAACTTGTCAACTTTATACCTACTTACACTAGTACCTCTAGCTTTGTATATTTTATACTAATTATCTTATTACCGTTTGTTCTAGCTTTGTCTATTTTTATACTAATTATTCTAACTCCCTTAGGCCTAGCTTTGCTTATTTTAATACTAATTATGCTAGTACACTCATATCATGCTTTTTCACTTATTTACTGCTTTCGCTAAACTTTGCTAACCAAAAAATATTGAGCATTGAAAACTTTAATATACGAGCACTATGCAACTTTCTTGACAAGAATACATTGCCTGGATGAAATACACTAAACACTGCATTATGCTCAATAAATGAAAATATTATTTATGGACTTGCAAGTGATTTCCATCAGTGCAGCAAATGCAGCTTTGATATGAATGCTTGTAGGACCTACCTCCTGGAAGAAATTCCATTATAAGATACAGGTTCATAGCATCTTGAAAAGAATAATACATTTTCACAACCCACTGATGATCTGCTTCTACAAGAACATCTCTTTCTGCTCGTACATGCGCTACCTGAATACATAACAAAGAAACACAAATAACACAGTCATGTTGAAAGAAAAAATCCTGAAATGAACTGAAAAACAAATGTATACAAATAATGTATTAGCATCACTACATCATTCTTTTATCTTTTCAATAAACAGCATATTACACTCTAACCATAAATACAATTTTTATTTTAAAATAATTCTGAACTCCATATTTCACCATTCCAATACTGTTACGTGCTTAGGCTGGAATAAACAGTAACATAGAAAGAGCAAAAATAACAAGCTTGTAAAAACTTTATAATCAATTTATTGAGCACAAATATTTTCCAGAAAAGAAAAATAAACTTACGGTTTTAAGAATCAATTACAAAATTAATCTAAAAATAATTCAAAATATAATCCACTAGTGAAATTGCAAAAGTCCTGGTAATAAAATGTCCAAATAATTCACAGTTCGAATCTTAGTGAAGCATCCAAGATGGAAGACGATGTCACGTGATGAAGTCAGATCTGGTCTTATGAAATTCAATGAGCACAATTATTTTCCAGATAAATAACAAAATAAATCCTCTTGATCCAAACGAATTGAAATAATTTCCAGTACAAGGTAATTTAAAATAACTCAAAAGAACTCAACTTAATATTCTAAAAGCCCAACTTCTACTAAATAGTTCTCTCCAAAACATAATTTATATACCTGTTTTTTTATGTAAACAAGGAAAGGGTCACATGATCTTCTAGAATCTTTAGAACAAATTTACGTTTAAAAAATCTCGTGCACACCGTATGACCCAACTAGAAATAGAAAGATGTTAACAACAAAGCTCCATAATGTCCTTGGAATCAACCAATCATTTCAAAATCTTGTTTACAAACTCTGAAGCAAGGTCAGAAATGAGGTCAACATTTGGTGTTTATTTGTAAAGTACAGGTCATCCCACTTTTTAAAAAAAATCTCTTTCAATGAATGAATCTTAAACTTAATATGCCAAATCTGAATCTGACAAACAATTAAAACAAAAATAAATGACTTAAATCTAATATATGTAACAATATGTAAACTATGAACAGCAATTAAAGGGCAAAACTGTAAAGATGCATATGGTATCAATATTCTCATATTGATAATTGGTATCAATATTCTCAGACTGGTATCAATATTCTCAGATTGATAATTGGTATCAATATTCTCAGACTGATAATTGGTATCAATATTCTCAGACTGATAATGCATTCATTAAAAACTGTAAAGATGCATATGGTATCGATATTCTCAGACTGATAATTGGTATCAATATTCTCAGACTTATATTGCAATCATTGGAAGCTTCTTGCAAACAAGGAAAACAAAATATCCTTAAAAACTGAAGTCTCAAATGGCACATACCTGTTCTTTTTCTATCATGTCTGCTTTTCGTAAAATTTTCATAGCATAAATATGGCCTGTGTCTTTTTTCTGTACTAAACGGACCTGAAAAAGTAGAAGGATTAGATTATTTTTATCAAAGCCAAAATGCTTTTTCTAAAAACACATTAATAAACCACTTTAGATCGTATTGGTTGTATTAGTTACTTGAGATTAATTATTAAATAATTTGAAATACATGTAAGATTAACAGATCTTTATCATAACTAGTCAAAAGTACAAGTTTGCATGCTCCATAACCAGAGGTTTTGGCAGCACCTTAATGCCCGATGCTATTGCTGACACCTATTGGCTAGGAGGAGATAACTATGTAAGCACTGTCGACAGGAAAGGTCTATATACGAGCTTAAAAGACATCAAGAGACAAAATCAGACATCTATACTATAGGTTGTGCCCCTATGTTTGAAACTTGCTTCTGGCTGATAACCTGGAAACTGTCAAGATTCCCACCATAAAACCATATACATGTACCAGTATACACTTATGAAAAGAGCAACATCGATTTACAATATTTGCCCCTGGATCAAGTCATGCCCCTAGCCATATAGGTTGGAAACATATTGATATGCAATGCCGTGCCATGCCATTTACCTAATTCAATGTATTATCTTGTATCTCACTTTGACTTGCATTGAATTTAATTGTTACCCATGCAATCAACCAGTCTAAAAACTGTACAAGTGACACTGCCAACATATTTCTATAAGAATATACAGAATTGGTGCATGGATCATTTGTGTACCAATTTTATTCTGCTTGAAATGTTTACCGAAACTTGCATATTGGCTGGATGATGTTTTGTACAATTTATCAGAACAAGAGAGAATGTTTTCATTTTATACTTTGAAGGTCAAGGTCACATATTATGGTTTCAGTATCTTGCTTGAAAGTCAATCCGACATAAGTAGCAATATGATGACTGATAAACTGTTACATATATGCAAGACCACAATGTCAAATTTTCATGGTTCTCATTTGATTTGTTTGTTTGTTTGATTAGGATTTTTAACGTAGCTTTAACAATTTTTCAGTCATATCGCTACGATGTCTGCTGTGAGGCAGTTTATAGTGATGTCTAGCACTGAGGCATCATGCCGCAGACATGTAGCATGATGTCCCACCCAGTCACATTATCCTGACACCAGGCCGACCAGTCCTAACACTAACCTCTTAACGCTGAACGTCAAGCGAGGCAGCTGTTAGTACCATTTTTGTAAGTCTTTGGTATGACTCGGCTGGGGATCGAACCCGCGACCTCCCGCTTCCGAGGCGAACGCTCTAACCACTAGGCCACCGGAGCGGTCGGTTCTCATTTGAAGGTAAAAGGTTGACAATATTACTATGTTTGGAATTGTACCTTGACAACTTTTGAAAGCAGTGTCAGTCTTCCTGTTTGGGCTGTAGTTACAAGCTGTTTAAGTAATGACAATTAAATAATTTGGATGGTGTGTCTTGTAACATTAACAAGATCCTATCTGCAATGTTATGGACACAGTCATCTGAAGGCTACTCAATATCTTGTAAGCCACTAAAAGTATAAATCTTGACTTTTTGTTACTTGCTGTGAATCTTTGCCACAAGATATTGATGACATGTCATTATGCATATATTAATCGCTAAGTCTTTAAAAAAAAACATTAGAAAATATGAAACTGAATACCCATGAAAACCAGTTCAATTTAAGTTCCAAAGACTTATTTAAACCAACATATTTGTGAAATGAGCTTTGAGGAGTGTTCTAAATGCAAGAAACTTTACAGAAAATGAGATATAACCTATACAATATCATACATTATTCATTTATCATCTGTCCTGCATGCACTTGCACAGTCATAAAAACTTGAAATTTTCTGCTATAGTTGTATCTGTGGAGAACTCTAAGCTGTTAAGAAGCCAACCATTTATTTGGGTTTAAAGTTCGGGTGGCGCCGTGGAATTTTTTTCAAACCTGATTTTGTTTCCATTACCTCAAGAGAATTAACTGTTTTAAATGGATAAAATAAATGTTTTGTCCAACAAGGCATGTGAGAATTTCATCAAGCATTTTGAGGGCTAGAAATTTGAAACGTTTGAGGAAAAATATTCCAGCCCCCACCAGTACTGATAATTGAAGATTAATACAACCAGGAGAAAAATCTCTGAACCTGGTTAAGCTTTTGAATTACTTTTGTTTCAATTTTAGCCTAGTAACAAATATTTGATTCTTTTAAAGTATGTTTTCCTAACTGCAAGATAAATTCACTTCATTTCTTGAAAATTAGTCAGAGTTCCCCAAAATATTTTCTTTTATACTGTCAACAAGCTGCAGTGTGTGTGTGTGTGTGTGTGTGTGTGTATGTGTGTTCTTCCATGTCCATGCTGAAATTTCTATACAATTTCCATGATTAACATCAAACATCCACTTTAACTAGGGATTAGATTGTGTTGACCATACAGACAGATGGATTAAGGGTTCATTCTTTTATTATTTATTTTACATGAGAGATAAAGAAGATGTGATAACATAAATATTTCAATTGATAACACTCTGACACCATGATCCCATTACCCAACACATTACTTGCTATATCCATTACTGTGTATACAATCTGCTTGCTTCAAGAAGGGTCCATTAATATGGATTAAAACTCTTTCAAAGCATTGACAACAGCTGTAGATTGTCTTTTATTATCACACAAATTATCACACAAATTAATGTAAAAGGATAGGCATCTACTCATGACATTTACGCCATAAACTGTCATTTTCATTTGACATATGATCGTATTACAAATCAACTAAATCTATTTATTGACAAGAAAAGCTCTTCATACGTTGAAGTTTGGCATAATACCATGGATTTTGCTAATAATCAAAGTAATATAACATGCAAACTGCAGTGCAATGATCAGAATCTTGATTTCTTGCTGTCCCTCCATTCCTATTCAAAGTTATCATTATCTAAGATAAAACATGTCGAAAATTAATCTGTAACTACATTTACTAATATGAAAATATCATTTGTTATCATTTACCAAAACCAGTAATTTTGTAGCCTATCCCATTAACAGACTTTGAAGTTAATTTGGATGTCAATATGTTACATATTTTGCAATAAATTTGTTGATAAATGCTTGTCTACTGGAATGCTAAATAATAGACCACTAATTCAAGTGCTAATGCAAGTCCTTTGAATCAGTTTAAATTAGATTTTGATGTCAAGGCTTCTCATCAACTTGTTGGCATCAATCCATACAGTCCATACTCCTTAAAAGTCAAGTCAAACTGCTAACAACAAAGATCCATATGTGCCATAGCATAATGTACCTACAGATCAGGGTCTATGTTGTTTGTTTCACTCATTACTCCTAACAAACTGCACAGACCAAAATCTGCCAGTGCATTATGTTACCAGATCTAGCTCTGTACACTCTGCAATTTGACTCTAGTTTTAAGTGCATATATAAGGTATATACGGGCTTGTGAACCTGCTATCCAACCAAAGTATAGTATATGTCCAAAAGGAAGCACCTGCTTTTTGTAAAAATTCATACACAGTTCTATCATAAATTAAAAATTATCCAAATTGAGTCTAACTTTGTAAGCAATTTAACCCATTTTCTGATATATATATAATGTCCTTTACTGATGATCTAACCATTCAAAGGGAGGCATTTAAATGTTTGCCCTAAAATTGCATTAAAAGCATCCAGTTGTCAAAGGTCTGTTATGATAATCTCAGCACATTCATTAACATTTTAAAATAGTTATGTAATTTGCATTTATAAAAGTTATGTAAATTCTATGACAAATATTTCAAGTTTGACTGGTCATTTATATGCATCGGTGTGACTAGAATGTTTATTTTGTGACTAGAATGTTTGCTTTATGTTCTGACATGATTTACTGTCTACATTTAGCAAGTTATCAATTTTTTACCTGACACTTTATCAAAATCGGACAATTAGAACTTCAGTCTCCAGGGATCTTTGCTTGAAAACGGAACTTATAATTGGCCAAATTGCTGTATTATATTGTAGTATGAATTCTGCATAGCCTCAAACACAAACAAAACAGATCTCAAAACAAGTGGCTCAAGTGGCCCTAAAACTGCTCATCGGACTGGCATCTTCTCTAAAGCCAAATAATGTTGGCCAAGAAATCTGAGTTTGTATTTTTTTTCTTCTTCAATCAGGCAGTTTTAACTATAATTAGTTTCCATTAAAACGTTTTAAAACCCTTTACTACTGAAAACAAATTTAATCATGTGCTGCAATATATATATATATATATATATATATATATATATATATATATATATATATAGAGAGAGAGAGAGTGAGAGAGAGAGAGAGAGAGAGAGAGAGAGAAAAGATAGTACATTCCAAATCTTCCTTGTAAGTTAGGTTATCATCTCTATTTCCTTCTGATAAAGAAGTGTCTGCTGTGATAAAAGTGGAAAGGGATGAGGATATATAATCCAATATCCTGGTCCTCTTTCATATATGACATAAAATTATATATATAATTCTGTAGTTAAGCTGCTATGATGCACTTTCGACATCAATAACGTATATCCTACACAGAGAACCTTGTTCCAGGGCAAACTATTTGCAATCGATGTATCTGATTTTACAATGTTATCTGCAATAGTGCATCTGTGAAAATATTTATAAATACCGTATATACTCGCGTATAATCCTGTTATCGTATAAGCCAACCCCCCAACCCCCAAGTGAATTGGTAAAACTTTTATAAAGTGCATGACCCGCATATAAGCCGACCCATAATTTCTAGACTACAAGTACATCACATGATGAACAAAGTGAGTTCTGAATACGATTATTTAGGCAAATCACATTAAATAAAATGAAAGTAAGAAAGCTAATTTATATGTTGAAATAAAAACAATTCTAAAGTCTTAATGGAAATTTAATTAATCCTCATTCTAAAATCATGAATTATAAAAGTTCAATCAATATTAGAAATCTTCAAAATCGGGCTCTGTATCACTATATCACTATCAAACTCGCCAAACAGTTTACGAAACATGGCTTCTGTTACAGGCGTGCTTTCATCATATACATCGTCGTTGTCAAGTATTGTGACAGTTTATAACTTTGAGCAGAAACCATGTCCACTACCATATCTCATTAAACAATACATCTGTGAGTCGGCATGTATTAGTAAAGTCAATGGCATTGTGCAACAAAACAAACCTATTATCCCAGAGGCATTTACCACAGATTATTCATATGGTAGCTATTGTACAACACTCTACTGCTAACAAGCCACATTGCTTTACAAACAACTAAACAACAGTAGTATATAAACTGGCTGCCGATTACTACTAAAACACCTGTTAAAGAAATCCCACAAATTATATTGTTTTACAATTATTCAAGCTGAATCGTATATTGTACTGTTATTTACCCTTCCTAAGCGTGCGTGCAACAAACCCCTATGTAGCCTCTCGCAATTGTTCCTTTAAGACTATCGTACATGTATTTCTACTCTCAATCAAAATGTTTGTCGTATATACCTTCAGTATCATAATTCTTTTATGTTTTTTTAAGTAGATTCTTTTCATATTTACACTGAAATAAGCTAGCGTGCATTTGTACGAATACTTGACTAGAGATTACTAATATGGCGGTTCTACTGGAAAATACACGTACCACCATGGCTCAAATAACATGTATGGCTGCATTTTCTGGTGGATGGACATCTGTCGAACAGACATCAAGTACGTTAAAACATGTTTTTCATTCATTATCCTACCACTTAAGTTAGGAAAAAAATATCTGTTTCACTTCACGACAGCACAAATCTTATGAGCCATGTGGCATCATTAGGCGTGTGATCTCATCTTTGGCGATCGACAGAAACAATAAACACTGGAAATCGAGGGGAAAAAGCATTAAAATTTCTGATGTGGCAGATAAGCCGACACCCCCTTCTTCCAGGCCTTATTTTTTAACTAAATTTTTCGGCTTATACGAGAGTATATACGGTACTAATTATTGAGTTATATGTTCGACTGGCTGATTGCATGCTGCTGATGACACAACTGTCTTCGCTATTTTTAACTCCTGATGAACGAAATCAATATTAAGTACTTTTCCCCAATCTAATTTAATACAAATTTTAAGCTGTAAAATTAACTGGAAAAAAAGAACTTACACTTTCCCTTATATTTCTTTTCCTTTATCTATTGTTTGCATGCCTTTCAAAGGTGTTCTAGTCTATTTGTAAGGATTCAACTTTCTATTTTAAAAAAATCTTCAATATTTTTACTTGTACATTTTTACAATTTTGCATCAGCACTATATAGTCATTGCTGTGTTGATGTGCTATTAAACCATATGCACCTGTACACAAATTTCGAGTCCATTTCATCCTGTGTAATATAGGACTGATTAACCGAATGATTAAATAAAATGACCAATATTTACTGGCACATGAATGGGAGTGAAGTGTCTAAATTTTGCCCCAAAATACATGACAGCAGTCCACCCCACCTGGTGCGGAAAAGATTTGAGCCTGCATCCATTCTGGATGTAAATTCAATATACTAACTACTGTGCCAATGTTTTCAGAATTTTTTCTGTTGATATTTTTATCCATCTTTTAGTTGCATAATGTAGATCACCACCAAAGAATATCAGTAAATGTAATTTACAAATATATATGGCATACTTCTAATATATTTTCAGCAGAAACCAATACATGTATTATGTAGATGCCCTTGTTAATATGATGGTATTGATGGGGCACAGATTTTAAAGTCAACAGGGGTCAAACCCCAAAAACATTTGCCAGAAAAGTGAAAAACCAATTATGATCTAGGTTTTCTTGAGCCAAGTCATGTATCAAATCTGGTTTCAATGCACTAAGTCCTTAAAAAATTAAGCAGAAATGAACTCTGTGAGATATGACACCCGATGTTTAGCGATGCAAACGGATAAAATTTATACTATTGAACAAATTTACATTGTTATAATATTAAAATGTGCACATCAAGTCAGTTCTTTCACTCGTTGCCATTCATACACTTTTTCCACATTTCTTAAGAATACTAGAGTTTATATGTGGCAGTCATCATCAAATCTAATTTCATCCACCTTTGATGTGGATTCTGTGAACACTTATTTCAGCAATTGCATATTTATTGTCATGGTTAATACAATTTTATCAGAATGGAATTCTGCATGATGTGTGATGTCATTTTTGCCATCATAAAAGACTTGAAGATCAGTTTTACATAAAGCGCATGCTGCATATTCATGCAACCATTGACATTTCAGTTTCCAATTGTCACGATTTATCCCGACCCACTTGTACATGTATAAAAGGTAATTCTGACCGACGTGTTTGATGTGTAAAATTGACCAAGGTAAAGCTAATCCCCTTACGTAAGATGGTCTTAGTTGGGTCGAGAGAGCAGAAATGCAGAAAGGGGGGTTAAAAATGTCACGTAGATGTGAAGCTTATGACCACATCAAAGGTAGCGTGGCCGACGAGTAGGTGGCCGTTAGTTATAATTTCTCCAAGACAGACAGGTAGATTTTAATTGACCGTTCGACGATTGGACAGGGTCCAAGCGCCACCCAATCAAAATGCGATATGGGTGGGCCCTTGTTTTAAACCAAGAATAATATCTTATGTCGATAGAAATTAAATAAGTTCGTTATATCCACTGGAAGGTTTTTCACTAAGGAATAGGAACTCTGTTTGCCAGCCGTGAATTGGCGCGTAAATCTTAAATTCTGGGAATCTAAGAGATATACAACTTCAAGGAAGCTTTGGGTGAGACTTGAGAAGTTTTGTCATAGTCTCAGATTGAGAGACAGAAGGAAGGAGAAGTAGAAGGAGCTATGAGGAGAGAAGGAAATTATAAGTTGGAGTAGATAGACAGGAGGAACGTGGAACGGAAGTGGAAAAGACAGGAGGGACAAAGAGTCAAAGGAGGAAAGGAAAGGAGGAGAAAGACGGAAGGAAGAGTGTAACAGAGAAAATTAGATGAGTAGATCACAAGGACAGGGGAAATTATACTCATACTAAGGAATCACGTGATGAACTAGGCCGTCACTTGGTCAAGGGAGAGACGAGTGATTGTTAATTATCGTATAAAGTTCTCATTTTATTAAATTGTTATTAACTGAATTTTATCTTCGTGTTTATTTATAAGGTAACCGTCGGCATTGCTGACTGGAGGCTCACAGCTATAAATCTATTATCAATAATTTAACATTTTTTTTTATTATGGGTCAGGGGAACTTCCTCAAAATTCATTTAAATATTTCGGAAGAACCCCACCCCTAGACTACAAACCGCCACACCAATCTTCACTGCATTTTATGATATTCAGTCGCTTGGATCAATAATCAATTAATGTCATTAATGCTGTCCAAAATTACCTTTGATCATACATAGTACAGACTCTAATCCAATGCTCAACAAGCATCAAAGCAAGAACATATCTTCTGGAGAGATTCAAGTAATGTTTATTGTTGTATTCTGATTGGGCTCTTTAGCAATCCAAACATAATCAATTAGCATCTTTAATCCTTTCTGAACTACTTCTGCATACAAAAAATATAATCTATCTTGACAAACTTCAAATACACTGGTCAACAGTGAAATCATTACTGACTTGAAAAGGCCCTAATCTGTAGTATTTTGGTGTGCCGAACACGAATATAACCGTGAAAAACTTTTATTGGCTCTCGTTTTGAAGATATTCATATACCTCATTTTCTATGTTTCACTGTGTCAATTTCTCCAGTAGGACTGCAGCAACATCCGGAATAATGATGTAACATTGCATAATACCATCATGCTCACATCATCCACAGTTGATTGCATCATTTTCTGATGCAATGCAATACTAATGCCATGCGGCTGCTGAAGTAAGTTGACGTCAGCAGTGTACTATACATGTGTAGGCCTATTATACTAATGCCAGGCGGCTGCTGAAGCTGACGTAAGCAGTGTACTATATAAAGCCCAATCAGATAGGTTCAGCATTTAAAATATTTTAGACGTTGTGCGAGACAGTTCAAGCAACTGTTACATAAAACTTATTATTTTATCCATTTACGTACAATAAAGAACAGTAATGCCTCGAAAGTGTGTTAATACCGCGGACAATTTTTGCTATATTTGTGGGGAAGTGACATTTGCCAACCAGAAGAAAAGTCTCAATTCTCAAGTGAAGAAGGCATATCATCTTTACTTCGGATGCAAGGTTGGTGACCAAGACAAGCCTTGGGCTCCGCATATATGCTGTGCTACATGTACAACACAGCTTTCACAGTGGTTGAATTGCAAAAGGTCATCAATGCCGTTTGCAGTCCCAATGGTGTGGAGAGAGCCAAGCAACCACCTAAATGACTGTTACTTCTGATTGGTTCCTCCTCTTTCCGGCGGAATAACGAAGCGAAAGAAGTCGAGAATAGTCTACCCAAACATTCCGTCTGCATTGAGACCAGTTCCACATGGTGAAGGACTTCCTATTCCAGAACCTCCAGCAGAATATTCCCTTGATTCATCTGACGAAGACAAAGGTGAGTCGACCTGTTCTTCTCCTGGTCCATCAGCATGCAGTGATCCAGATTTTCACTGTGGTGCATCATCAACCCCACACAGAATAACACAGGAAGAACTAAATGACCTGATTCGTGGTTTGGACTTATCAAAGAACAAGGCAGAATTGCTAGGATCAAGACTCCAACAATGGAATCTTCTAGAAGAAGATGTCACAATTACTGCATATCGAAAGCGCCACCAGCAATTGGAGCCTTTCTTCAGAAAGGAAAGTAATCTGATATTCTGTTCCGATATTGAGGGCCTCATGAATGCTTTAAAAATCACTCATGACCCACAAGAATGGAGAATATTTGTGGACTCTTTGAAACTGAGTCTCAAGGCTGTGCTTTTGCACAATGGAAACATTCTTCCATCTATTCCATTAGCGTATGCTGTCCACATGAAAGAGACATACGATAACTTAAGGCAGCTACTGAATTCCATTGAGTATAACAAGTACAGCTGGCACCTCTGTGGTGATTTGAAGGTAGTTGCCCTTTTAATGGGACTGCAGCAAGGATATACAAAATACATGTGTATCTTATGCGAGTGGGATAGCCGAGCAAGGGAAATGCACTACATGAGGAAGGAATGGACTCACAGGCAGAATGTAGCCATTGGAGAGAAGAATATCCAACACCCAGCTCTGGTTGAGGCTCAGAAAATCTTGCTACCACCCCTTCACATCAAGCTAGGTTTGATGAAGAACTTCGTGAAAGCCATTGACCGGACTTTGCCAGCATTCCGATACCTGCATGAAAAATTCCCTCGACTCAGCGAAGCAAAGATTAAAGAGGGAGTTTTTGTGGGTCCTCAGATTCGAGAGCTTTTCAAAGATGACCGATTCAACGACTTGCTGGAAGGTGATGCGAAACAAGCATGGAATGCTTTTCGCCTAGTTTCTAAAACTTCCTCGGAAATGTTAGGGCAGAAAACTATAAGAAACTAGTAGAAGACATGTTGATGAAGTATAAGAAACTTGGCTGCAATATGTCTCTAAAGATTCACTTCTTTCATTCCCATCAGAGATGCTCCCGAACAGCTGTACAAGAGACAGGCGAAGAAACCTAAGATGTAGTCAATGACTTGATTTTTTTATAGGTAGGCTATTACAGTTAACCTTTTACTATTGGAATGCATTTCGTTATGTAAACATTAATTTCTTGAAGATTACAAAAAAACTAGAGCCAATTTTGCAATTTGACTGTCATATTCGTGTTCAGCACATAAAAATTGATAAGAATTGACTAATTTTATTTCAGTAACATGACTTTTGTAAAAATTTGTTGTCCAGTGATATTGAAGCCAGTTTGACCATATCATTGGCATCAATGGGTTAAATTATCCTGCTTAAGCCAGTTCAGTCACATGATCAGAGGCAGTAATACCATAAATAAATTACACTGGAATCAGAATATGGGATTTTTTCAATTAAAAATCACTAATTTTGTCTATGTGAGAGTTTCAGTGAGTGACATGATGGATTGGAGACACCCCTAAACTTAGGAGAAAAAGCTTTTGATAAGGTTTATATTTATCCTGAACACCAACTTGTATTTCAAAACGAATAAATCTTCCATCAATTATGAATATTATGGCACTAGCAGAATTCAGTTAATTTTATACAGACTTAATGATATCTAGAAATACACATTTTTTATACTGACTTAATGATATCTATAGAAATGCAAACTATCTTTCAATATGAAAATACCAGAAATATGGCACTGTGAAAAATGTTTCAATGAAAAGACAGCATTATTTTGTTGGTGTCAATAACATTTCCAACTGCACTAAGCAAAGAAAAGCTTATTGTGTTAGGGACTTCCGATAGTTATTTCAATGATCAAATCATGAGCTGAATTTAAATGTAGTTGAACTAATGAAACTAGGGTGACAGCAAATGATCTGATAACAACAGTTGTGAATATTTAGCCAACATACGACAACTAAAATTCACAGGTTAAAGGGAAATAACCAACTGAGCAGACGGTATATCTTGAAATAATTTCATGATTATTGAGCAGATGGTATATCTTGAAATAACTCACTGATAGACCAGATAACTTGGATCTGTGTTGAAACATTCAGTCAAAAAGTTGAAATCAAATACAGATAGGCACACAGTCTCATTTGAGTTGAAATCAAATAGGCAAACAGTCTCATTTGAGTTGAAATCAAATACAGATAGGCACACAGTCTCATTTGAGTTGAAATCAAATACAGATAGGCACACAGTCTCATTTGAGTTGAAATCAAATACAAATAGGCACACAGTCTCATTTGAGTTGAAATCAAATACCGATAGGCACACAGTCTCATTTGAGTTGAAATCAAATACAGATAGGCACACAGTCTCATTTGAATTGAAATCAAATAGGCACTCAGTCTCATTTGAATTGAAATCAAATACAGATAGGCACACAGTCTCATTTGAATTGAAATCAAATACAGATAGTCACACAGTCTCATTTGAGTTGAAATCAAATACAGATAGGCACACAGTCTCATTTGAATTGAAATCAAATACAGATAGTCACACAGTCTCATTTGAGTTGAAATCAAATAGGCACACAGTCTCATTTAAATTGAAATCAAATACAGATAGGCACACAGTCTCATTTGAGTTGAAATCAAATACAGATAGGCACACAGTCTCATTTGAATTGAAATCAAATAGGCACTCAGTCTCATTTGAATTGAAATCAAATACAGATAGGCACACAGTCTCATTTGAATTGAAATCAAATACAGATAGTCACACAGTCTCATTTGAATTGAAATCAAATAGGCACACAGTCTCATTTGAATTGAAATCAAATAGGCACACAGTCTCATTTGAATTGAAATCAAATACAGATAGGCACACAGTCTCATTTGAATTGAAATCAAATACAAATAGGCACACAGTCTCATTTGAGTTGAAATCAAATACAGATAGGCACACAGTCTCATTTGAGTTGAAATCAAATACAGATAGGCGCACAGTCTCATTTGAGTTGAAATCAAATACAGATAGGCACACAGTCTCATTTGAGTTGAAATCAAATACAGATAGGCACACAGTCTCATTTGAGTTGAAATCAAATACAGATAGGCACACAGTCTCATTTGAGTTGAAATCAAATACAGATAGGCACACAGTCTCATTTGAGTTGAAATCAAATACAAATAGGCACACAGTCTCATTTGAGTTGAAATCAAATACCGATAGGCACACAGTCTCATTTGAGTTGAAATCAAATACAGATAGGCACACAGTCTCATTTGAGTTGAAATCAAATACAGATAGGCACACAGTCTCATTTGAGTTGAAATCAAATACAGATAGGCTCACAGTCTCATTTGAGTTGAAATCAAATACAGATAGGCACACAGTCTCATTTGAGTTGAAATCAAATACAGATAGGCACACAGTCTCATTTGAGTTGAAATCAAATACAGATAGGCACACAGTCTCATTTGAGTTGAAATCAAATACAGATAGGCACACAGTCTCATTTGAGTTGAAATCAAATACAGATAGGCGCACAGTCTCATTTGAGTTGAAATCAAATACAGATAGGCGCACAGTCTCATTTGAGTTGAAATCAAACACAGATAGGTGCAGTCTCATTTGAGTTGAAATCAAATACAGATAGGTGAAATCAAATACAGATAGGCACACAGTCTCATTTGAATTGAAATCAAATACAGATAGGCACACAAGTCTCATTTGAGTTGAAATCAAATACAGATAGGCACACAGTCTCATCTGAGTTGAAATCAAATACAGATAGGCACACAGTCTCATTTGAGTTGAAATCAAATACAGATAGGCACACAGTCTCATTTGAGTTGAAATCAAATAGGCACACAATCTCATTCAGAAGCTAGAATTGACTGTCAGGTGAACACCTCCTGTATAATTTAGACATTATCAAAGATCTTTAGGTCACAAAATTTCCCCTGAAATCAAAATAATGAACTTCATAAAATGACAGCCTTACTAAGTACGTAAACTGTAGTCTGATGGGCTGACTTCATAAAATGCTGTGCTATGTATTATGCACATGGTCTTAGCTTCAAGATGTCTACATGTGCTTAATTTTGTCCACTGGCCTCAGTCAAATGCAAGGAATTTGCTAAGAAAATGGGGTCAGAAATCTCAAGATTCTTTTGTTTAAAATTCCTTCATTGCTGCTGCCTCAGCACATGTTATGAAAAAAAAATGTTTCAAGGTTTCTGTAGCTATTATATTTTGACCAAAATTTGCATATCAGCATTACTGATCCAATAATGAAATACTCTTCAGGCAATGGTATTTTGTGTTCATGTAGGTCAAATTTCTAAATAGTGGTATTCTAAGTTGTGAATAAGCTATTAAGGTCAATTTTTAATAACATCAGACATAATAAGCATAAAAGCCATTTAAAGAATTTTTTAATTTCAGCAATACTGGCCATATTTCATGACAGATCAGCATTATTTGTAAATAGAATTGAATGTTCGCAGTAACAAGATGCTCTCAGTTAAAATTCGGTCACATTCTGTCAAGTAGTTATCATGAATTCATTTAAATGTTTGTGTCTTTTACAAACAACAGCCACATTTGATGGTGGATTGTCATCATTTAATCTGAATGGTCTGCATGACATTAGACTGTCTGTTATGTTTGGTCAAATTATGTTCTTCACTTAGGGAAAAGAAGTCATTTAAAGCATTTTCTCTTTTAGTACTGATGACAATAATTTTTTGATCTCGTGCCATGATACATTCTGTTTAGTAGTTTTGGAGAAGAAACTGTATAATGAATTTTCTTTTATTCTGTAAAGTACTTGATAGCATATTGACACCATCTGTACAAACTGAACAGCCTTTATAGGGGGTTTCACGATTACTAGCTCACCAGAGGGCGTATAGGTGCAGCTCACTTCCGGATAGTTCAATAATTAGATATGGCAGACGTAGATCTAGAAAATTTGACACACCGCTCATATTTTGCAAACAGGATCGATATCTCACTCTCTTAAAATGAAATTCTATCAATATTTGATAAATTGTTGTTACATCTTTTTTTTTTTTTTCACTAACTTGCCCTGCAGCCAGCTTTTAAATAAATGTTTTCTGCCCGTTTCAGATCTTCATTATTTTTCCATTACTACATTATGTACTAGTTTGTGTTATTAGATTGTGCAAAAGTGTATCGCTGCGTAAAAGGTTCTTGCAATTTATCTCGCTTAAAGAATATTGAAAAGATGTTTATTTTTTTACAGTTTTAATCATAGCAGTAAATTTATGTTGAACGACAACAAAAAAGTTCTAACTTTTTAAAGTTCTTTTATTATTGATTTAGACTGTTGCATTTCTATTAATGTTAATTAGATTTTAAATGAAATAACTTGAGTTTCTTTCAAAATGCACAAATTTCGTCCGTGCTTGAACAGATAGGCGCACATACGAGTCTCCTTGATGATTATTCTAATTTTATTTCCTGGAACGGATGGAAATATTTTAGAGTATATAATGTGGAGAAATATCTATGTTAGACCCACTATGCATGTAAAGGACATTTGTGGTTCTCACCTATCTGTCTGTCTTTCTGTATGTATGTCTATCACATTTCATCTGGTGCATTGGGTATGTATATCCTCAAATGAATGTGTTTGCATACGTATATTACATAAACGTACTTCAGGTGAAAAATGAGTATAATTTGATACTAAAAACGAAGGAGTGACCGATAGAAAAAAACAAAGATGAATATTTGTGAGTATTTATTTATTATTGACTTGTAGGGCTTTTTCTTACAAGCAGTGTCATTTTTTAAAATAATACTGTTTGCAATTTTACATCCGGTCACGTGAATTAACATTGAACCAAAGTAGTAGGACGAAATCTATTTAATAATTGTATTTTTAAAACTTACATCTTTAATGCAAGGAAAGTTAAACAGAATTAAGCTAATTTTAATAAGGCTGTTCTAAATGAATTTGCAGGTGTCAATCTGAAATCTTGTTAAAGACCCTAGCATATCTGAAAGTTATTGAATGTACCGTCCGATACTTGATGTTGAAAATTCTAAACGAAAATGAAACAAGATAAAACATCATTAATCTGAAAATTGTATAATTTGTACACCCAAATATGAAACAATATTCCATCAGCATTTATTACACTCCTTTATCGATAGCTAATGTAATTATTGCTTTGTCAAATTCATCTGAAAACAATAATATTCTGTTCCATTTTTGAAATTCAAAAAAAAAAAAAAAAAACAACGTTTCTGATTTAAAACATTTAGCATTACATATCAGCTGCTGGATTGAATTCGTATTATAATTTTCTTATCGAACTTGTGTAATAACGTTCTTAATTCGTATTATAAACGAACTATTAGCCTTGCGAAAGTAACTGAGAAAGATAAA